>BSBK01012692.1:0-465000 GCA_027943335.1 Chamaecyparis obtusa
ATACATACATATATATATATATATATATACATACATATATATAATAAATATAATGTATAGTATGTAATGGTATAATATATATATATATATGTATAGTATATATATGTATGTATCTACACATAGATACATACCTATATATATATACATATATATATATATATATATACATACATACATATATATATATATATATATATATGTATATATGTATATATATATGTATATATATATATATACATATATATATATATATATACATACATACATATATATATATATATATATATATATATATATATATGTATATATATATATATATATATGTATATATATATATATATATATATATATATGTATGTATCTATATATATATATATATGTGTATCTATATATATTATTAATGTATCATTTAATGAATATATTTGATTGAGTGCACATATGGATATGGCTATAAATAAATGTGTAGGAATAAGTATTTAAATGAGTGAAGATATAAAATAAAAATAATAAAATGGATCTAATTTCATGGACATGGTAATAAATTGTATATATGAGTTTATTTTTCCCTTGCAAGAAAAGGAATAGGTAATAGATTCATAAAATTTATGATTAAACATAAAAAAGAATGAGATAAAGTTTGTGGCTTTAAGATTGATGAAAGACTTGTTGAAATGAACAAGGATGTGGAAAGGCATAGGTCAAGATAGGAAACATATGCATCAAGAAAGGTGTATGAGTAAGTACAATTAATTTATTATTTTGATTTTAATATTTTTCATTGTAGACATATATGCATTGAATATAAATAAATATTTATGAATATGTGTAAGTGTGTAAGAAATAGGTCTAAGATTGATTATTCATGCCTTAGGTCAAATGTTAGTCAATTTATTCAAGCCAGGTTTGCTACTTATATTAGATTAGTCTTGCCTCCTGTTCCCCAAAACTTGACAACAAAGTAGGTCAAGGACAAGGGTGGTTGAGCTTTCTATGGTGCATCACAAATATGAGTGGCATACTGCAAGGGTTGGGGATACCACCCAGTTATAAAATAACAATAACAATAATAACATGGTGGGAAATGACTAAATTTGTATGAGAGTATGCTATTTACTAATATTCGAATGTAGAAATGTATTCTCTAAATGATCACATAGCTAAATGTGACATGATATGAGTATGTAAATACCTTGAATGAGATATGTACAACAACATGCTCATACAAGGGATAGGGAAAGAAAAAAATTCCCCTGTGTAACATGGATAAAGGTATAAAATGTCTATGTAAAATAAGATTACCATCAATATCATCATATTCACTTCTAAAAAGCCCATGGTGCAAGGTGTAAATGCCTAAAATTGATCCATCACCATTCTTTCTACAATGAACTTTTCACTTGACCATTTCTCCTTGTTTTCTCTACCCTGCTCATTGTTGGTAAAATTAATTGCTACCAAATAAGTAATTTAATCCTAAATCTGAAATTATAGTAAGTTATGTGTGAGAAAATTGGCACCAAGTCAGATTGTGTGATAGACGATGTTATGAAGGGGTAGTGGAAATAGTGATTGTTAAATAGAGAAATCTATAAGAAGAAACATTAGAAATGAAGGATAAATAAAAAAGGAGGGTCAATAAAAAAAGGGATATATAAATGAGATATATTAGTGAGTTTTTAGATTGATTTGGTGTTAAAATATCTATTTATTAAATCAATAGAAAATGAAAGTTAGGATGAATATGTAAAATAATATGTTCAAAATATAGTAAGAAGAAAATGTTATTGTTAAAATATAATGTTATAAAAAAATTATTTAGGTAAATTTTATGAAAAATAAGCTATAGACAAAGAGGAAAAATTATTGAAAAGATAGAAAATAAAGGAACAATGTCTTCATGTTATGTATTGACTTCCCATTATCATACAACTATTGTTGATGATCTAGTCATTTTTCTGATTCTGCTCACTTGTTGATGTCTATATTGTGTTCCCAATTCAACTTACAAACCCACATAGAAATAAGGGCACAAATATAATGCACGTAGGCTCACGGAGGCACAAAGGAATTTGAAAAAGCCAATGAGGTAAAAATTATTAGAATACCATTATGGCTTACTTGGCAACGAAAATGCACATCTTTATTTCTCTTTGAAGCTTGGCACATATAGTTGTATAAATCTTGTAAAAGATAGTTGAGGTGCATTAAGTCAAGCTTAGACACTAGTCTCTTTGTAGTTTTTCTTTTTTATTAAATAGAATTAAACAAATAGAGATACAAATGATGATTGAATTATGATGTTGATTGCACGTAACGTGACAAGAAGAACCTATGGATTACAGGACAAGAAATCTATGAGTAAAGATTCCTATTTTGGTATGGGAGTTCCCTATATCGAGTGCATATGAAAGTCATCATTTTTTAATGTCCTTTGAAGTAATACCCAGAGAAATTGAAGGATCCATCCAAAGCATAATCGGGGAGGGGGTGCTCATTCCCCGAGAACCACGAAGCATCTATCACTCCTAGGGGTTTCTATAAAAGTATACAAAAATAAATATACTTTTAGGGAATCAATAAATTCTTCATAATTTTTAATATATACAATGCATCTTTAGTTTTTAACAAGTCGAAAAAAATAAAATTACTCATTTTAAATGGTTACACATTTTTGCTTCTTCGAGAAAGTGTCAATAAAATGATCTGGCATTGTGCAGAATATTTTACAAATAAATGTTCAAGTCGGTGCTATACTACAACACAAACATAACATGACATAATCATGCTCGAAAAATTCAGATGATCACTGTCAAACAAAATTTTAATGAAATGAAAGACATGGCGTGCTTGACTCGAGAATCTAAAAGAAATATCATTTCTACTACAAGTTCTAATATCTCATTATTGGTAGCAGGAGCAATACCATCAACCAATGCATTATCCAAAATGATTCGAAGGAAAAGAATAATATTTGAAGCACCACCACCAAATCCTCAGACATCAAGAGATCTTATCTTACCAATTGAATATACAATTACCAATAGAGGGGAAAAGTTTCTTTTTCATGATTTGTAATTACTAAAAGAATTTGACAATTGATTTAGCAATGGTACATTTAAAATAGTACCAAGTATTTTTCAGCAGTTGTACACAATTCATGGCTTGAAAAATGATGCAATATTTCCACTCATCTAAATTCTTATGACCAACAAAACAAGATCCACTTATACACAAGTACTTGTAAAATTAAAACAAGTGCAACTTGATCTAAACCCAGAAACTATACTTATTAATTTTGAATTAGGTTTCAAGGGAGCTATTTTTGAAATTTTTCCAAATGTCACTGTTCAGGGATGCTTTTTCCATTTCTCTCAGTGCTTGAGGAGGAAAGTTCAAGAAGAAGGTCTACAAATACTTTACAGTTTCAATTAAGTATTTTCATATGAGATCAAAAAACTTGTTGCAAATTAGCTTTGGTGCCGCAGATATATGTAATCAATTTATTCAAAAAACTTTTACAATATCCTTATTATATAGAACATGAGGAGAATTTGCAACCCATAATTGATTATTTTGAAGACATGAGGATTTAGTGAATTGCTTCAATCATCACATAGCTCAATTTGGAAATTCATCAAAGCAGTGAAAAAAGAATAGGGTCTCCAAGAGAATAAAATAGAGAAATATATGGCTAGACACACTACACAACCAAGCAGGAAAAAATACCATGAACTCAAAGAAAGACTAAAAAGACTAGTTGATGGTTATGAAAATAATAATATTTTACATTATATAAGAGTCATTGCTCATAATTTGACACTTTAATTGAAAATTTGAATAGAAAAGTTTTTTAGAAATATACTTGTAATTTATATAAAAAAAAATCCTTTCTCTATAATCTTATGGGATTATTTTGTCCATGGGTTATTTTGTTGATGGGTTATTTTGATTGCGGGTTATTTTGTATTGGGTTATTATGGTCCCCTGAGTTATTTTGTCCTCAGATTATTGTGGTTGGGTTATTCTATCTAAGGTTATTTTGGCTGGGTTCTTATGTCGTGTAATCGTAGAAAACAAGATTTGATAGTCTTTACATGTAAACTAGGAATCTTAGATATACTTGTGCTTTATTTTATAACATATTTCTAGGTTACTGTTTCTATGTCGATGATTAGTTTCTATTCTGATATGTTTCACATTAGGTAACTTCTCATTTATGTGGGCTTCTAGATACCTATCAAAATATATTTATATTTGGGTTTTTGGGTTCCACCAAATCTATTTTTACCCTTATCAATAACTTACTTTGTGCGTATTTAACTAAATTGGATAATAAATGAGATTTTAAATAAAAATTATGCTATACATTTCTTTTATGGAAGAAGTTTAAGTTGTATCTAAATAGTAATTTTGGTATTCCCATTTTTAAGAGTAGATACAACTAGATTTTAACATAATATTCTCATGGTATAATTATTTAATATAAATTAAATATTTTGGTCACTTAATAAACAAAATTATTAATGGATTTTTTCATTATTAAATAATTTAAATTTTTCAATTTCAATCTGGTGAATAAAGTTAACTAGTAGAGGTACCAAATTGTAAATAAGCTACCATTAATTGGTCCAATGGGAATTAAATCACTACTTGGAGGACTAGAAACAAGATTTGATAGTCTTTACATGCAAACTGGGAATCTTAGACCTACTTGTGCTTTGCTCGATAGTGTATTTCTAGGTTGTTGTTTCTTTATGGATAATGAGTTGTTATTTTGATATGTTTCACCATATGTAACTTCTCATAATCAGGGTTCTATATTCCTCTCAAAATCTATTTATATTTGGGTTTTGGGTGCCACAAAATCTATTTCCCCTAATCAATAACTTAAGTTGGGTGTATTTACCCAAATTAGATAATAAATGAGATTTTAAATAAAAACTATGCTATACATTTCTTTTATGGAAGAAGTTGAAGTTGTATCTAAATAGTAATTTTGGTATTCCCACTTTTAAGAATGGATATAACTGGATTTTAACATAATGTTCTTATAGTACAATTATTTAATATAAATTAAATCTTTTAGTCAATAAAAAAATTATTAATGGATTTTTTCATCTTTAAATAATTTGAATTTTTCAATTTCACACAAGTGAATAAAGTTAACTAGTATAGGTCCCAAATTAAAAATAAGTGATGCAGGAGCATCCGAGGATCAACCCAGTTGACTTAGATGCGGGTTTTGGTCAAACTTTACTTCTAGGGCTCATAACTTTTGACTCAGATGTGGTTTTTGGCTGAAATTTAACTGGCAATTGCATGAGGAGTTAGTTGGATTGCTGATGGAGCTCTCTTGATTGATGGCTATTTTGACCCTTTTTTGGGAGCTAGAAAAATCATCTTGGCCTTTGAAATTAGTTTTTCATGTTTTTTTCTAGTTTTTAGAAAGTTAGCTTTTGTAATAAATCTGAAATCATGTTTGTGATTTCATAGGTTAGTTGGCAATTCATCTTGCCTTAGTTGGGGGCTTTTCTAGGAAATATTTAGGATTCGTAGGATGGGTTTTGAAAATTACCAAAAATAGAAAAAAATGATTTTCCCAAAATTTTCCAAATATGGTAATTTTGGGAATTGTAATAAGGAGTTGTTTTCTTTCATTGTAGAGGTAGATTAGATTTGGATAAGTTTAATGAAGAATATGGTATTCTAAAAATTTGTATTATGCATTTTTGAATTATCATTTTTTGAAGGGTTTGGGCTACATCAATAAGCTACCATTAATTGGTCCAATGGGTATTAAATCACTACTTTGAGGACTAGAAAACAAGATTTGATAGTCTTTACATGAAAACTAGGAATCTTAGACCTATTCCACTTACATTGGAAGGATAATGATCCACTTTGCTTAGGATTGTTCATGCACGAACTAGATTGAGTACTCCTTCACTGGGAATAAAAATTCTAAAGTAATCATGGAAAAGGAATATAAAGGTTAGGTAAAAGTATGAGAAAATGATAGTTTTCAGCATATAAAACATTATAAAAATAAAATATGTCAAATTTAGTAGTATACTTAAAGAAAATATGGACATGGAGTAGTATATGGTCAAAATTTGGAGAAAAATCATAGGGGCACAGATGAATAGATCACCATAGTCTCAATACTTTTTTTATTAGATCTATATAGTCCCAAGCTTTTAAGATCTACAAAATTTGATTCTATAGGTCTTCTGATGCTCAATCTAAACCTAAATCTATATATCCATAACCGATTGGGTTGATGTGGGATTGCTTAGGTTAAACCTCTATTTAGAAAATTAAACATAAAATTGAATTGTAAATAAATGAGAAATGTCATGTAGAAAAGGATTGATATAAAAAATAAATGTTTATATAGTCACATGTGTAGTCTTTGCATCAAAATGCTCAAAAGGATGTTTATGTTCACTTCATAGAGTTGACATGAGAAATATTTGATCATCAATTCCAACATGAATGATATAGATCTAAAAATTACTCATTTTCATCAATGTTTTAGAGTCTTGATCAGTTTCTCTTGACAACTTCAAAACTTAAGCTCTTGATTGAATTAATGAATTGTGCACTTTCTCACTTTCTTTCTTGATTGATGTTCAATGAGGGGAAGGGGGGATTTATTTTACACCTCTCTCTAGCCTCTCAAGTTTTGAATTTTAGATAAAGTTGACATAGTATTAAATTTCCCATTCCTACAACCCATCCTTTAGAGGATTTTAATTTGGGCCCTAATTATCTGGAATAAGTTATCCTGGGTAACGTAGTCCTCTAAACAATCAGCAAAATTAGGACCAAGGTTCTTGAATGTGTTACAAGTAGTGGTTACCATTGCACCAAAAGATCAACCTATTAATGTCTGATACAACCACTAGACTTATAGAAGACACGGGAGGCGGTTAAGCTATGTCGGGAACCCTGTGAGGGATACTGGCCCACTACCAACAATCTTCCTCCCAACATCACTTGTCATGGCCTACATGGATTCAAAACTGTGACCAAGCTCTGAAATCACTTGTTACAAGTAGTGGTTGTCGTTGTACTAAAAGATCAACCTTTTAATGCCCAATACAACCACTAGACTTATAGAAGACATAGGAGGTGGTTAAGCCATGTCACGAACCCTGCGAGGGATGCTGGTCCACTGCCAACATAATGTAGTGAAACATACATAATTTTAACTAGCCTACCATCCTTAATTGAAAGAGCCTAATTTTTGTAGAGTTTAAGGATTATTTTGTGTTTAATTTAGTATATTTTCTATTGTAGGACCTGATATGGTGCTAAATGGATACCAAAATTCAAATACGGGTCCTTCAGTCCTTTAAATCTTGCTTATACTTAAGGATATCCCTTATTTATAGGTGTCTTCGTCTCATTTACATCAAATTTGAAACCCAGATCAAATTTGAGCTCATTCTCATAGGAACATATTTCCATTGACAACATGTCATAAGAGTTCATTAGGCCCAAATTTGTCCCAGAGGCCCATTCTACGACTTTGGGGGAAGATCTGGTCATGTGGATGGCCTACTTAATTATAAACCCCTAAAATGATATGAAACATGTATATAGACCCTCTATATCTCCTCATTTTGGATCTAATTTCCATGATCAAGAATCCATTATCTATTGTTAGCATCCATGATCAATATTTTCAAAGTGAAACCATTATTGTCAAGTGCAAGGATGAAAATCAAGTTCAAGAGCCATCAAGTTCAAGCATTCAATTCTTTATTCTTCTCAAGTAATCAATGTTTTTTATTCCATATATCTAGCTTCTTCCCCCCATTAGAAGCCAAGAAAAGGATTTTTCTATCAAAGAAGGAGATCCACATTCATCAACATCCATGCAAGCTTCTATCTCTTTCTTCCTCAATCAAACATTGTGGAAAGTTACTTGACATCTATTCCATAAAGTTTTTCTTGCATAATTTTATTTTAAGTTTTTGTGTGTAGTCAAAGATATTGCATCATCATATTTGATACCATTCAAGTACTTATTGGCATCTACAAGGTAAGATGTTCTTAATTTTCTAGTTCAAGCCTCTGCTACATGATAGTACACCTTATTGGATTAATAATGGAAAGTTAAGTACTAAGAGGGGAGGGGTGAATCAGTACTGTAAAAAATTTCATCAACTTTTGTTAACTTTATTTGTATTACTTTCATATATTCTGATTATTTACCCAATTAAAAACTTTGCATGAAACACTCTAAAATATAGAAATCAAAACATGAAATCATAACTCATAAAATAATGATTTTTGGTCTTGTAGAAACCCTTGGTCAGAGGAAAAAACTGCGGTGGGGATGGTATCCACAATCCTTCACTACTGTAGTAAAAAGGGTGCTCGGTTAGAGCTACAATGTTTAGGTACTTTTGATAGCTTACCCTTTTAGGAGTACAAAAAGACTTATACAGTCTACCTTGTTAAAGAATTTTACAGTCTCTAATCTAAGAGATGTGCCTTGTTAAAGGATTTTCAAAATAAGACCTATTAGGACCTACACATTAATGGAATTTTATAATTTTGAATACAATACAAATCAGTACTAAATATGTTTGTAATAATGCATCAACAAATGATGTTCAGACTCACTGTTCTCAATAACATCTTTACCTCATTTTGTACTTAATCAAAATTCAGCTTCAGTACTCAGTAACCTTAAATCTTATTCACCTTCACAATTATTCTCTAACTTCTCTATACTTAGTAACCTTAATCATCTTCACATCACCATCACATGATATTTTCATCCTTCTTTGATGGCTCATCATCCACATCATCCCTTTGATCTTAAAAAATTGTTGTTTATATACTTGACTTATAAGTGGTGGAAATGTTCTAGATTCTCTCCTTAAATAGTGGTAGCTTTGATTACATTTCCAATGTGTATATTTCTCTAATTTTCCATTGGTCAATCTTACCTTGGAATCAGGTGTAATCATATTTTTACATTCCTAATATTTTAACAAAGGATCTTCTTGAAAATAGTAAAATATTTTTTTCTGTGTCCAGATTCAATATATCTACCATGATTTGTTATGTCAATCTGTGTTACTTGATAACAAGTGCACTTATCAGTAACTGTTAGAGTAATAGTAAATTTACCTTTATAATTAAGTCTATCTGATTTAATTATTAAAGGTCACTATTATTCTATTTTCACTTAAGCTTGTCATTTAGGTGCATAATAATTAATATGTTTATTAATTATTATTTGCACAAACCTAGCTTTCTCCGGCTTTAGGGTTTCTCACCTTATAAGCCACTTTTTGTAATTATTGTTTCATACTTTTGAGAAATACATTTTTGCTCTCACTCCGCTGAGATTCTCAAAACCCTAGCTCTCTCTCTCTCACAGGTTTTCACTCCAGCTTCTGGTATTTTGCTTGCAGGTGGTCTTGGCTTTCTGTGGATTTGCACATTTGTGAAATCCTACATGGTATCAGAGCGACCCTACCGCTGCCGAGGTTGAAGTTCTTGAAGCCTGGATTCGAAGACGATAGCCACAGCTTGTTTTTTAGGTTTTCTGTCACTTTGAAGGAGGCACAAGCTTCTGGAGCAGATTGAGCAGAATCGGACGCCACCATTGAGTTCAGAAGGCCCGGGAGAGTCGAAATCATATAAAACTCGACTACATTTGGCCTCCGTGACCCAGGGGAAAAATATCACACCTACAAGGGCCGTACGGCTCGAAAATCGAGAAAAAAAAATCTTGAAAAACGTAAATAAAAAGCATTTTCTAGGGGTTTAAGGCGCTGCCACCAGCTCACCGCCAGCGCGCCGCCAGCGCGCCACCCGCGCGCCACTCAAAGGCAGTGCGCCGCCCTGGCACCGCCGCGCCCAGACACCGCCACCTCTCTGCCGGGCCGCCGCCAGCGCCCGGCTTGTTAGCCGCCCGCGCCCGGCCAGTCCGCCACCGCAGCCGGTGGAGCCGCCACCCGGCCACCGGCCCGCCACCAGCTGGCTGATGCAGGTGACATCATACAGCTGACGCCGGTGACATCATACAGCAGATGGGTGACGGCCATTTGGACGTCAAATTTAATCCCGTCTCTGTGTTTTTCCAGAGAGTTGTTTTTTGGAGGGGCAGTTGGTTTTTCGACCGTAACTTGAGCATACGGTGTCATTTTTTGAAAAATGAAATATCACTGGAAAGCTATTTTTGAGACAGACGAGATGGTGCTAGTTTCATTTGTTGATTCCACCATTTGAGCACCTTTTTTCAGTCTTGAAGTAGAGGCTTCATTTTCCCTCCTACTCTGCATCCGGTATTCCAAGTTCTTCTCTAGTTTTTTTTGTACTTTCAGTGGTTGATTACTTGCTGTACGGGGGTTAGAATCCTACTTTGTGGGGGGGTGCATTTTCTTTCTATAATTTACTTCAGAAAAGACCCTTCTACTTCTGTCTTCTTCTTCTCTCAATGTCGGATCCCTCTGTGGCTCGGCTGACACCGCATAATTATCATACCTGGAAAGCACACATGACCAGACTTCTTATGTCACGTGGCTTATGGTCATGTCTGGATGAGAACCAACCTGTCCTGCAACATCCCTTTGAGATTCTTCAGCATAGAAATAAGATGGATGAAGCCATGGGCTTGATTGCACTGAACATCTCAAACAATCTCTTCTTTCACTTGGATGGTTTGACCACTTCTAGGGCCATTTGGGGCAAGTTTTTAGATTTTTTTGGCATAGTTAATGAGTTCCGGGCACTTCAGCTTGATGCAGAGTTGACTACTTTGACACCTACCAGCTTTCCCACCATTGAGGACTTCTTGATGAAGTTCAAGTCTCTGCGTTCAGTTTTGCAGGGATGTGAGAAAACAAAGACAGATGATGAGTGTATCTTCTTGATACTCTCAAAGTTGCGAGGACAGTATCAGATCTTTTCTTCCACTTTCTACTCCACCATGGATGCTTTGGGTGCTAGGCACACCATGCCTTCTTTTGAGACATTCTATGATCGGTTGACACGGGAACAGGCAAAGATCCAACAGATGGATGCTTTTGGCTCTTCTAGCCAAGCGTTGGTTGCTCAGTCTTCACAGGGGAAACCAAAACAGAAAGGCAAACCGAAGAAAGATTCCGCAGGCAATGAGTCTTCCTTCAAACCTGCACAGAAAAATGATTCAAAACCTCTAGCTAACCCTTCTAAGGGTAAATCTTCTTCGAAGTCTACTGAGTCTACCTCCAAGACTAAGAAGAAATCAGTTGAGACCTGTAGCTTTTGTGGAAAGGATGGACATCCCATTTCCAGGTGTTGGAAACGTTTGGAGGCTTTAGAGGAAGCCATGCAGGAGCATCACATTTCAGCTCCCCAGTCCACCTCCTCCCCTGTAGGGAAAGGTCATGCTCTTACTACATGAGCTATGACTTCTGGGCCCACCTGGATTCTTGATTCCGGTGCTTCTCACCACATGACTCACACTCAGCAGTTGGTCACCTCAATTGCTCCTTGCGCTACTTCGCAGATTGCTGTTGGGAACTCATCTCATCTTTCTGTTTTGGGTTCTGGTTCAGTTGCATTAGCTGGGGGTTCTCTTCAGGATGTTCTTTTTGTCCCTGACATTTCGATGAACCTTCTGTCTATCTATCAGATTTGCCACTCTGGCTCTGGTAAGACAGTTGAGTTCTCACCACATGATGTGGTTATTCGGGACTTACATGATACTGAGATGATTGTGGCTACTGGGAGTGTTGACACTGCATCCTGACTATACAGATTTGATGGATTTGAGTCTTCTGATGGCACAGGTTCCTGTCTTATAGCACATGCAAATTCAGTGAGTAGACTTTGGCATGAGCGTTTGGGCCATGTCAATTACAGATATCTTCAGCACATGAGCACACAGGCACTTGTTCTTGGGCTTCCACAGATTACTTGCACTGATGGGGTTTGTCAGGGTTGTGTTCTTGGCAAACAACATAGGGATCCTTTTCCTCAGGGACGAGCTACTCGTGCTTTGGCACCATTGGAGTTGATTCACAGTGACCTCATGTCCTTTCCTACTCCTTCTTTTTCTGGTGCCAGATATGTGCTCACATTTATTGATGACTTCTCCAGGCGCACATGGGTGTACTTTTTGAAGTACAAGTCTGATGTCTTTGATTCATTTCGAGTCTTTAAGACATTTGTGGAGAAGCAATCTGGTCTTTCTATTCACCGGATACGCACAAATAATGGGGGGGAGTATGTGAACCAGGCTTTCAGGGATTTTTGCTCTGAACATGGTCTTCAGCATCAGTTTTCAGTGCCCTACACCCCTCAGCAAAATGGTGTGGTAGAGAGAAAGAACAGAACACTTCGGGAGATGGCTAATTGTATGATACAGTCCAGGTCCATGGATTCGTCTTTTTGGGCAGAGGCAGTCAATTGTGCCAACTATATTCAGAATCGGATGCCTCACAAGGCAGTTTGACATATGACTCCTGAGGAGGCTTGGTCTCATGTCAAGCCTGATGTATCTTCATTCTGAGTTTTTGGTAGTGAAGCATGGACATTTGTGCCTGACACTCAGAGGAGAGCAATGGAGCGGAAGAGCCGACACCTCATTTTTGTTGGCTACTGTGAGGATGTTAAGGCATATAGGTTGTTTGACCCTGATTCCAGAGAGGTCCTGTTTCAACGGGATGTCCAGTTTGATGAGCGCCTTCCTGTAGTAGATACCCCACTTCCAGAGTCTACTCCACTTACCACTACTCCCTCATCTCTTCCAGTTGTGTTTCAGGATGATGTGGATGATGATCTTGGTGATCCCCATTTACCTCCACCACAGGATCCTCCACAGATGCCTAGATGGGCTCGTGTTACAGTTGATGCTGCAGGATCTCTAGCTGGTGACCCTTCCACCTCTCGTCGCACCCGGTCTCATATTGTAGGTTCTAGTCTTCTGAGTCATGCCATTTGTGGTGACCCTCAGACATTTGGGGCAGCGACAGGACATCCTGAGTGGGATAGTGCTATGGAGGAGGAGTATTCTTCTTTGATGAAGAATCATACTTGGGATCTTTGTTCGCTTCCTAAGGGAAGAAAGTTAGTGCGATGCAAGTGGTTGTATCATACTAAGTTTGCTGCTGATGGTTCTATTGATAAGTACAAGGCACGTCTTGTTGCGAAGGGGTTTTCACAGGTTGAAGGTATTGATTACACTGAGACATTTGCCCCTATCGCCAAGATGAACTCTATTCGCCTTGTCTTATCCCTCGCAGCTTCTCAGGGATGGCCCATTTTTCAGATGGATGTGAAGAGTGCTTTCTTGCACGGTGATCTTAGTGAGGAGATTTACATGGAGCAGCCTCAGGGATTTGTGCAGGATTCCTCCTTGGTTTGCAGACTTTGGCGTTCTTTATATGGTCTCAAACAGGCGCCTCGGGCTTGGTATGAGAAGATGGACTCTTTTCTGCTTTCTACAGGATTCACACGCTGTCATTCCGATCCTACAGTCTACATTCAGCGTCTTGAGGATGAGGTTTTGATCCTTGTGCTATATGTTGATGATCTTCTCATCACAGGTAGCTCATCTTCTATGATTCAGGATGTTCAGCGCGCATTGATGGAGCAATTTGAGATGACAGACCTTGGTCTTTTACACTTCTTTCTGGGTCTGCAGATTGTTCAGTCACCTACTGGGATCTTTGTTTACCAGCAGAAGTATGCTCTTGACATGCTTCAGCGCTTTGATATGCTTGATTGCAAGCCTGCTCCCACACCTTTTCAGTCGGGTGTTACTTTGTCTACCTCTTGCACTACGCCTTCAGTGGATGCTACTTTGTATCGGCAGTTGGTTGGCAGTTTGTTATACCTGACACACACTCGTCCTGATCTCTCCTTTGCAGTTGGTCTAGTCTCTCGGTTCTCACATGAGCCTCATGAGAGTCATTGGCAAGCTGCCAAGCGTATTTTGAGATACATTCAGGGCACACTTATGTATGGCCTCCACTACACATCAGGGGCTCCTCACATTGTTGGCTACACTGACTCAGATTGGGCTGGTGATGTTGATGATCAGAAGTCTACTTCTGGCTTTGTTTTTTGTCTTGGCTCTGGTCCTATCACATGGTCATGCAAGAAGCAGAATGCTCGAGCACTTTCATCTACAAAGGCTGAGTACAGAGCAGCAGTTCATGCTAGTCAGGAGATTTTATGGCTTTGGCAGTTGATGACTGAGTTTGGGTTTCCTCCTGATCATCCCACTATTCTGTGGTGTGATAATCAGAGTGCTATTCACATTTCCTGCAACCCGGTGGAGCATCAGTGCACTAAACACATTGAGCTTCATATGCATTTCATCCGTCAGCAGATTCAGGATGGTGTTCTCACTTTGGAGTACATTCCCACTGACGCACAGGTTGCTGACATCTTCACCAAACCCTTTGCATCTCCGCGCTATCTTCAGTTGCGTTCTATCCTTGGGGTGACGGAAGTTGTCCTTGGGGGGTCTTGTTGAGGCCTTCCTTCCTTCCTTCATGTTTCTTTCAGCATGTTGTTGTATCTCTTTTTGGGGTAGGGTTTTTCCCACTGGGTTTTCTCTATTTCCCCGGTTCACAGAGATTTCTTTGTTGTTGGGTACCTTATCAGGCCTTGTTGCTGAGATTCTCAAAACCCTAGCTCTCTCTCTCTCACAGGTTTTCACTCCAGCTTCTGGTATTTTGCTTGCAGGTGATCTTGTCTTTCTGTGGATTTGCACATTTGTGAAATCCTACAGTAACTACTATGCACTACCCGATGTCTGCCTTTCTCTTCTCAGTGCTTGTAATTCATTTACCTTTACCGATATTGCCTCTTCCTATACTGACTTTTTTGTTTTCTTTACTAACTGAGTCCTATGACTCCTTTCACTAACTAATTTTGACTAACCAATATGACTTTGACAAAACTAATGAAAACAAAATAACTCTTTAGGAGTATCAATTTCCCCCTTCAGCATTAGTTTGGAATCTTTGTTAAAAACTTAAAGTCGTTCAAAATTTTGTCCAATTTCTTTAAAATTTGCTAAAAATTGTGACCATGTATAAAATATAAATTCAGTAAAAACTTGTGACTTACAACTCCAAATAATAAGTCAATAACTCCCCCTATGATAATACTTCATATATACTGTACAATAATGCCTATACATATATATCCCCCTTTTTTTAACAAATATGCCAAAAAAATTACTTAATTTGATCAGGTGGTTGGATCTTATAAAACAATATGTTTATACCTCTTCATTTCATCTTTTAGGGATGTCTCCCATGATTCCTTCAATGTTTTCAATACAATAATTTGTTCACCAATTTTTGTTTCTAAGCCAATCCTTCTATCCATGGGACAAATATCAGGTGTATTGACAAATTCCTTGGCCTTTTATATATGTTGTTGTAGTGATTCAAGTTGGGGAATTAAAAGTACTTGCAAGTCAAGAAGTTCCATTATGATCTTGTTCTCTTCTCTTCTTATTTCATGTTTCATTCCCATGAAATGTTTCAGCCCCAGGTAATAAGTTTGAAGTGATCTAGGCTCGGTTGTAAAATTTCTTAGCTTCTTGGTCAACTCTTTCACCATAGAATCATCTTTCTATCTAATCTCCTTAGTGAAATTTTATATCAAATAAATCTTATGAAACAATGAAAGAATATCATGCATTTTATTTTCTAACTCTCTAATCAACTCAGAAAATGAAACCTTGTTCAATGAAACATTCTTCAGTATATCTTCATTGATTTTATGTTCAAATTTATTCTTGTGTACTTGCATTAGGTACTTGATGGTTTCTATACTAGGTTCTTTTACTTGCTTCACCAACTCCTCTAGTTGACTCAGTAGACTAGCCTTTTCATTGATATGTGCATCAGGAATAATTTTCTACAGTATATACTTAACACTTTCTAGAAAATCTATCTTTTGTTTCTTAGCCAACATTTTATCTTGGGCTACTTTCATCTTCAGTAGGCCTCTGAATTCAAATAATTATTTTGGACCAAGTGAAGAGATGTCTACCTTTGGTATTATTATTGGTTGGCTCAAGTCAACTTTGGTTTTCTCATATTTTCTTTTTCTTGCCTTTTGCTTCTCAACTTGAATGCTTTCACCAATAGAAAATTTTGGGGAACATGATGCTTTCAATGCATTAGATATAGTCTTAGTTTTAATTTCTTTTGTTCTTTCCTCTCTTTTCCCTCCTTGCTTCTAGATTCTATATTTTCTTCATGTTTCTCCTCTTCCTTTTCTTCTTCTTGTTTCTCCTCTTTTCTTTCTTCATGTTTTTCCTCTTTCTTCTCTTCTTCTTGCTATTTTTTCTTCTCCTTTTCTTTATTGTCTTCTTGCTTTTGTTTTTCTTTAGTTCCTGTAGATGTAACCTTCTCGGTAGTTTGTTTCTTTTTTGTCTCAATTTCCTTTGGTTCCTCGGTTACTTCTTATTCAGTCTTCTTATGTTGTTTGGTAGTCTTATCTATATTTGTAGGTATTTCTTTAGCAACTTCAGAGATAACTTCATGATCCTCAGAATAATTATTAACTTATTATAAAATTGTATTTTCATCCATCAACTTAGTAGTAGCAGTATCATCAATATCCATTTATTTGATGTCCTTATCCTCGGTGTCCATGACATTTTCATCTTGCCTAATTTCTTCAGCAATGTCTTTCTTTGTTATGTCTGTAATTATTACCTCATCTTTGTCTTGTGTTAGATCAATAGGGTCTAACTTACCTTTTTGAACCTTAGTTTTGGTTGAATGGTCTAGAAAGAAGATTTTTCTCCATGTTTCATCAGTTTCTTTATGTACTTCTAGTTTTATGACCATGATCCTTAAAGATCTTCCTTTGACAAGAAATATGTTAGATGTCAGGTAAAGACAAATCAGGTATAATTATATCTAGGTATCTTTCCCTCATTTGTTTCTTAGATGTCATTACATACTTCCATCTTGCATCAATTTTCTTGTAAAGACTTTTAGGTAGTTGGTTGGCAACTTCAACATGTATTGTTCTAAATTTATGCAATGTGAAAATAGTTGCATCCTCTTTCTTTTCCTTGTCTTCATATCTCTTCATATCATACTTAGCATATTTAATTCCCCCAAACCCTCCATAATTATTAATATTCTCAATAAATACATCTAAAATTTTCAATGCTAGGGGTTGGTGCTTCACAACTTTAAATTTACTAAGATCTTTAGACTCAGTTTCACTATCCTCTTGCAATTTTAGTTTTCTTCTTGGTTTGGTAGTTGTTTTATTTCCCTTAAATATGTTTTTGGTATCATTTTCTCAAGCATAGGTTTTCTACAATCCCTTAGTGTAGCTATAGACCTTGTCATTGGTCTAGTTCCTTTGGGACTCTATGATTTCTTTTCACCTTTGGTTTCTTTCCTTTATCTTTAGATGGACCTACCTCATCTTCTTTAATACTAGCTCCAATATTTTCTAATAGATCAGAGATCATTCAACTTATTTTCCTTTAGGCCTTAGGTATCAAGATACCTAGTTTTATCTTCTTCTTGACTTACTCATAAGTTCCATACTATTTTTCTCTCCTATCTAGAGGTTTAGCTAGAAGGGCTTAAATTTGTTGTGATGTTGTATCATTATCAATCACATAGCCCATCGATTATAGCTAGGTAGTCCTTGGCTCGACAACTTTAACAATACATGTGATGATATCAACCTCAAAATATATAGTGTCTCGATGGTATTCCACTAATTGATGTAGGATTCTGAATTTCTTATGCTTCTTTGTTTGAAATTTAGTAAAATAATCATTCACGACAATATCAAAATTATCTTCTAAACTCTTGATATATTCATTAATTTGATAAATAATAAGTTTTTCCACATTCTAGTTCACATTGCTGATAGATGGAAATAATTTTTGGAAGTAGAAGAATATACATACCAATAGAGAACCTAACTTGAATGTGTTGGTCTTGGCTTTCCAAATCATGTTCATGTTGTCATTGAATTGCTTCAATAGGATTTCACACAGATCAATCTTCTTGTCCTTCTTGACAATTTTGTATGCTATATACACAACTCTACATGGTACACTATCCACTCATGAGGATTGGAAGATTCAATACGATATGATATTACATCCAAATTTGAGTTCAGTATCTTCCACAATAGATAATTTAAGACTTCTTCCATACAATTTAGCTTTTGTCAATTCACATAGCTTGTTATTGTTGGTCTTCTTGTTTTCCTTTGGTCTATCACTGATTGGGTATCTAGTCATGGTGTGTAGAAAATCCTTAGTGATTTTGACTAGTTGATCTAACTACATAAATTAATCATGGACTTGGCTTAATATGATTCTCATCTACTCAGTCTTGGAAACACACAGAATATGTAGGGCATGCATTAAACCCTTATTCTTTAGGTCAATGTCTTCATCCTTCAATTTCCCATTTTCGCACAAACTTTGGAAAGATGTATCAATGTCTCCTTGAGAAATTTCCTCTTTTTTATAGTGGATCAAAGAATGGATGTCTTTGATCCAAATGAATCTTGGTGGAATCGATGACAGAAAACCTATTTGTTTTAGTTTAGTAGCTTTCATAGGAGTAAGCTTGTATTTAGGGTTGGTAGGATCAACCTTCTCAACAAAAACAAGATTTTATAGCTTAGGTTCCATCACTTCGGATAAATCAACACTTGAATAAAGTATGGTTTTGTATTAAAAAACTCAGTTGTACTCCCACTACTAGGGCACACACTAAAAATTACTTAAATATGCTCAATAGTGCTTAGATCTATTTAGAATTACCTCAAGAATCGCTCAAATGCTTTTCAGATGACTCAACTCTTCAATCCACTTAAAATACTCTTTGAAAAAGTTAGGTGAAAATGAATAAAAAATGATTCTATTTATACCTTTTTATTTATTAGGGTTTCCAATGGCTATAAAAGTAGAAATAAATATTGTCACCGACTCATCTTTTTAAATTATACTTTCTTTTACCGAATGAGACAAAATTTAACATTTCCTTTCACCTATCAAACATGAAATGTTAACTTCAAAACATATATCCAAATGCATCTAAGTATGCTTATATGGATCTTTGCACAAATGTTAGGAACTGACTTAAGATTGAAATTTAGATCACTATTCCTACACATACGTTTAACCGATTAGGTGAAGATAGGTGCACCCGATCTGGAGGATGAGGTTCCATCGATTATTCCAAATGATGTTCCATCATCTAGAGACTTCCTTCTCCATATTTTATTCATCTGATTTCTTATTTCTTCAACATTCACTTGTGCTGTGTCATTTGTCTTTTCCTCAGTTGGAGCTTTACCTCGGTACTTGTAGTCTCTGACTAGATGACCTACCTTATGATAGTGGAAACATGCCATTCTAGGGGTTATTTATGATCTTATTTTATTTCTATCATGTATCAATATGAAATTTGTTGCAATGCATACATATCTCCCACATAATGTACATAAAATTATTATGTTGTAGTCCCATGGTATTTTTAAGCCTTGTTGGTTGTTTTTTGTATTCTGTCAGTTAGGTACCTATTTTCTATTTTTTCTTTGTGACCTACAATCTTCAGACTTATGACCATATATATTGCAAGTATTATAGTAACCATTGAATTTTTTCTTCCTTGTATTGTTATCAATCCTTGATCTTCACTCAAATGCTTCATGTCCATACTTATTGCAATTATAATAATAACCATCAAATTTAGGATTGTTTGGTGGTTTACCTCTTTTTCTCCTGAAGACATTAACTATATGACCATGTTTACCACAATGATAGAAAATTGGCTTCTTTTTATTCGGTGGGGTAGCAGTGTCTTGGTTGGAAGCTTGGTTTGAGAACTCTCCCTTCTTGATAGTGTTCTGTTCAATGAACCCAAGTCTAGTATCTCTCGGTTGTATTTGACTTCTAATTTGTTCATCCAACATCCTTAATGTTTCTTCATTCCATTTCAACTCTTCATTTGCTTCCCTTCCTAATTTTAGTTCTTTTCTCAATCTTTCAACTTCAGACCTTAATGCTTGAATCTCATATTCCTTCCTATCTATCTTATGATTTGCATTCACCAATTGGATGGTCATAGCATAATGTGTTTGTGTCATTCTCATGATCTCATCATCCTTTTCAACTATTATTTCCTCAACTTGTCTCTTCTCTTCTTCTACCATTCTTTTTGCATCTTCATCTAATCTATTTGATTTAAGTATTTCACCCATTCTAATACCTTGTTCCTCTTGATCTTTCTTTATCAGGTTCAACTGCTTGGTGAGTGTTCTATTTTTCTCCATCAAATCTATAATGGATGTTGTAGATTCATCAGTCAAACTCCCTTCAGATGATGTCTCAAGTATCTCAACATGTTCTTTTGTAGATTTCAACTCATTATGTAAATGTTTTCATACCCTTAATGACTTTTCCAATTTCCTTTTTAGATCATCAATCAACTCATGTGAATTTTCCAATGCAAACTCAAGATTATCAATCTTCTTATCTTGTTTTTAACTTTCCATTGTGATGATCTTTTAACCCTCAGGTGACTAAACCCTTATCTCAAGAGTCCAAGCTTTGATACCAATTGTTAGATTAATAGTGGAAAGTTATTTACTGAGAGAGAAGGGGTGAATTGGTACTATAAAAACTTTTATCAACCTATGTTAAATTTATTTTTATTACTTTCATATATTCTGATCATATACCAAATTAATTTTTTTTCATGAAACACTCTAAAACATAGAAATCAAAACATGAAATCATAACTCATAACACAATGATTTTTGGTCTCAAAAAAACCCTTGGTCAGAGGGAAAAGCTAAAGTGGGGAAAGTACCCACAATCCTTCACTACTACAGTAAAAAGGGTGCTCAATTAGAGCTACAACGTTTAGATACTTCTAATAGATTACCCTATTAGGAGTACAAAATGACTTGTATAGTCTATCTTGTTAAAGGATTTTATAGTCTCTAATCTAAGAGATGTACCTTGTTAAAGGATTTAAAAAATAAGACCTATTAGGGCCAACCCAATAATAGGATTTTATAATTCTGAATACAATAAAAATCAGTACTAAATATGTCTATAATGATGCATCAACAAATTATATTCAGACTCAATGTGCTTAATAACATCTTTACCTCACTCTATACTTAATCAAAATTCAACTTCAGTACTTGGTAACCTCCAATCTGATTCACCTTCACAGTTCTTCTCTAGCTTCTTTGTACTTGGTAAACTTAATCAGCTTCACATCATCATCACCTCAACTTTGCATCCTTTTGTAGATACTCATCATCTGCATCATCCCTTTGATCTCCACAAACTGTTCTTTATATTCTTGACTTACAAACGGTTGAAATGTTCTAGATTCTCTCCTTAGATAGTGGAAACTTTGATTACATTTCCAATATGTATATTCTTTTCATTTTCCATTGGTGGAATTTACCTTGGAATTAGGTTTTATCATATTTTTACATTCCTAATGTTTTAACAAATGATCTTCTTGAAATCAAGTAAAATGTATTTTTCTCAGTGTCCAAATTTAATTTATTTACCATGATTTGTTATGTCGATCTGTGTTACTCAATAATATGTGCACTTCTTGATAACTACTATGCACTTCTCAGTGCCTGCCTTTCTCTTATTGGTTCTTTTAATTCATTTACCTTTACTAATATTACCGCTTCCTTTACTGACTTTTTCTATTTTCTTTACTGACTGAGTCCTATGAATCCTTTCACCGACTGAATTTGACAAACCAATATGACTTTGACAAAGCTAATGAAAACAAAATAACTATTTAGGAGTATCATGCTTTTCTTTATTTCATTTCATTTCAATTTTTATTACTAAAAAGGGGTTTGATGAAGCCCAACCCCCTTTAAATTTGTAGAGCAATCAGATCATGTCTTGCCAAAAAAAGAATAATCGAATGATCAATGAAAAAATAGACAAAAACACTAGGAACTGTTGGAAATCTAATATGAGAAAGTGAGATACTAAGAGGGGGGGATGAATCATATATCCACTACTAATTCCACTTTGATAGAAATTCAACTTGCATACCATAAAAAGGAATTTTAATACTCAAATAGGTCTATCAATCTAATCACATCCATCAAATGAAATGTATAACACTGATTTTGGTTACCCAGAAATCCTTGAAAGGTAAAACTGGGGTGGGGATGACACCCACAAATACTCACTACTATAGCATTAAAGTTTTCCTATTACGGCTACAAAGTTTGATCATTTCTAATGATCTACCCTATGAGGGGGTCTTCCTTGTTAAGAGATTACAGACTTATACAATCTACCTTGATTAACGGATTTAAAACATACATCTAAGTAAGCACTTGGTTAAGAGATTTACAAAGGCTTGTGAGGACCACTTTGTTAAGAGATTTACCTTGATTCACCTCTAAAATGTATTAGTACTTAATCCTTTGGTTTTCACTATGGACACTGATAAAAAATATTCTCCTTCCAATAGTTTTTTGATCTCCATAATCAAATATAGCTCTATTTTATCCTTCAATACTTTTCTCAATCAGTCTGCTTGATCTCAACATCTAATAATCAAAACACTTCTATTCTTCACATACATGAGATCTTCACTGTTCTTCACACCTTACTCTTATTATGTTTTAGCGTTTAGATCTGGTCTTATATAAGCATTTGATCAATCTTCTAGATCAAGATCAATGATCTAGATTAACTACTTATGTCGCTTAAGCATTCCCTTTTTTTGATAGGCTACATGGTTACATAGGGATTACTGATAATAATTAAAAATCATAATCATCTCCTTGATTAACTCAACAATCCTTAAATCATCCATAGAAGTTGTTCAAAATGGTTTACCTTGGTTTTTGTGCCATTACAAACACATATGTCAAAATTGGCTTGCTCAGCATATGAAGTCTTTGACGCTCAGTAATTACTACTCTTCATATATTGGTGCTCTGCACAGCCTCTTCTATACAAATCGGCATAAACTTCTTAGTGACTATGGAAGAACTTGGTGACCTTTGACTTTCTCGACATTAATTACTGATTGGTAACTATACATATTTATACATGACTTGGTCTTAATAAGATGGCTTGGTCGTAGTGATGACCGACCAATAGTACCTAGAGAATGACTAAGTGTTAGACACTAATAGAAACAAAACTTAGGGATCAATAATCTCCCCCTTTGACATTAGTGGCAAAAACACTTTGTCATGACTTTTACATTACAAAATAGTACTTAGTAGTTTTAGCACTCCCCCTAAGACTTTGAATTGGTCTTCAAAAGATATTACATATATGTAGAAGACTCTTGACTCTTGACACACACTCAATATATATTTACATTACACTATAGTATGCCATACCTTTCTATATTTGTTCTTCGATGATCAGTTTATATACATTCCTCACTATATTATGATAGATCTTTCCATTTCCCCTTGGGTTACTGATTGTCATGTCATTTCCCCCTTTTTTTGTCACTTGAAGTTTCTCGGGTGTAGGGGTTTGAAAATACTTATCCAAAAATGGTTTATGGAGCTGCATATTCATTTATAAGGAATTGTCCCATTTGGACCTTACAGACTCCAAAATTTGTGTCTTGATTTCTAGATAGGAAGCTAGATCAACCAAACTCTCAGCAATAGAGAGATGAGGATCTCTCTGTACTAACTCCTTTGTTGATGCCAATTCTTTCAGCATAACCTCCAAATGAGGTTTTAACATTGTCTATATAGAAATTAATTTGGCTCTTATTCTTCCATCATTATCCATCAACTCAGCTAATCTCCCTTGTGCATGAAGTAACCTTGTGAAATAAATGGAACTAGAGCTTTCATCTATGCTCATTGAATGACTAGTAGACTTTAAGTCTAGTTGTAGTTTATCAATCAAATCTTGATTGTCCTTAGTGAATTTTTCTACATTACAAATCTTCTTGTACAAAGAATAAAAATTCTATGCAACCTCTTCAAATTTATTCACTAAGGAAAAAAGTTCTACCTGTTTAACTACTATCTCAGTTGAGACCTTGTCAAGTACCTTTGTCTCAAACTTTCTTTTGGACCACTGCATAAGATTTTCATTGGTTTCACTGTCTTCACTGTTCACCTTCTTAAAATTATAAAATAATTGTTCCAAAATTGATGAAGCTTCATTCACATCATCCATTTGAAAGGCTTCTACAAATATACCTTTTATTTCATGCAGTACTCATTTTGTTGATGTTCTCTCCTTAATTCTTCTTGCTTGCTTTACTTCTTCAAGAGATATTGCAAAATTTGCATTTTCTCATAAGTTAAGTTATCAATGTCCCACTTTGGAATCACTCTAACTTCATCAAGTGTAACCTTTGTACTTGGATATTTCTCCTTTTTCTTATGGGATTTATTCTTTAGTGTATTCCCACTCGACATCTGTACTAAAGCTTTAATAACTTCTTTCTCCTTAGGCTCTGGATTCTCCTCAGTTGTTTCCTCCTCAATCTTCTTCTTTTCCTTCATATGAGGACCTATCATTACTAATGCAAACTTATCTTCTTGTTCATTTAGGTTCTCCTCTTCTTGTTCTTTCTTATCCTCCTTGATAGGTACATTGTCAATTATTATTGCCAGCTTGTCCTATTTCTCATCACTTGTACTTTGTAATACTTGTTTCTCAATTGTGACCGTATGTGAGTTGAAGGTTCAATTTCTATAGTTTAATTATGTTCAATCCTTGTATAATCATGTGCCTGTATAATAATGTGATTGGTACTCAGTAGAGAGTGACCAGAAGCTACCTCAGCAAGAATTTGATTCTTTATCTCTTCCTCGGCCAATGCATTGGTGTTAACTGGTGTATCCTCAGGGATATCCTCAATAGTGATCACATCTTGTGATCTAATTACCCCTACCTTATGTCTTTCATCTTCCTCAAGATTCTGAAGCTCACCAATGTCTTCCTTATTATCCAATTCTACATGGCTAGATGTACCTTCAACTTGTTATGGAATCTTATCAGTTAACAACCCAAAAATGATCTTGCACATTCTTTTATTTAGTTCAATAACATCTTCAACATTATTCTTAAAAATGGAATAAGCTCTTAGCTTAGGTACAAATTTGTTTCTATCTTGCGCCATAAATTATCCTATTTTATTAGGTGTCAGCTCAGGCATAATTTGAGCTAAAGTGCCTTCCTTTATTTGTCTCTCGGTCATAATGACATACTACCATTTCTGATCAATCCTACTAAATAGTTATTCTAGGATCAAATTCCCTATCTCTAGAGGTGTCATCTTAAATGTCCATAGAATTTCTAACATTACCTCTTAAATCTTATCCTTGTCATCTCTTCTTATTTTTTTAAATTTTATAAATTTAAATATTGTAAGTCCTATTGTGATTTTGATGTTTTGGTATATTTCACCCACACTAGTTAGATTCCTATGTGATTCCACTTTTAATTTTTTATTTTCATTTGTATCAGGTATTTCTTCATCATCATCATCCTTCTCCAATACTAGTTTCCTTCTTGGTTTCTTCTTAAGATGGCTCAACACAAATTTAGTTTGAACAAGTTTTCTTTTACCTGACCCTTCCCCTTCTTTTTTCTTTTTTGGTGTCTTTCCTTGCAGCTCAACAACTGATGTAGGAGCATCTTGGATCTTTGAGCAATCTTGCATCAACCAAAAACATTTCTTGATTTATGTACCTATTTTTCTGTTGTTTTCCTTATAATTGTTTCATTTGTTGATTTCATGTTATGAAAAGCTTACATGATGTTGAGGACCTATTTAGGAACCTTCTCCCATGGTCGTATAAAGATTGGATAGACTGTTTCAAAGTTACAGTTATTTTCCTTACCGTCGAAACTATATTTTCTAGCAGTTTTGGTGCTGATTTCAGGTCTTGGAAATGATGATATTTAATGATTCAGCCGATGTGCCCTTAGGGAATTTAAGAGGACCTAAATTAATATCTTTTTCCAAAGGTGTAAGTCCTATTTCATTATGAGTCAAAAGTTATGACCATTTTTCTTAGGGACCTATTTTCTGCCAGTTTTCACGTGAAACATGGAGTGTTTATTCTTGTGCAGTTCTATGTGATTAAATGGGGCCTTGCATAGTTAAAGGAATTTTCTTGGGTCATGTGAGGACCTAAATAAAAAAGTGCATCAAGTGGTAATCACTCTTTCATTATTTTTGATTTAAATCTTCCAGACTGGACCTATAATGTAATTAAATGCCTGACTGGCCCACTTGTGGCTTAGCTGGCTATATAAGGAGTCTAGATTGATGTAGTAGGGAATCAAAAGGGAGATCTAGGAAGTATTATCAAGATAAAACATTGGAGACAAAGATAGGATGCAAGCTATAATTCTGATTTCATAATTCTCATTGTATAAGGCCAAAACCCGGAAGGCCTCACAACCGGGCATATTGAAAGAAATAATATAATTTATTTATTGTTGCGGCTAGTTGATTGTCTCATATCCATTGTGATTTCATTACTTTCATGTGATATTATATTTCTTCTATTGTGTAACTCTAAGCAAGGCTTGTTGTTGATCCAAGTGGATTCAATTCTACTTGATTCTGCTTGTATCCACTCTGCCCTTGCATCAAGTGGTATCAGAGCGAGTTCTTTCTTGTGGATTGGATCATGGAGAAACTTATTGGATTGGTTGTAGGGTGGTAGATTTCAGATCTAAGCTATAACTTGTAGAAGGTTATGATCTTGCTGGAACCTAATTGTCAAGATGGTTTATGGTAGAGGAAATGATAATGCTATCATGGATATGTTGAGGTAGATTGCAACTAGGCTTGAAGCTATAGAGACAGCCCAAAGAAGAGGTGCACATCTTGAAGATGTTAGTTATGAAGAATAAGAAGCAGCACCTAATCCTGAACCTAAAGTTGAACAAGATGAGGAAAGACTTTTGAGAGTTTTGTCTAAGGCTAACTCCAGACCTGCAGTTGAAGTTTCTTTCTATGATGGAAGACTTGAGACCGATGCACTTTTGGATTGGATCTTTCAGATGGATAAGTACTTTGAGTATGAAGGTACTCTTGATAATAAGAAGGTTAAGATAACAGTCAAAAATTTGAAAGGGCATGCATCTCTTTGGTGGGATCATTTGCAAACTGAGAGACAAAAGAGAGGAAAAGAAAAGATCAAGACATAGATGAAGATGCTTGGAAAGATGAAGAAGAAGTTTCTTCCAGCTGACTACCATGTTAGTCTGATGAGAAAAATTCAAAATTTGAGACAAAAGGACATGAGTGTGAAAGAATATACTCAAGAATTTTACAAATTGGATATCAGATCTGGACATGTGGATGACGAAGTTGAGAAAGTGGCTAGATATATGAATGGCCCGAGGACATCAATTCAAGATGAGATCAGTTATGTGAAGATAGAAAGTGTGGAAGAAGCATATCAATTTACTTTGAAGGCATAAGAGAGATTTTCAAAGAGACATGAACAAAGACAAAGAGGAAGATGTGGTAGATTTCAGAGAAGTAGAGGAAGATCTTATGGAGAAAGTAGCAGATTTGACAATGCAGCACAAGATAAAGGATGGAAAGATGAACCTGCTAAAAGAGGTAACTACTTTAGAGGTAGCTATAGTGGTTACTCTAGGAATAACAATAATGGGAAAAGAGAAGAGAAATCCTAGTTTAAAGGTACTTGTTACAAATGTGGTGAAGGACATAGAGCTTTTGAATGTACTAACTCTGGAAAGAAGACTGGAGGTAATGGCAGAAATAATTTGGCTTGTGAAGAAGTTGAGGAAATGTCTAATGAACCTGAACATGGTGAGAACTTGATGCTAAGAAGGATCTTGTGGAATGAAGAAGTTGATGAGGAATCTATTTTAAGGAAAAGTTTATTCAGAACCAGATGTAATATCACTGACAAATGTTGCAAGGTAATCATGGATAGTGGAAGTTCTAATAATTTGGCATCTGAAGAGCTAGTTAACAAGTTGCAGTTATAGAGATTGAAACATCCTAAGCCTTACCATATTGCTTGGATCTAGAAGGAGCATAAACTACTTGTAAGTGAACAATGCCTTGTTAAGTTCAAAATTGGGAATTATCATGATGAAGTCTTGTGTGATATTATGCCTATGGATTGTTGTCATATTCTTTTGGGTAGACCTTGGCAGTATGATAGGAAAGCTTTACATGATGGTAGATTGAATCAATATACTATTTGGATGGATGGAAAGCAACAAGTATTATTGCCTTTGGTAGAGAAGTTTGATGAAATTCATTGTACCTATTGCCCAAAACTTCCCTGTCATTCTTTTTCGGCCAAAGCCCTATTTTCCAAGTGAAATGATCAAGCGTCAAAAACCTAGTGTGTTTTCGACCTCCTCTCTGTAGGCTCGGGATGTTTCTACCTTTTGGTCTAAAAATTTGGTGTGTTTTCAACCTCTGCTCTGAAAATTTAGTGTGTTTTTGACCTTCGCTTGAAAACCTTTTGTGTTTTTGACCCCTTCCGCACTTTACACTTCTTTGGCATCTACATTTTTCTTTAAGTGTGCAACTCTGACCTATGGGCCTGGTGGCTGGCTTTCCTCAAAAATCTTGTGGTTTTCACATGTTCACAAGGAATATTCCTTGCCCTTGCGATCATGCGACAGAATGACACCTATCGGTGGGCCCATTCTCTGTCTACAAAGGTTAAAGCTCGGTGAAATCTTGTGGTTGTCACTACACCGCTAAGGAAAGATGTTGCCGATTTAAGCGAGTGGTGTAATGAAAGCTGTCGATCTTCCTTCTGATGCGACTAATCACTTGTGGTTATGGTGGTTGCAAGCCGGTAGCATTGAGGGCAAGGGTCACAAGTTGGCGTTGTCGCATGATCACATAGGCCTTCCTGGCCGCATGCGATCATGCGACAAGTGATAAGCAGTCATGCGGGATCAGTGGACTTCAGTGATGGTTAGTGGTTAGCATTTCCTAGTTTTTTACATGATTACATGGGCTCTTCTGAGCCCATGCGACCATGCAACAAACCGTTAGCAGTTTTGGTAGCGGTGGTTCGTGGTTCCAGCAGTCAGCATCACGCGATCAGTCACATGATTGCATGCGACCTCTTAACCACATGAGATCATGCGATAGATGGTAAGTGGGGCCCAAGGTTTCTGCATTGGTGCAAGTATGATGAAGATCAATGGTGGTCATATGATCTCATGGGATCTTCCGATCCCATGCGATCATGCGACAACCGTTAGATGGGAATCTGGAAGTTGTGGTGGGTCCTATTTCAGGGGTGCTGAGGTGTTTGCTGGGGTAGCAGCTGGGATGAGTAAGGGAGTGACACATGGCAAAGGTTTGGCGGGTGGTTATTTTTTGTGGGCCTAAGGTGTCATTGGTGGCAAGGAGCCATGTTTTCTCAAGGTTGTCACATGATCGCATGCAGGCCTTTCGGCTCATGCGATCATGCGACTGTTGTCTTTTTCAAGGCGGTATGCAGTGTGGTCATGGGTCCAGCTATGTGGTTGGCTCTGATTGGGCTGCATGGTAGGGTGTGATAGGTGTGGTTTCTTGCATGTCTCGAGTGCTTGTGTGGTGGCAAGGCAATTTTTTTCAAAAGGTTGTCGCATGATCGCATGAAGGCCTTTCGCCGCATGCGATCATGTGACTGTTGACATTTTTGAAGGGCAGGGAAATTTTTTTTAAAAAGCTTGTCGCATGATCGCATGAAGGCCTTTCAGCTCATGTGATCATGTGACCAATGCTTTGTCAAAGAGGAGCAGCCTATTTTTTATGGGTTTTTCTTCTGAAGATGTTTGCAAGTGTGGCAGCTAAAAAATTGATGATATTTTCAAGGCGGTTGCAGTTGGATAGATATTTGCAGAGATCTTTTAGGTTGTTGTTTTGGGTCCTTTCTAGTATCTGATCAAATTTTTGAGCATTCATGGCTTAGTGGGCTTGCAGGGAGGCTGTTGAATGAGGTTTTTATCTGCAGGCAGGATCAATTCAGGGATGGACATGCAAATGAAATATCTGATCGGCCATGATATTGACAGAACACATTTATGATCAGAAGTGACCAATTTTAGGGGTGATTATTATATTACAGATTTATGTAGCCCTAATTCAGAGATATTTTTGACTCCTGCCTGCGTGCAGGCGATGTATATATTCATTTTTTGGAGCCAGTAGTGCTCAGAATTAACACATTTTGTAAAAAGAAAGGTTCTTTCTCGAGAACCTATCTGTGGCATTTCTTCTTGCCCTCTGGTTTTCCACATTCTGTAAATTCCCATTGATAATACAAGTATTGTAGAGGCAGTTTGTGACAATCCTTCATGTCCGTGTGCTTCCCTGTTTGCATTATCTCTTATTGGATTGAGGTTTATGAATGCTATTAATGGAGATTGGGGTTCCTGGTCCCTCTCACTTTCTGTGATTTGTGTGTTACTGTGTCTGATCTGATTTAGATGTTTTGTGGGTATACTATAGCCCCTAGTAGTCTTGTCTCATTCCTACACCTAGTTGCAGAGGAGGATGTTTGTTTGCAGGTCATAGGTTGTGTCTTCTGTTCAGGCCTTCCTATGAAATACTTATGCAAGCCTATCTAGTGAGTGGTGACCTATTAGACCTAATTCCTCCATTGGTCTCATTCCTGTATACTGAGATCCAAACCCTAGTTTTGGTGCATCACCTAGTAGGTAGATTTGCTTTCTGTTATTTCCCTTTCCATGCACTCCTTCTATCCCTTTCCCTCAAAATTTTACTTTCCTGTTAAGAGAAAATTAGGGTGATTCTCCAAAAGGAACCAGCCTAGAATCTGGAGGTCTCATCTCAGTTAGCAAAAGGTCCCACAACCTTGAGATGATTCCCATGTTATACTGGATTATCAAGACTACGAGAGCGTGAGATTAGAGGCACAAATTTAGTGTATAACAGCACCACAGTCAAAGTATGTTTGGTTGATGGTAAAAAGTTTGCAAGAGAAATGAAAGAATAGAATGTTTGCTTTGCTTTAATTCTAAGAAAGACTGAGAAACAAGATGAGTTAGAAGATGCACCTAAGGTTAAGCCTTTGTTGAATGAATTTCATGACATCATTTTTGATAATGTACCTGATGGTTTACTGCCTATGAGAAGTATAAGTCATTGTATGGATTTTATACCTGGAGCTAGTTTGCCTAATAAAGAACCACATAGGTTGACATTTGCTGAAAAGACTGAATTGAATAGACAAGTGCAAGAATTGCTTGAGAGAGGTTTGATTAGGGAAAGTTTGAGTCCTTGTGCAGTGCCTACTGTATTATCACCTTAAAAGAATGGAGAATGGAGAATGTGCACTGATTATAGAGCTATAAATAAGATAATAGTAAAGTACAGATTTCCTTTGCCTAGGATGGATGACATAATGGATAGTTTGAGTGGAGCAAAGTATTTCACAAAGATTGATTTGAAAAGTGGATATCATCAAATTAGGATCAAAGAAGGGGATGAATGGAAAAATGCTTAAAGACTAATGAAGGTTTGTATGAATGGTTGGTTATGCCTTTTGGTTTGACTAACGCACCTAGTACTTTCATGAGGCTGATGAATGAAGTTCTAAAAAGATTCTTGGGTAAGTTTGTGATTGTATATCTTGATGACATTTTGATATTCAGTAAGAGTAAGGAGGAACATCTTGAACATATCAGACAAGTATTGCAGAGATTGAAGGAAGAAAAGTTGCTGATTAATTTGAAGAAATGGAGACATTATTTGATGCCTAAAGATTTTGTGTTGTATACTGACCATAAATCTTTGTAGTATTTGGGAAGTAAGAATAAGTTAAATCAGAGACATATGAAGTGGGTTGAGTTCTTGCAGAATTTTTCCTTTTCATTGAAGCATAAAAGTGGATACTCAAATAAGGTTGCTGATGCCTTGAGCTGAAGAAGAAATTTACTTATAGAGATGAGAGTTGAGGTACTTGGTTTTGATGATCTGAAGTGTTTGTATGAGACTGACATTGATTTTGCAGAACCTTGGAAATCTTGTAAGGAACACATAGTGAGTGATAAGTGGATTGATTATTTCATTCAAGAAGACATGTTGTTTAAAGGAATTCAGTTGTGCATACCTAGAGGATCTATGAGAGAGAACATAATGAAGGAGAAACATAGTGGTGGACTTACTGGACATTTTGGGATTGATACGACTATGAATCTAATTTCAAAAAGATACTTTTGGCCATAGATTTACAGAGATGTATAGAGAATGGTTAAAGGTTGCAAAATTTGTCAAGTAGAAAAAGGAACTAGTCAGAATCTTGGATTGTATACACCTTTGCATGTACCTAATAGACCTTGGGAAGATGTGAGTATGGACTTTGTTCTTGGATTGCCTAGAACACAGAGAGGTAATGATTCTATTTTGGTAGTAGTTGACAGATTTTCTAAGATGGCTCATTTCATACCTTGTAAGAAGACATCTGATGCATTGCATATAGTTGAATTATTCTTCCAGGAAGTGGTAAGATTGCATGGTTTTCCTAAATCTTTTGTTTCAGATAGAGATACTAAGTTTATTGGTTATTTTTAGAGAATGCTTTGGAAAAAGATGAATATAGAATTGAAGTTTAGTTCTACATTTCACCCTCAAATAGATGGACAGACTAAAGTTGTGAATAGAAGTTTGGGAAACTTGTTGAGATGTTTAGTTGGAGAGAAACCTACTAATTGGGATTTGATTTTGGCACAAGAAGAGTTTTCATATAATAATTCAGTGAATAGAAGCACTAAGAGGATGCCATTTGAGATAGTTACTAGATTTCATCCTAAGGGAACCACCGAGCTAAGAGATTTACCTAATGAGACAAGAAGAAGTTCTGAAGCTGAGGATTTTGCAGTATACATGAGAACTTTACACAATGAGGTTAAAAAGAATTTGGAGGATAGTAATATGAAATATAAATAGAGAGAAGATAAGAGAAGGAGACATAAACCTTTTGAAGTTGGAGATGATGTTATGATTCATTTGAAAAAGAATAGATTTCCAATTGGTACCTACAACAAGCTGAAAATGAAGAAGTTTGGACCTTGTAAGATTCTAAAGAAGTTTGACAGTGGAAAAGCTTATGAAGTGGAATTACCAGAGGACATGGATATATCACCTATATTCAATATTGCTGATATATTTGAGTACTTTGAATCAAATGATGAGATTTAAGATGATCTAGACTATCCTAAGAAGAACAAAGACAACATTGAGAAGATCTTGAATAAAAGAGTGAGCAAAAGTACAAGAGGAAAAGACTACATGGAATATCTAGTTCAGTGGAAAGACAAGCCAGTTGAAGATAGTTCATGGATTACACAAGCTGATTTGGATCTTTATGATTTAGGTCAGAATATGAGTAGTGCCTGATGTGCACATCAGTTCTTTATTTACCCCAGGTGTCTGATGCAAGAGCATCTTGGGTCTTTGAGCAATCTTGCATCAACCAAAAACATTTCTTGATTTATGTACCTATTTTTCTATTGTTTTCCTTATAATTGTTGCATTTGTTGATTTCATGTTATGTGAAGCTTACATGATTTTTAGGACCTATTTGGGAACCTTCTCCTATGGTCACATAAGGATTGGATAGACTATTTCAAAGTTACAGCTATTTTCCTTGCCATCGGAACTATATTTTCTTGTAGTTTTGGTGCTGATGATCCTTAATGATTCAGACTATGCACCCTTAGGGAATTTAAGAGGGCATAAATCAATATCTTTTTGCAAAGGAAAAAGTCCTAATTCATTATGAGTCAAAAGTTATGACCATTTTTCTCATGGACCTATTTTTTGCCAGTTTTCACGCGAAATGTGGAGTGTTTCTTCTTGCATAGTTCCATGTGATCAAATGGGGTCTTTCATAGTTAAAGGAATGTTCTTGGGTCATGTGAGGAGCTAAATCCAAAGGCTCATCAAGTGGTAATCACTCTTTCATTAGTTTTGATTTAAATCTTCCAGATTTGACCTATAATGTAACTAAATGCCTCACTCACCGACTTGTGGCTTAGGTGGCTATATAAGGAGTCTAGATTGATGTAGTAGGGCATCAAAAGGGAGATCTAGGAAGGATTATCAAGATACAACATTTGAGACAAAGATAGGATGCAAGCTATAATTTTGATTTCATAATTCTCATTGTATAAGGCTGAAACTTGGAAGGCCTCACTGTCAGGCATGTTGAAAGAAATAATATAATTTCTCTGTTTTTGTGGCTAGTTGATTGTCTCATATCCATTGTGATTTCATTACTTTCATGTGATATTATATTTCTTCCATTGTGTAACTCTGAGTAGGGCTTGTTGTTGATCCAAGTGGATTCAATTTCGCTTGATTCTGCTTCTATCCACTCTGCCCTTGCGTCAACAACTGTGGAAGTTGAAGCTTCCCTGGCTCTCGGTCTAAGTGTTGCAAGAGGAGTGGGGTTTTGTTTTTGTACCTTCTTTTTAATCAGCTTGGAAACCAATGCTTCCTTTCCCTTCTTTTGAGTTTTAGTTTGTTCCTCATCACTTCCTTTAGATTCACTAGATTGATCTTTACCTTGACATTGTGTTCGTTCAAGAGGTGCATTTACCTCTTCACTTTATCCTAGCATCTTTTCTAGATTCTTGAAAATATTCTTTCATTTTCTCTCAAGGGTTTTAGATTTTAACCCCATACTTATTATAGACTTAGCCTCTTCATAAGTCCCAAAAGTTTTTGTCTTCCTATCAATCTCTTCAGCGAGTAAAGAAGTCATTGTTGTTGTTATCTCATCTACATTAACCTCATAAGGTAATGGCCTAAGCCATGCTACCCTATACATAATATCCTGTACATGAGTATGGTTGGTATCCAATAGAAAGAATATGTCATTATAGTTCTTCTCTACTAGGGATACAAGGATTTTACTCCTCTTTCTCATTTTCTTCTTAAATTCCACAAAGTAGTTATTCATAATACTATCAAAATTTTCAGCTAACTGATGAATAAATTCATGGATTTGCTGGGTGACTAGTCGGTCCTTACTCCACACAACATCTCCAATCATAGGAAAACTATTTTGAAGATAGAAGAATAAAAAAATGATCAGAGAACTAAACTTACACATTGAATTCTTGGCCTTCCTAATTGATGTTAGGTTCTTGACAAGCTAGATCAACTGCATCTTGACAAGATCATAAGTATGTTCTTTCTTTACCATCTTCCATGCCTGATCAACTACAATGCAGGGAACATTATCCATCCTACTAGACTAATAAAATTTGTGAGAAATCACTCTCACTGCAAAGTCTATCTCTAGATTTTTGATTATAGAAATCATCATTCCTCTCTTATTCCATACTGTCTGAGTGTTGGCTTGAATGATTTATTTACTATAACATCTCATTATTTTCTTCCTGATAAGAATGGGATAACCAGTGACCTAGTGAATCATTTCCTAGGTGATCTTGACCAGACCATTTTCCATCCACAATTGCATGTTATGAATTCTTCTCAAAACAATTTTGATCCATTCAACTTTGAAATTTTGAGGGAATTTTAGGGCATGTACTAACCCTTTCTTGGCAACATTTTGATGCTCCATCTTCAAAACTCCATTAGTACACAAATTTTTTGTAGGATTCCCTTAGCTCATAGTCTCCAATTTCTCTGATTTTGCACATGTAGCATGCGTGTACATCATGTATCATCAAGACCTTAGGTGGAATCAATGAAAGGGCACCTATGAGATCTCCTTTCACTGCACTTTCTAGTATGGATTGGAATCTAGGTGTTTTACATGTATCACTCCTTACAAGTTGAACATTCAAAACTTCTTTCCCTTTCTTCCTAACTATTGTAGACAAAGTAGATGCCATTGCTCAAATCTAGGATTCTAAGAATAGATTCAAATAGCTTGGTAGTACCTTGGCTCAATAGTCCTTCATGATGTTTGCCAATGACACACTGTAGAGATCTTCTCAAATTTCACTTAGCACAGATTACTCTTTTTAATCACCTAAAATTGCTTTGCAAATTCTCAAATCACTGGGTAAAATGAAAATGAACGGTAATATTTTACTTTATAGACTTCAAGTAGTCAGATTAGGGCTTCATTAAATGATCCGCATAGTTTGTAGGTGAATATAGTTGTCTCAGCCTTCACATGAAGACTTGGTTACCAATACTCAGTCAATACTAACATTTCATTTATGCTTGGTAGATATTACATCTTGGCTATCACAAGAGCATGACACACACTGAGTGACTCAGTCACTATAGACTTAAATACTGATGTTCAACATCAATTATGCAATTTTACTCTTTTCTCAAATTTGTCCTAATGCATCTTAATTCATGTAGATATGGACTTCATCATGGGTAAGTGCACCAAGATGGTGAACAAAAAGGGGTATAAGTGGCCACTTTTTTTTTTGAAATCAGGGAAACCTTAACTTCACTAAGATATTTGAGGGTCATGCATTCAAAACTAGGAGTTGTGTAAAGAATAAGAATTGTATTACTCTGAATCTAGTTTATAAACTACTATTTTAAAAAAAAAAATGGATAAGATTAAGAGGGTCAAACCTCTCACGCACAAAAAATTATTCCTAAATTTGTTTAAAAAAATATAACATAGCTATTTTCACATGCTTCACAAAATATATAGTTAGATTTATTAAGTTCCAAAACCCTTTGGTAGGATGATAGGTAAGAGTGAGATCTAGAAGTTGTATATTTTTTTGTTGAGTATTTTTTTTTTTGAGGTCACTGCATCCTGAAAATGTGGTACCTATTCATGCGCTGGGCATAACTTGGACTAAATTTATTGAAGTGTATAAAATCTAGTGTAGAATAGTAATATGTAAGTTTTTTCTTTTTAATTTGGTCAATTAAATCAAAAGTTATTAAAAAATGGTAGACATATGTCTATGAGGACTATGAAGACACTGGTAAAGAAAATTAAAGTTTACTATGCTAATATTGTCCAAAAATAGAAAAAATAATATGATCAAAAAGCTTAGAAGACGTGTGAGATGATTGTAGCAATTTTAGAGATACCCACTTGAACATTTGTAAAGTTGATGATGATGAAGTCAAGAAATCATGCTGAAAGAAGAAAAAAACATGTAAATGGACAAAATTAGAGGGAAAATGGGTTTGCAAGCCTTAGCGTCATATTCAAAACCTTTACCAAGCCATAACCCATAAGTAAAACCAAGCCTAGCATGATTTTGAATTTTATGGAACCCATACGGGCTATGCAAAATTTCATTTTTTTTTTATGTGGCCACTAAACTGTTCACCATCTTGGTGCACTTACCCACATATCATATGTTAGGAACCGATGTAAAATAAATCATTAGAAAATTCAGTTCCTCACATACTTCCTTTCTTAGTTAGAAGTAGTGTGATCACTTGATCCATTGGATTGGGTGACCTCAGGTTCACTGGATCCACTACTTCTAACTTCCTCTTTCTTTCTCCAAGTCTTATTCATCAGATCCCTTATTTGTTCAACAATTTCTTCATTTTTGATTTATTCATTACTCGGTGCTTGTGTTCTATAGTCTCTTTTTATGTGACCAATCTTGTGGCATTTATAATAGACTAGACTTCCATTCATCCAACTCTTGGATTCTCCTCTAAAGTGTTTCTTCATACCATTTACTCCAATATGACTATATTCTCCACAATAATGAAAACCATACCGTGTATTGTAATCCCAATTGAATGTGTTACCTTTCCCAGGTGATTTATTCTTCTTATTGGATGTCCACTTAGAATTGGATCTATATTCTTGTGCTCTATGACCATATCTATGACATTTAAAATAATGTCCTTGAAATCTAGGTGTAGTAGGTGCCTTACTAACCTTTGACTTGCATTCATGTGCCTTATGTCCATGTTTATTATAGTTAAAATAATTTCCATTGAATTTTGGTTTGGGATAAGACTTACCATTCTTTGTTCTGCAGATATATTTTGTGTGTCCTGGCTTTCCATAGTGATGGTATGTAGGTTTTTTCCTCTTTGGCTTAGCATTCCTCTATTCTCCATTCTTTTATGTCTCCTTCCTCATTGGATGATAGGTGCTCATTATGTCCAAGTCCAAAAGTGTCACTGGATCTTCGTGGTGACCTCAATAGTTCTTCAAAGTATTTCACAACCTCTTTTGGCTTGTTCATCATTTCATTAAGTTCCTTTTTAGATTTCAATTCATTCTTTAGTTGACTATTATCTGATCTTAGATTTGTGATTTCCATATCTTTCCTGCTCAACTCTTGATTGGAAAGTAACAATTGATTTACCATGACCACTTGATTTTTTGTCAGCCTCTACATATCACATGACCTCTCATTGAGTCTTATAGACATTTATCTGTTGTCTTCTTCTACCTTTGTCTTGTCTTCTTGAGCTTTCTTTTTCTATTCAATCACTTCACACAATCTAACTGATTAAATTTCTTGTTCTCTCTTTAGACTTGTGACATCTTCATTCAATAAATTATTTATTTCTAACAGATCTGCTATAGCTTCATCACTTTGAGTAGAATTACCATTATCAAATAGACCTTTAGTATCCTCTTCTTGATATTGTGTGTCATTTAGTTGGATTGCCAATTCCTTCCTTTTGTTCAAAGATTTCTTCAACTCTCCTCTGGCTTCTTCAAGCTAGTGCAATACAAGATGGATGTCAATATTTTGATTCTCTATGATCTTTCCCAACTTATAACCTCCATCTCCAAGACCTTAACTCTCAAGTGGTTAGACTTCCTTTAAGAAACTGATAGCTTTGATACCAATTGTTGGAAATCTAATATGGTAAAGTGAAATACTGAGAGGGGGGGGGGGTGAATCAGATATCCACTAATAATTCCACTTTGACAGAAATTCAACTTGCATACCATAAACATGAATTTAAATACTAAAATAGATCTAACAATCTAATGATATCCTTCAAATGAAAAATTTAACACAAATATTTTGGTTACCTAGAAACCCTTGAAAGGTAAAAATGGGGTGGGGATGACACCCAAAAATCTTTAGTACTATAGTATTAAATTTTTCATGTTAGTTCTACAAAGTTTGATCATTTTTGATGATCTACCCTATGAGGGGTCTGCCCTTTTAAGAGCTTACATACTTATACAATATACCTTGATTAAACGATTTAAAACTTACAGCTAAGTAAGCACTCGGTTAAGAGATTTACAAAGGCCCATGAGGACCACTCTGTTAAGAGATTTACCTTGATTCACCTGCTAATATGTATCAGTACCTAATACTTCAGTTTTTACTATGGATACTAATAACAGATCTTCTCCCTCTAATAGCTTTTTGATCTCCATAATCAAATATAGCTCTATTTTGTCCTTCACTACTTTTCTCAATCACTCTACCTAATCTCTATATCTGATAATCAAAACACTTCTCTTCTGCACATACATGAGATCTTGAGTGTTCTTCACACCTTACTCTTATTATGTTTTAGGGTTTAGATCATATCATCTTATATAAGCATCTTATCAATATTCTAGATGAAGATCAACAATCTAGATTGACTACTTATGCCACTTAAGCATTCCCTTTTTCTGATAGGCTACATGGTTTACATAGGGATTAATGATAATAATTAAAACTGTAATCATCTCCTTGATTAACTCAACAATCCATAAATCGTGCATAGAAGTCTTTCAAAATGGTTTACCTTGGTGTTTGTGCCATTAGAAATACATATGCCAAAATTGGCTTTCTCAGCATATGAAGTCTCTGAAACTCGACAATTACTATTCTTCATATACTAGTGCTCAACACTAAATCTTATATATAACTCAGCATAAACTACTCGATGACTACTCAAGTACTCAGTGATCTCTAACTTGCTCAGCAGTAACTACTGCTCCATAACTATACAAGTTTATACATGACTCGACCTTAATAAGATGGCTTGGTGGTAGTGATGATTGACTAACATTGCCTATAAAATGACTAAGTGTTAGACACTGATAGACAACAAAACTTAGGAATCAATAGGAACATGTTTCCATTTCCATCAAGTTCCTACCCTTTTTAGATCAGATTTCATCCATAGGTCATATCTCCCTTCTCATTTTTTCTTCCATAAATTCCTACTCATATTCTATCTGTTACACTCTATTTTGATCATTTTTCAATAACTTTCATAGTTAATCATTTACATTTCATCATCTTATCATTTCCACTTTCCTACCTTTAATCAATAAATTTTTTACAGAAGGAATCATTATCTCTATTTATCGCTTAAGTCACATGTTGATCCTATTGAGGTTATTTTCCTTCCTAATGTACAATTATAAGAAAGGGAGGTGACTTTCCTTATTTACATGTTCCTTCTTTTCTAGATTGTACATTTTTGTGAACCTGAATCTTCTTACATACTCTTATTTTGATGTTAGATCTCATTTTTTTCTTGTTAAATTTCACAAACATGGAATTTACTAACCTTGATTTATTGTGATAACCTATGTTGTTACATTTCTCCTAACCTCTCTTTACTAATCACATAAGTGAGTTTGTAATTTCTTACATTTTATGATATTTGTATTCCCTGATGGCATTCTTGTATATGGCATTATGAGGTTATCTAATATTTTTCTTCCTTGCAAGGAATATTTAAAAGGTTTATAAATATTTCATGTTGCTTTATTATAAAAATTTAACAACATGCATGGAATATGTAGGCACTGGTAGGAAAGAATGGAGAAGAAAACCTCCAGTCTTTCCTGGGGCAAATGTCCAATTCAGTTCATCAATAGGAAGACTTATCCTTATTACAATCATAGTTGATAGGGACATTCCCCTATTTACATACAAAGAGGTTGGGTACCCATCTTTTTAAAAAAACTATTTAGTATACAATCAGAAAAACTTCCTCAAATTTTTAGGGTTATCACGTATCCACTTGAGTGGTTACATTATACAAGGCCCATGGCCTCAATGAAGCACTATAGCTCTTTTTAAAATATATTATCCTAATCTAACATCCTTGAATAGCTAATGCTCTTTCACAAAACTGGTGTTCTACACGCGAGGCTCCTACAAAAAATATTTCCTATACAAAAGACTATGCATGTACTTCCTTCACTCATTAGTCTATGATATAATAACCAACTTTAATGACCATTGGGTTATACTAAATCATCTAGAAAATTAGAGAATTATTTTTTATTACCCTCTTTCTATTTCCCTCTTTTTATTGCTATGTAAATAACTATGGATTAAGTCTCATGGTACTAAATCTGTCTTCTTGGGTAGCTTATTGAAACTAGGCATGCAATTCCATTTTAATAGGAGTCTCCTATAATGGGATTGGTTAGATTTTTTTTTCTTTATCCTAGGTCTTCTCAACATCTCTCTAGGATTTTTCTATCCTCTCTTCCTATAAAGTCCATCATGTGGATTAATCCAAACTTTCATCTCCTCCTATAATGTTAATCATATAGATTAACCATATAACTGACAAATCTTATTCTCTACATGTGTAATGCCCACCCTAGCATCTTCTTATGTTAGACTGACATGAATTTTGCTTTTACACTTTGGATTTTTATGATGGACTATGGTTATTATCTAGTTAACATTTTATGAGACATTTGAGCATATATAATTGGTTACTGTAGTTTATTGGAAATATTAAATGAGTTATAATTTTAATGATGAGTAGCCAGAAATGATTTTACTTTGATTTGTGTTATGATGATGTTTATATTATGATCTAACCCTACTGACCCTATTATGGTTTGATGTTCACTAGTTGATGTGAGTTTAGGATGAGGAGGGGCAGTTGTAGTTACTCCTACAGGAGGTCCACACGATGTCGCATTCTCCCTCCTTGTTTGCCACTGTCTGTTTATATTGATATATTTGTATATGCATATCAGTTGGTGATGCAGGATGCAGGTACTAGGTATTGTCTCCACCTGGCTACACAGGTCTGAGCGTGCCTTCAAAATCCTTGAGCTGTTGATGTGTGGAGATTTAACCAAGATACTCTCAAGGTTACCCATGGACCTAGAATTCTGTTTAGGAAGTGATCCTAGTTGGGAATTGGAATGCAGTTTATGTTATGGTCTTGATTTGATGTCGGTCTGAGTTTATGTTATGAGATAGAATTAATCTATTTTTTTATGTATAATAAATAATTATGTTATAATTGTTTTTATTTTATATAGGTATGTGTATATGTGGGTGCACACACATATATCCATGCTTATATAAATAATAATTATTATTATATGTTTTCATTATTTGTGTAAATGGTATGTTATTTATAATAAATAAATAAAGCGAGTTAAATAAAGTATATGGTAAAAATAATAATAATAAAAGGAAAATGTCCTTTGTAGTATTATTGGCTATCTAGGAGGGAGTTGAACTTGAGACCTCCTAGAAGTTTGGCCACTTGTTTTCCTACTATGCTATGTGTTTTTATTGAAAGGTATTTGTTTATTATTCTTGTTATGCTTTCGTTTGAAAGATATTTAAATTAAATTTATTAAAAACCTTGATTAAGTCTTTACAGGAGATTATTTGGTTGTTCCTTCAACCAACTATGGAAGTTGGAGAATTTTCTTCCCGTAAAGCAACTCCTTCAACTACATAGTTGGGAGATAAATATTGGAAGATTTTTGTGTGCGGGAGGATGTTAATTTTTCGAAGATTTGTTTTCTTTTGAGTTGTCTGTAATTGTTTTCTCTAGAAAATTTTGGTTATAGTTGTGTGAGTTTGAGAGTCTCTGGTTGGTGAAATCATCAGTGTGAGGATTTTTGGGAGTTGATTGCCAAAGGAAGATTTCTAGAGGGATATCTAGTCAAGGATTGAAGTTTTGCAGAGATTCTCCAGTCAAGGGAAGAGATTTCTCTACACGACCCAAGGTAGGGTCTAAAATTGGGAAGAATTCTCCATTCTTCCTCTTTGTGTATGAATGTGTGCTCTATGTGTTGTATTGTCTTTATAAATTATAGAATGATTACATTTTGCATATTATATATGTTGTGCCTATATTAGTGATTTGGAGTTTAGGATTATGTTTAAATATTTTTCCATGATTGTATGTATATGATTTTTTCTACATTTGTAGGAGGTTGTAGGGTCCTTAGCATTTCCCTTATATCTCCTTTCTTATCCAGAATATCCATGAGTTCTTTGAGACTTTAGAACTTCTGTTTCAAACCTACAGTTCATATCTATTTTTAGCACTAGTTTTCTTTTTCTACATCTAGAACATATTTATTAGTTTGATAGGATGGATTGATGAGCCATTTTTGAAGGGAAAATAGGAGATCTCAAATGGGTCATTCTCAGATTAGGCAGCCATAGTTTCCATAATGCCCAGTTTTACCCGCAAGTCATAGTTGATAGTCGTATTCCACAGTTTCTGTCAGTTTAGTTATAACCGAGCCCAGATGGTCTAGTATTAACCAAGCTAGGTCGGTTTAGTGGTCACCGAGCTAGGTTGGTTTAGTGTTAACTGACCACTGCAGTGTTAACCGACCAACCACTGTAGTGTTAACCGACCAATGCAGTAATAACCGACTAGTTCTATGTTAACCGACCAGTCCTGTGTTAACCGACCAGTCCTGTGTTAATCGACCAATGCAATATTAATCGAAAGAGCTAGTGTAAACCGAGGAAAATAGGATTCAGACTTTATACAATTATAAAGGGTTATACTTTAATTTCTTATACTTTAAGTTATAAGTGTATAAAGGGTTTAGGTACCTTCTGAGATGATTGGGATAGGTTTCAGATTCATAGGAGTTAAGATGTAAATTATAATTTTGAGTTTTCTTAAGAATTTAGACTTAGCCAAATTTCAAGTACATGAGACTTTTTTTCATAGATTTTTGAAATAAGCTATGGAATGTTGTGTCAATGCATGTGGCAAGTTTTATGTTGTGTTTAATGAATTTCTATACATGGTTTTGATTTTAAGCCTTTGTTCATACTTGGCTTTTGGCAGAGTCTATAATATAAGGTCAGAACTTGTTCAAGTGGCTGAGTGCACTGGAGGGTTCCCTAGACCTATGAGATGGATCATTTTGAGATTACCTGAGGTTTTCACGGCTTGTGTGTGTGTGGGGTAAGGGAATAGGAACCTTAAGTGAGTGGCTCACCATAGGTTTTGGAACCCTAAAGTGGTTGCCAGATGATCCTATGGGTGGGTTTGTAAAAAGTGATAACCTTAAAAATTAACCTGGGAAGGGGGGATTCAAAAGATAATGAAAGAGAATATATTAATGGTTACACAGACCTGATTGGAGTACCGAGACCAGGCATAACTACCAGGATGGATCCCTATTCATAAAGGGGGGACCAGGGTTACATGGCTGCCAGAAAGGATCCCAATATACGGGTTGTGTGATGACACTCACTTAGGTGGTATCCTAGTACCTTGACCTCTATGTTATAGTATGATGATATTTTATGTTCTTTTTGAGTCTTGGATTTCTTTATCTTTTGAGCCTTAGACTACTTAGGGCCATGTGAGTATCTTGTTTCTATCTCCTAGCATGGGGGGTGGAACCTCATCAGTTCCACATGGTTGGGTGGCAAAAATCTTTTGAGGTCCTGTTCGTGGTTCGTGACTTGGATATGCTCAATTCTATGAAGACCTTTATATTGTATCATTGTTGTTGAAAATTAAGATGTAAAGATATTTTGTAATGCCTTCGGGCCATTCATGTACTTGTTATTGAAATGAGAGTTATTATCAGAAGGAAAATGTAATTGAAAAGCAAAGCAATGTAATTGGGAGGGATAGTTCTAGGCTTGATTTCAAGGGTTATTATTTGAAAGAACAAAGTTGGAAATATAATGTTGAATGATCTTTTCTATCTCTTCTTTGTTACAATGAAAGAAAAATGTTTATTATGTTATGGTTGAAATGTAATTTGTAATGAATAGATATTCAATGTGTAGGAAGGAGAAATGAAATTTGTATATGAAGTAAGAAACATAATTGTAAATGAAATGTTATATTCTTACCCTATCTCTTAGGTTCTTAAGTGTGAAAGTAAAGAAAGGAAATGAAATTCAATTTTGATAAGTAATGTAAATATGTCAGTAAATGATTTCATTAAGGGAACCTTAAGGAATGTAAAATGTGAAGTAGTAGTGATGTAAAGTTAGGAAAAAAAAAATTTACTTGCAATTTTTGGTCTTAAGACCTGATTCCTTATGGGTTCCCTGGTGGGGACATTACAACATGTCTGTATCTCATTATGCTTACTCTAAAAAATTCTCTTTTCAAACATGTGGTCCTAGTATTTATCGCTTATTTAGCACCTAATGTTATGATGTCACATAAATGACTGGGGTGAGCTAAGTTTGAATATATATATATATATATATATATATATATATATATATATATATATATATATATATATATATATATATATATATATATATATATATATATATATATATATATATATATATATATATATATATATATATATATATTCATTTCTTTTTTATTTATGTTTTTATACTTATTCTATTAGTGCCAACTCAAAGAAATTTTTTTGTTTGTTAATAAACTAGTTGTAGGCATTAGGAAAGAGAGCCAGGTAATATAGGAATTCTGAAACCTTATATTTTGACTTTATCCAAACCTTTACATATTGATATGTATATGTAACTATCTTGGTAGGTCTTTTGTGTGAATATATAATAGTCACCTTTACATATAGCATCATGTGGTTTGTATACTAGTTATTTCCTATCTTCAAACTTTTAATATATCTTTACTTATCTATATCAACTAAAAACAACTTTTATCACAAACTTTAGAAGGGACTAGATACAGGTAACTACTATCTCTTTCCAAATTTCCTTCCTTAGGTTAAATTGTCCATTATCCTATTTCTTGATCCTTGTAAAGTGGTTCCATTTCTAACCCCTACCTTATTGATTACTAAAACTCTATCTAACTGTATGCATATATGTCCTTTCTTAAATAGGTTTCTATCCTCTTTTATGGCCAATACCCTTAGGGTCTACTCTTATTCCTAATTATCATCTATCAACTTCAAACATACTGCTACTTCCTAATAGGCTTAGTCTTAATGCTCTTATCTCTGGAAAATTGACCAATTTGTTAAACTTAATCTTCCACTAGAAAGCCTCATATTTTAGTGAATAATAGAAACCTCATTGTATTTACCTTTAAGAATAGGCCTTAGTAAAAAGAAAAGCTTCTTAAGATCCTTAGAATAAACAAAACTATTGCTAATTTTTGAATCCCAATGAGGGATTTGAGATATCCAAATTGCATTGTTCATAATAAAGTAATCAATTCATTTTCCTTATGAAGACTAGATTATCTTCTAAATTGTGACAAATAAGTGAGCATATATATAAATATAGGTATTTATTCATCTATTTATGTATATACGACCTTAAATATTATCATACGATGATCTTCTATGTGATACCATATGAAAAAACTCCATATAAGCACCATTTATGTTTATGTGCCTATACGTGAATTTGTCCATGTGTTTATGACAATATATCCATAAATATATGAATCTATACCCGTATTTATATGATCCTACTAGATATTTTAAGTTCTAATCAGATTAGGATCATACTTACTCATTGGTATATTAGGATAAGTCCCCAGACCATAAGCATACACCACATTTAACAAAGGATAATCTGACAACATGTGCTCACCATACGATTCCTGATGACACTTTGAACTAAGAAATTTTTTTACTCTTATACATACATAATTATGTTTGGGTTATTTTTAACTTCATTCATTGTTACTCCTAATTTATATCATTTGTTTTCTTGAATTCTAGTGTATCCTCTTGTAGAGTTTTTGATTCTTTAGATGTGAAGGGTCTTCTAATAATTATAAAAGGGGAATTAGAAAAACTCTTTTAGTTTACTTTTGCGAATCTGCCAATATGCTAACCTTAAAGAGAGTATTGATCTGGGGGCTTTTCTCTTTCCTATTTCCAAGTGCAAACATGCTTCTAATCTAGTTTATGTTGATGCTTCCTTTTACATAGCTTATTCTTAAAACATGATTCATAAATAAACAAACCAAATAATTTGGTTGATTCTTATCAACAAAGGTATTACACTTGCTTGGATTTAAGATTCCATTGAACTAGCATAAAACATAATCAGATTTAACATTTTTATAATAGAGACTTTATATAATTACTTGTTACTTCCACTCTCATTAGACTTCACCTGGGCTGGAGGATCTAAAGAGATTTTTTGCCCATTCTTTATCATTTTCCTATTTCTACCTGCCTCCAACCATACCTCAACTAAATCCTTCAACCCCGAGTCACTAAAATAGTCTCTATCTGCTTCCCCTACCTCATCCTCGTGCCAATATAAATAGAGCCAGTTTTCTTTCTTAGGTGTTCTCACATGAATAAAGTTCATAAGGAACTCCACATTCCATTTTATGATTGGGAGTTTTGAACATAATGTATTAACATTGTCTATTACTAATATATGGGAAGAGGGGATTGGTTTTCCATCTAGCATGGAAAAGTCATAGAATATAGGTTTCATAATCATTAGGTCCTTCCTTATATTTTGGATAACCTTATCTAGGTTTCCAAGTAATTTTCTCTTGAAAATACGGGCACAACCTACCAGTCTCTTCCTTCTCCTAGACCACCTGAACTGAGATTGAAATAAACATTGTAGGTATCTTTCTATTAACTCTGTACATATCAGCTTTAGAAAGGAATTCGATACCTAATATGTGATAGACCACTCACTGAATTAAGGGATGTGTATTAAGCATAGTGTTCTTTAGTCTCCTAAATAAAATTTCTCCCCCAAAGGAAATTTGGGATCTCGAATTCACTAATTTGATAGGGGTTGACATTATCGATAGACAATCCTTTGAGAGGAGGTTGGTAAGAAGACTCCCTTCCTAAATTGTTTAAATATGGGTCTTATGTCTTTCTACATACCTAAAGTGAGAACATAATGTCTATAGAGTTTCTAAGGGAAGAATCTTGATCGATTGAATGTTAAACAACTTTTCAGTTCCTTAATCATCTCTCTAAGAGGGATAAATCTTGATAAGTGGGGCCATTTCTAGGTAGGCATAATTTCCTTCTAGAGAGAAGAGGAGGTGGGGTACAAAGATGAAATGAGAAGAGGGATATCTATCAGTCTCGACTCTTGGTCTTCTACCTAGTGAAGGTTTCCAAAAATTTGAAGGGCTTCCACTTTAATTTAATTCCTTAGTAATAGCTAGTCTCATTCTGTAGTGTGATTTCCTATGTAGGCCTTAACCTAATTCCTTATTTTATTTTATAATTGTTGGGGATTTCCAAAAATATTTAGTATAAGTTCATTGATATTATTCAAAATAATCTAAAAATAAATCCAAGTATATTCAAATCATAATACCTAGAATCTATACATATTCTTTCCATATAAGAAAAAATAAACCAGTTCATATCAATCATCTAATGACATTGTTTGTGTAATTTCAATCTTTGTATAAAATATATCCAGTAGCACTTAATAAAAGATCTTATACGCTATACTATATATTTGAGGAACGTAACATTTTTCTAAGTTGCATCAAGAATATGAAAAAACTACACAAAAAACCAAAAATATCTTCGCTACTAGATTTCATACACGGACATAATACTTGTTAATTAAGTTGCAGCTCCATTCTTCTCCATTACTCTTTAGGATGCCAATGGTTTCCTCATTCTCTACATCTTCACATTTATTACATGAGATCTTTTTTATAGATTGCACCATAATCATCACATTATTTAGTTCTTCTTCATTGAATTCCTCTGGAATATTGTATCCTTCAACTCTCCAATAGTCCAACACCCAGTCCAATTCCATAGGTTCTTTGAAAACCATTTTTATTAGGAAATCTAAATTCCTTCACATCTCTGGCTAGTTATCATCAAATCTATCTTCATCTTTGAAGACCAACATAGGCATACACTGGGAGTTTGGAATAGAGGGTATGTCTGTCTGGTCAATTCTCATATATATCTCTCAAAAGGGTATAGATAAATCTTTGTCTACACCAAAAAATGCATTTTCTAAGCCAACCAAACATTATTATTTGAATATTATCCTCGCCGCTTAGATAATGTCTTCTTTCGCAACCCCATTGAAAGTAGTGAGCATGATGAAAATCCCAACTATGTGGCCATTAGCTCAAATTGAAAATTCATTGCCAAAATTGTAATCACTTAGACCCTTTTCAAGCGCTCTACAACCTACATCTGATAGGGGATTCGTGATTCCATTCCACCTTTCTAGTTCAATGATTCCCCTAAATGTCATTTTCCTGTTATCTCTGAGAGGGAAGGTTACAATTATCGACTACATTCTTAAAATGGGGAGATGATTGCACATGCCTCGATTACTTTGTTATTAATTTGAAGACTACTTTGAGAGCTATATCTAATGACTTAAGTGATTTTAATTTTCTCTAGTTATTGGATCTTGATCGAATCATGACCTTCTTAATTACCCAATCTTCTAACATCATGCCACTCTAGAGGGCAATATTGAGGAGAGCTTGCCAATAATAAAGTTGATTACCCAAAAGGACTTCTCCTTATAAGACAACTAAGTTGGTTATTCTCTAATTTAGTGGGGAAGAAAATCATACAATTTTGCAATGGTTCCTAAAAATCTTAACTGATGTCATACTATATTTCCTCATATCAACATTTGGAAGGTGATTTATTAAAGGCTTCTCAGGATTTACAGAGATTAGGAAATAACTCCAGGATCCTAATTTGTTTTATAATATAAAGCAGTAGATTTAATTATAGCTCTTGCAAAGATTTTACGATCCTGATTAATTATTAAAGGAGGTATTCTTATATGAATACAAGATGTTATTTAATGATTAAAGAAAGGACATTATTCTTTCATAGTTCATCATTACCATTTCTACCTTTTTAAATCTAGTGAAAGTTAAATAGTTCTTGAACTCTCTTATATATTTGATGGGTATTAATTACAAGGACAACGAGCTAGTTTTATTTAGCAGAGTTACACTTTACTAAAAGGTTAAAATACTAGTACCCCTTAATATCCTTGATAGAGTATATAATGATGGTCTACTATATGTAACATTCTGATTAAACTGTTAATGTCTAGTTTTTCTATAATATATTTTTTCATTTATAAGCCTCTATATATATCTATCTTTCCTACTTCCAATCATTTAGGACTATTTCCATCTTATGGATTCCTTAAAATAGCTAAGGTTTTATGGTTAGCTTTCCTCTTCCCATTATTTGTCCAATTTCCAAAGGGAGGTTCTTCTCCTGATCTAAGATGTTAACCTAATCCTAAAAGACTATCCTTCACCTATACTAGAGCTAAGGGTTTCCTTATCAATTCCACCTGCTCCTTCATTTTATAGTTGATCTGCTATCTTATTTCCCTCTCTATATATAATTGATTGTGTAATGCAGAATGGTAGATAAAATTTCCATTATTTTTTCTACTAATCCATTAAGAAACCAATTCAAAGTTACTCCTTTTCTTACCACGTTAATAACTAAAGTTTAATCTCCTTTGATTTATATCTTCTCTAATTTAAGCTTATTTCACAACCTTAGACCTTCTAATAGAGCATATAGTTCTGCATAATTATTAGATTCTATCCCTAGGTACAATGACTTTCTTGCTATCTTAATTCCATTCCAATTAAAGATGCAACACCCTACGCCTTCTTCCCATGGGTTTACCCTTGATGTTCCACCAAAATTGGTTTAAACTACCCTTCCAATGGTGGTTGCCAACACAACAGGTGCTTTTGTCTTTTGCCTCATCTATGTTATTGTCCATGAAAGGTGGAATTTTTAATCCATGCCATTTTTTCCTTAGGAAGTTGTCACTATGTGAGAAGGTCTTATCCTTTCTACCCAGTATATTCCTACTATTGACTACTTCCACTATACAAGCTTCTAATTTAATCATAAATTGCTTCATGTCTAAATTTGAATCTCTGAATATTCTCGTGTTTCTTTCCTTCCATAACTCCCAAATTATCATTGAGGGAGTGATTTTCTAGATTTTTCCATATAGGTCATTACTTTCCTTCCTTGTCCAGCTCTTTAGAAGTCCTTTTATGTTGTTTTGATGAGCAGATTGCCAATTTAGTTTTTCCATCAACCATTTCCAACATTTATTTGAAAACTCACACCCTATCAATAAATGATCCACATCTTCACTCTCCTTTTCACAAAGAGCACATCTTGATGGCCCATTAAAACCTATTTTAGTGAACCAGTCTATAGTAAGAATTTGTTTTTGCAAGGTTTCCCATGTAAACATCCTTTCTTTAGGAAAATAATTTGTGTGCCAACATAGGTCTATTGGGAGTTCCATTTTCCTTGTTCAATTCTTTTGGAGGGTAATGTAACCTTCTTTAGCACTATATCTACCATTTTTAGCTTTCGCCTAAATAGTTGTATCTTCCCCTCTTCTTGGAGTTATATTTCTATTTATTAAGGTATCTTCAAGGAGGTCTAAAAATCTCCTAGGGAGATTCAAATGGTCTAATGGTTTCCATTTCCATGCTTCTTTCCTTTCATCATCAAAGAATTCAATATAATCTTTTAAATAACAACCCATTTAAGATATAGCTAGATCTATTGATCTGTCATCTGTTAATATAGATCTCAATGGAGGGTATGCTCCCCAAGAGTCATCCCACAAGAGAGCATTACCCCCTTCTTTAACATCCCAATAGAGCCCCATCATAATGGTATCTCTACATTCCTTTATAAAATTCCATATTTTGGAACCTTTAGGTAGGGATTGAGTTCTAAAAATACTTAAGTTATATTTCCCTTCTAGATATTTAAATCTTAAGATCCTAACCCATTTAGCATCTGGGGTTTTAATCATGTTCCATACAAGTTTGGCACCTAAGGCTTTATTTTGGAGTGAGATGTCCTTGATATTAAGCCCATCATTCTCATTTTTTCTATATATGGTGTCCCATGAAATCAAACCTAGTTTTTATTTCTCCCCTTTTCCCTCCCAAAAGAAGGATCTCATCTTTTTCAAAATTTTCTCTTTTATGCCTTCAAGGAGCCTAAAACACATTATTTGGTAGATGGGTAAAGCTAAAAGGACTGATTTGATCATTAGGCCCCTTCCAATGCTAGATAGCTATTTTCCTTTCTAGGATACTACTTTCGTATCCATGTTGTTCCAAACTTCACTCCACAGGTTAGTTGACCTTATCCCCTTATCCAATTGAAACCCCATATATTTACAAGGGAATGTACCTATTTTAAAATTTAAAATCCCACAAATAGCAATTTATGCTTCTCTTTTTGTATTTAGGAAAAAAATATTTGATTTATCCTCATTTATTCTCTGACTAGAGGCAGTAGTATAAGACTCAAGAATGTTATGAAGGGAACTAGCCTCATTATTACATGCTTCTCCAAATAGAAGGGTATCATCTACAAATTGTTGGTGGGTGCTTGCTTTTAATTTTGAGGTGATTTTTATTCCCCTAATTTTATTTTCTTCCCTAGCTATGGAGATTGATCTCCCCACAACCTCTGCCAAGATAATAAAAAGAAAAGGTGACAGTGGATCTCCTTTCCTTAAGCCTTGAGAAGTTTTAAAGAATCCTACTAGGGATCCATTTATCAATACTGACATGTGTGGTCCCGTGATACACTAAAAAATTAGATTAATCTATCTTTTTGAAAACTTGAATGCTTCCAAACATTTACATAGGAATATCCAATCTACTTTATCATAGGCTTTCCATATATCTAGCTTGATAAGCATGCTTGGTGTTTTATTGAGTTGAACTGAATGAATAGATTCTTTTGCTATGATCACTCCTAAAATTTATCTACCCGAAACAAAACCTATCTGCTCCTCTGAAATAATAATCGGTAGGAGAGGCTTTAGTCTATTTGCAAGGGTCTTTGTCAAGAGTTTGTATAAAGTATTATAGAGGGCTATAGGTTTGAAATCGTTAAGGATGTCTGCATCAGGTTTCTTGGGGATCAATGCTAGGAAGGTGTGGTTAATTTCATTTAGCAGTTTCCCCAAATTTCTCATCCCTTCAATAGCCCCTCATATCTCTAGACCCATGAAAGACCAAAATTTATAATAGAATAATCCAGCGAAGTCATCAGGCTGAAGGGATTTATCATGATGGAGATCCTTAAGGGTTACCTCTACTTCTTCCATAGAAAATTTTCCATTTAGAATTAGGTTTTGATTTTCTATGATGATTTTAGGTATGAGACTTAAAATCTTTTTTTGAGTTGTTAAATTGGAACTGTCTCTGTTATTGAGGATTTTATTAAAGTATTATACATCCTATAATCCTATTTGATTAGGATCTTCTATCCATTCCCTTTTTTTTTCCTTAATTTCAAATTTCTATCTATCGATCTCCTTTGTTTGGAACTATTGTGAAAAATTTTGGTATTTTTGTCTCCCTCAACCAACCATGTCTCTCTAGATCTCTATTCCCATAAAATATCCTCTTTAGCTAATACATCTTAATTTTTCATCATTATATCCTTTTCTTCTTCATATAATGTTAGGTTCATACGTCTTGCCAACACTTCCTCATTTTAACTTACTTTCTATTTCTAGTTTTTTCTCAAATATATTACCAGATTGGAGATGATTCCAATTTAGAAGGTTTCTTTTTATTAATTTTAGTTTGGAAATTACTATATATATTTTGGATCCTTCAAAAATAGCTTCTTTCCATCATTTCTCAGTGTTTTTTAAGAAATCTTCCTCTAGGAGCCATATCTTTTCAAATTTAAAGGGGTTCTTCTTGGGGAGGTTAGTCTCTATAAGAGCCAATTCCACTCGAAAGTGATCAGAGCCTAATAAAGGAAGTATGTTTGCTTTCATATAAAAATTAAAGTTTGCTAGGTTTCCTAAGAAAAAGAACATATCTAGTTTTTTTTGTTATCATACTTGTATCTATTCTCCTATTGGACCATGTGTGTCCTTCGTTCCGTCTCCTAATTTCCATGGCTCTCAAGTTGTCTATCCATAAGTTGAATTCTCTCATGGTCTATGTTATTCTCTTGGATCCTCCTCCCTTATCTTCCTCACATAAAATAGTATTAAAATCTCCTCCCATGATAATTGTTTCATTGGGGTGTGCCAAAGTGAAGTTGTTTACCTCTTTCCATATCTCTCTTTTATCATGGAGGAATTTAGGACTATAAATATTGATTAATAAAAAAATTAGATTACTTCAAATACTTCTAACCCTTCCACAAATCCAATTAGTTCTTACTTCTAAAGGTACAAAACTACATTTCCAAGGATTCTAGATAATACCAATACCCTGTCATGCCCCTACCAAAGGAGAACCCAAAAATTCACACCCTCCTAGTCTCCTATTCAATAATTGATAGCCATCCTCATTTAATTTTGTTTCCTAGAGCATAATTATCTCTGATTCTAAGAGAGATAAATGCCTTTTGATCAAGCATTTTTTGTTAGGGGTATTGAGACCTCTAACATTCCATGTGGTGATTTTTATTGTTGGGTGGGAAGGAACTTCCCCTTCCCTACTTCTAAATGTTCTATAATTTTAGTTTGGCCTATAGCCTAACCAACCTTTTCTCTTAACTCTTTAAGGAACTTCCTACCTCTTTGTTTAGGTACATATGCATAGTCCAGGGAATTTTTCCTTGTATTTTTAGTTTTAAATCCTAAATCCCCACAAGAGTGGGGATCAATAGGCTATAGATGTTCTTTATTATAATCCTCCTCTTCCTTTTATAGGGCTTCTAGAATCCTTGGCATGATATCAAAGTTTTTCCCTTCTTCGGGGATGTTTCATCCTCGAGGAGAGGGCCAAGCCCCAAGAAATCAATGATTTCCTTTGTTTTTTCCTTTTCTTTAAGGTCAACGAGCTCTGTAAGGTTTTTCCTAACATTTTCTCTCTTACCATCATCTCTTGAACAAATTTTGTTTGACTGGGCACTACCTAAACCTTTGATACATTTACATCTTTACTAAATTCATTGACCAGAGACCTACTTGTTTTCCTACCCATTATTTTAATATTCCTATAAAAAATTTCCTTATCCATATACCCTTATACAATATTGTTGAGTTCTTATTTTACAAATACTTTCATGGCCTTTTCTTAAGATTTGACTTGAACCAAAGAGTTTTTGTATTCTTCTAAGATAATATCTTCTACTCTTGAATAAACAAATATTGTTCTATTCGAGTCCTTGGCCATTTTTTTGTTTAAATAATTGGTCTTGAGTGGTAGGAGAGGGACACCTATCTTTATTGGCTGACTATTCTTTTGAGGCTTGGGATTGAGTGGAAGGCAATGTATTCTTCTTCCATTTTCAATATTCTTCAATTTAATTCTTCTAGGCCTTTATAGAGGAGGTCTAGGATCCATTTATTGATGCTAATGGGAATTTTATTGATAATCCCCCCCTTATTCTCTAATTTGGATGGAAATGTGATGTGATCATAATAGGAAATGGTATTTGTTCACGCCACTTGCTTAGGATCACTACGATTCATAACTCGACAAAGTTGTTGGCAAGTTGAATATACTATTGTATATGACTATGATTTAGTGTTGTCATTATGGAAACAAAGTCATATGAATTTTTGGAGTAATCACCTAATCACAAGATTAGAATTTGGTTAAGTATGAAGACTAGATAGTTAGCAGAGCACTAGAGGTATAGAGCATCAATGCACATGCGTATGACCAAGTTATGGCATGTGCCCTTGAAGATAAGCTTTTGAGTATGTATTCATGCTAAGTCTAAGAGCACATGATGATATGAGTCAGTATGAAGAAGTTAGAGTCAGATGAAGGGACACTAACGGTGAGTGGTAGAATAGAATAGAGCATGGAGCTGACTCTTGTTATTTTGATTAGCACTTGTAATATTGTTTTGTAAAGGATATGCACCTATTATATTTAGGTTATAGACATATCAATAACATTATATGTAAACATGCTTGAGCCAATTCATTTTGGAAGCATTGTATGTGATAGGTTAAAAGACTGACCTAGTGAATAGTTTTGTTTGCACATATAAATAAGACATGCGTCCTTGTAATTAAGCATTGTATGAGATAGAGAATTTAAATTAGTAGAGAAGAAGTATGTGAAGAAAATTTATAATGTTGTAGAACTTTACAAGAGGCTAAAGCATCAGCGCACAAAAGGAACTGATCAGACAAGCAGTGTCACATCAATAGTTCACCTTGCAGATATATTGTGTATCTGAGATCCAAAAAGTTGTAGCATTCACCACTTGAGTAGTGAGATCTAGGATAGTGTGTCCCCACCCCTAACAGGTTCTGACCCTTGACCACGTCATAATACTAAAAGCATTGTAAAGATCAACTCCTAACAGGGTTGCAAGATCGTCTAATAGGGATCATAATATACTAGTGAACTTCTTATGTTAGGAATGAATGCTAAATATATCCTATGGGGGATTATTAATAGCCATTCTATAGCAATTTTTGTTTCATTCATGACTATGATTGTCATTGATGTCAACACAGTGATCTACTGAAGATTAGTAGAGAAGAAAATAATGTTTTAGTTAGCACACTTGGGATATTGAAGATGAAGCTATGCGGAGTTGTGGAATTACTCTATGATGTGTTAAAATATAGTGGTTAATAGTGTAGATAGTAATTCATTTATTCATGGAAGTTATGAGCATTTCAGTGGAAGCAGTATTTAGGCAGTGTTCCTGAGTAGCGGTTTATAGAAATCAGATGATATCTCCTAATCGGGATTGAATCCGGTTATGCATAGTTAGAGATTAGTTGAAGACATGTTGATTGTGACATGGATGATAGCACAAGATCTAAGGTTAGATGAGTGAAGCATTATATTGATTGGAAGCTGACAGTTTTGTGTAATTTTGATGTAATGTGTGGAAACTTTTATTTTGTAATTTGTATGCCGACTCATTTGTAATTACTTGAGTGTGGTATAAAGGAAGGAATGTATTCCTTGTTGTAATATATATGAAGTGTAATGATTGTAAGTATTGTGAAAGCAAAATTATGAAAGAGGATATGCGAAGTACTGAGATCTAGTGTTCAGATCTGAAGAAGGAGTTGGTGTGGTTTGGCACAGTTAGAGAAGGAGTATTGGATTTTTGAGGTTAGTAACCTTTTGGTATTATTCTATTGAGTAATACAAAGATTAGTTGGATAGTGAGTTCAATCATCTTACCCTAAAGCTATTTGGGTAGTTGGTCCTTCTGTCTTCCATAACTCCTAACAGAGTTAGAGTCTTTTAATAGGGATCCATATATACTGAATGTATTTCATAAGACTCCTAATAGAGTCCATCCTTTCACAAGGAATATTCATATTAGTGGATATTTTATGGGCATCATTCTCACTAGGGTTTACTCTTTGATTAAGAGGTTCCCTAGTCAACATATCTTGTGTCATTATGTTATTATGCATGTATATATTTCTATGGTTTTTTATTACATTGTTTACATGGTTAAAATATATTGAATTTGATAAAAGTTATATTTGTTTGATAATTGATTCACCCCCCCACCCTCTTATTTATCTTGGTGGACTTTACTTTCTAACAATTGGTATCAGAGCAGTCGGTCCTTGAAAGAAAAGTTTAACAGCTTAAGGAGATCCATGGTGAATTTTAGGAAAGAAATCCCTAAGTTTGATGGAGTAAATTTTGACAGTTGGAAAGAAAAGATGAAGACACGTCTACTGTGTTTAGGACTAGGTTATTGGTTGATTAAAAATAATTAGAAGACTATCATTGATGAGGATAACATTGAAACTTGTACTAATGAGGAAAGAGATCTATTCATGTGTAACATACTTGCTAGAGAAGAACTTTTGTCAGCCCTTCCGAAAAATGAGTATAGCGAGGTAAAATATTTGAAAACATCTCATGAAATTTGGTTAGCTTTACACTCTACTTTTGAAGGTGATGAACATGCAAAGAAAGTCAGATTACATAATTGGCTATGTGCATTTGAAGATATAAGAATGATGGAAGATGAATCTATTAGAAGCTATATTAGTAGAATGTTAGAGATTGTTGTAGGTATAAAATCTTGTGTAGGAACAAAGATAGAGAATGAAGTAATATGGAAAATTTAGAGGACATTGACTCTCGCATTTAAATAGACAAAATAGATGATTGAACAATTTATACCTTCTACTACAAACTTTACAAGAGAGACTCTTCTTGGAAGATTGGAAGTAGCAGAAATGAACCTGAGGTTATCAGGAGACTTACCTAGAATGGAGACAACATTCAGTGCTCTTAGTGTTCACCCTACTTTGTCAAGAATCATCAGTGTGAGAAGAGATTATGGTAGCAACAATAGATCTAGAAATGAAGAAGACATGAAGATTAAACAAGGTATTTCCTTGCTTGTGAAGAGAGAACCAGAAGGTAAGAAAATTTTTAAATGTTGGACTTGTCAAGAATTTGGTCATTTTTCATCTAAATGTCCTAAGAGAGTTAAGAAGTATAGAAAGAACTTTAATCCTAGAAGATCTAAAGAATGTTATTATGAAAATGATGAAGAACTTGAAGCTATTTTGGATAAATCTTTGAGTAAAAGTGATACTGAGAATAATGATGATATAGGATTTGTAGCAATTAAAGAAGAAAATTTTGAAACTAAAATTAAGGAAGAAAAGACTTTATTTTCACAAGTAGAAAATAAAGTTGATTGGATTATTGATAGTGGTTGTTCACATCATATGACTGGAGACATGAAAGAGTTCATAAAGTTTAACAATTATGATGGAGGAGTTGTTAGAGTTGGAAACAATGCACCTTGTTTGATTAAAGGTATAGGATCTATTACTCTTGATGGAAAGACTAATACTGATGATGTTTACTTTGTGGATGGTTTGAAACATAATCTTTTGAGTGTTGGATAGTTAGTTGATAAGGGATATAAAGTTTGGTTTACTAAGAAAACTTGTGTAATTAAAGACAAAGATGGAAATTTGATTGGTACTGGATATAGAACCAGAGGTAATATATTTTAGTTGAATCCTACTAAGATGACATCGTTTGATTACTAAGATTGATGACAGTTGGTTATGGCACAAAAGATTTTGTCACATTGTGAAAGTGAGTACTACACTTGTAGTAAGAGATTTTCCTAAAATATGAAGCCTACTAACATGATTTGCAAGGAATGTGTGATGGCTCAACAAAAGTGAAGCTCATTTCCCAACAAGAAGAAAAATTGTATTTCACAAAGCACAACAAAAGCAGACTATGTAGCAGTAGCAAACAATTGTAACCAAATAATTTGGATGAAACAAATGTGTAAGGATATTGGAGTAAAATTTGTTGAACCTGTTGTTATACATTGTGATAACACTAGCACAGTTAGTATGTCTAAGAACCCTATGTTACATTCTAAGACAAAGCATATAGAGATAAATTATCATGTAGTAAGAGATAAAGTAGTAGAGAAAGAAGTCAGACTTGAGTACATAAGCACAAAGGAACAAATTGTAGACATATTTACAAAACCTTTGTGAAAGGATACATTTGAGTATCTAAGAGGTATGCTTGGGGTTATGCTCCAGCCTACTTTTGAGAAGTGATGTAGATTTTTGCATCTGTCCAGTGGTATCTGAGCCCTATCTTTCTTCTGGACTAGATGTTGGTACTTCCTCTATGGGGGAGTATGTGTATCTGTGCTGAGTCATGAGGACTCTAGTGAATGTATTTTCTAAACAGTGTCTTTTGACATTGAAGTTGTTGTTGACATAATGATGAAATTTCTATCATTAATGTCAATGGGGGAGAAGTGTACATAAAAAAAACCATTTGTACCATCTATTGGAGAGAATTGAATATGAAAATGAAGCAATATTTGATTGATGAAGAGGACTTGAAAGTATTTTCTGAGCAGTAGTATTGTAGTGTTGGATTTATGGAACTTGGATCTTTTTTCATCTATGTTGCCATCAATGCCAATGGGGGAGATTGTTAGGAATTAATGCTGAATATATCCTATGGGGGGGTATTAGCAGCCATTTTGTAGCAGTTGTTGTTGCATTCATGATTGTGATTGTCATTGATGTCAACACAGTGATCTACTGAAGATTAGCAGAGAAGTAGACAATGTTTTAGTTAGCGTACTTGGGATATTGAAGATGAAGCTATGTGGAGTTGGAAAATTACTCTATGATGTGTTATAAGATAGTGGTTAAGAGTGTTGGAAATATAGATGCAGTAACTGAGAGGGGGGGTGAATCAATTAACCACAAAAGTATTACCACTGATCCCTTAGATATCTTAACAAATTATTTACTGTTGCCACTCGGTAAACATACAAAAAAATGCTAAAACTCAATCTTTGAAGTGTGTAATAATTAAAATATTCTTAAGCATTCATCACTGATTAACATACATGAATAAAGAAAATAACATGAACACAAGAGACACCAGATTTACCATGGAAACCCAATATGGGAAAAACCACCAATGTAACTAGTTACTATTTTTCACTCTTCTAAAGTGATGCCCAATTAGAAGCCAACCCAGTAAAAGGTTACAAAACACACTGTTAGGTGTGACCTTATTAGAGGATTTAATCACCCTGCTAGGAGTGGCCTTGTAAGAGGTCTTGAAAAAATTCAATAGAACTGTCACCTTGTTAGAGGATTTACAAAATGGTTGTTAAACCAACTCGGTTAAGAGATTTTGATATCACTGCTACAATTGTAAGAGAGTAATAATGAAATGACCTGCAACTAAATTGCTGATTATAGATCTCTGTTCTACTTCACTAGATCCTTACTGATCAAATAAATCTTTGCTGCTCCTCAAGGATATCTAACCATCCTTCAAAATTTGCACATACCTTTCTTCAAAATGATTTCTGCATGCTGCTTATCTTATTCACCACTTGACCTTCTATATATATATACCATTCTAATTAACATTTAGATTTTCAAGTCGGCACTAATAATTATTATAACAGTCGGCTGGGATAAACAAACTATAGTAACAAAATCCTTTAAAGGGCCGACCTTGCTCGGTAAACATTAATCCTGAAAAGATTTCCTTCGGTGACCGAGTGAACTCGGTAACCATAGCGAATTCTACAACATCCTTCAGAGACCGAGTGAGCTCGGTAACCACTAATTTTCCTTTGATAACTGAGGAGGCTCGTTTAACACTATTTTCTATCATGATTCCTTTTGACACCTGAGAGATCTTGGTAGACACTAAAAACCACCTAGCTGACCGACTGAGCTTGGTAGACACTGAGAACCACCTAGCTGACCGACTGAGCTTGGTAGACATTGAGAACCACCTAGCTAACCGATTGAGCTCAGTAGACACTGAGAATGATAATTGATATGACATTTGTGTTACATCAAAGAAAACACATAGCTAATCCAACAATGTCCTTCAGACAATTGTATCCAACAATCTCCCTCTTTGGCATTGATGACAACACAACATATCATAGCACAATGAAATTTCACAGAGAAACCTAGAGTAAGAAACATATCCTTAGCTTCATTCTGATTCCCATCATCTTCAAACTTCTTTCTGACTGAGAACTCTCCCTCTTAACTTCTCAAATTATTTTCCTTAAAAATTTCTTGAATTGACAACAAACTCTCCCTCTTTGACAACACATGCCAAAGACAACTTACACAGTTTCAGTGAATATCAATGTACCTTATGTACTGATTCATATGCAATGATTCCTTGACTATGTTGCATCAACTGATTGATCTTCAACATGTTCTGGTTGATGCATCACTAAAACTTTATTTAGTGAACCTCGGACAGGGGAGTGACCCCTAACTTGCCTCTTAGATACAAGAATGCATCCTTAGGTAGTGGCTTGGTGAAGATATCTGCAATTTGTTCTTTTGTATGAATATATTCCAATTTGATTTCCTTGTCCTACACCAATTCTCTGACAAAGTGATATTTTATAGCAATGTGCTTGGTTTTGGAATGCATTACTGGATTCTTTGAAATATTTATTGCACTTGTATTGTCACAAAACATAACAACTGGTTCTTTGATCTCAACCTTCATGCCTTCCAAAAAATGTTTAAACCATACAATATTAGAGCGTTTTACTACTACATCAACATATTCTGCTTCTGCTATGGATTGGGATGTGCAGTTTTGCTTTTTACTAGTCCAAGATACTAACCTCTTGCCAAGAAAGAATGCTCCACCACTTGTACTCTTTTTATCATCAATGTTTCCTGCCCAATTAGCATCAGTAAACACTTTTAAATCCTGATTGCCTTCAAATTTATGCCACAAGCCATAATCTTCAGTTCCCCTTAAATACCTCAAGATTCTTTTGATTGCCATCATGTGATTTTCTCTGGGTTTAGCTGAGAATCCTGCCACTATACCAACTACTAAGGCAATATCAGGCCTTGTGTGCACTACATACTATAATTTTCCAATCATTGATCTGTATAAGGTCTGATCTACTTCTTTTGAATCATCATCTTTGATAAGCTTTAGTCCAGTACACATGGGTGTACCAACTAGTTTTGAATCTTCCATACCAAATTTCTTAAGTATTTCCCTGATATATTTAGACTGAGTAATGTAGATACCATTTTTGTTCTGCTGAATCTGAAGTCCAACAAAAATTTTTATCTGACCAAACATAGACATTTAAAATTCTTTGTTCATATGCTCTGAAAATTCTTTGCACTAATCATCATTTCCTGTAAACACAGTATCATCCACAAATATTTCTGCCAAAACAATTTTGTTATCTGATCCTTCTTTGATGTATAAATTACTGTTGTCATTAGCTCTTTTGAAATCAATCTGAGTAAGATAGTTATGTAATCTTTCATACCATGCTCTAGGAGCTTGTTTGAGACCATACAATGCTTTGTGTAATTTTTTGACCATATCCCTTTTGTCTGGATCAATAAAACCTTCAGGTTGCTCAATGTAGACTTCTTCCTCAAGAATACCATTGAGAAATGCAAATTTTATATCCATCTGATATACCTTAAATCCTTTATGTGCTGCATATGCAAGTAAAGTCCTCACACCTTCTAATCTTGCAACAAGAGAAAAAGTCTCTCCATAATCTATTCCTTCTTCTTGAGAATATCCTTTACATACCAATCTTGCTTTGTTTCTTAATACTTGACCATCTTCATTCAACTTATTTTTGAATACCCATTTTGTCCCAATTACATTTTTATCTTTAGGCCTAGGTACAAGAGTCCATGTCTTATTTTTCTCTATTTGCTCTATTTCTTCATTCATAGCCTCAATCCAACTTTCATTTTCCAATGCATCTTTGACATTTTTAGGTTCAAAATCAGCAAATAAACATGTACCTTTTAGTTTAATTCTTGTCATAGTACCATCTGATTTGTTTCCAATAATCTGATCTGGTGTATGATGCTTCCTGACGTACTTGGCCAATACAGGTTCCTTGCTTCCTGAATGAGTTACATTGTCATCTTCTTCATCTTCAGGTTCAGGTTGCTCAGGCTCGGTAGATACTTGCTCGGTAGCTTCAAACTGAGACTCGATACTTTGTGACTCAGTCTGAACTTCTTCTCGTGACTCGGTTACTGTACTGGGCTCGGTAGATGTAGTTTCCTTATTGACAAATGTGTCTGGCAATGTATCAGGTTCGATGTAAACAAATCTTTTAAAATCCTTTGGTTCCTTTTTGCTTTCTTCTTCAGTCTTTTCTGCAAACTCATCAATTCTCACATGTGCACTTTCTATGATTTTGTGAGTAGAAAAAGTTAGACATCTATATGCCTTACTTTTGCAAGAATATCCCAAAAATATTCCTTCATCACTTTTTACATCAAATTTTCCCTTTCTAGATTCTTTTAAGATGTAACATTTACTACCAAATACTTTTAGGTAACTTACATTTGGTTTGTAGCCATACCATAGCTCATAAGGAGTCTTGAATGTGTCTTTTCTCAGCTATACTCGGTTCAAGGTATGAACTGTAGTGCTGATAGCTTCCTTCCAGTATTTCATAGCAATGTTCTTTTCAATCATTAGAGTCCTTGCACAGTCCATGATAGATTTGTTCCTTCTTTTAGCTATTCCATTTTTCTCAGGAGTTCTCGGGGTTGATACCTGTCTTTTGATTCCTCTTTCAATGCAGAAATTATTGAATTCATGGGAGATGAATTCACCACCTCTGTCTGATCTCAAGCATTTTATTCTTTTTCCTATTTCCTTTTCTACTCTTGCTAAATACCATTTGAACTTCTCAAATGCTTCTAACTTTTCTCTTAAATACATAACAGTGATCATTCTAGAGTAATCATCAACAAAGAGAATAAAGAATTTTTCTCTAGTATAGCTCTCAATTCCAATAGGTCCACATAAATCAGTATGCACAATTTCTAGAATATCTTCAGACTGATAGTTTTTACTTTTAAAACTAGACTTTCCCATTTTACCAATTTGACAATTCTTGCATAGACCAACATCAGGTTTCTTCAAAGTAGGAATACCTCTTACTTTCTTGAATTTTCTTATTTTCATCATGTTATCAAAATTTACATGACATAACCTTTTGTGCCATAACCAACTTTCTTCAATTTGAGCAATAAAATAAGAGTATTCACCAAGATCAAGATAAAATAGGTTACCTTTGGTTTGTTTGCCTGATCCTATCAGTTTTCCTTTGTCATCCAACAGTCTTGCTTTGCCATTCATGAATTCAACTTTGAATCCAATGTTAATTAGTTGTCCTACACTTAGAAGATTATGCTTTAGTCCTTCAACCTAATATGCATTATCACATATAAGTTCTTTGGTTAATGAAATTTGTCCCTTTCCTTTTATACAACAAGGTTCATTGTTTCCAAACCTTACATTACCACCATCAAAGTTTTCAAAGTGTTCAAACTTAGTCCTATCACTAGTCATATGATGTGAACATCCACTGTCTATAATCCATGTATCATTCTTGCTTATATGAGAGATAAGTGCCATCTCATCTTCATCATTATCAGATTCATCTTTTACAGCAATGAAAACAATTTCTTCTTCACTATCATCTGAATCTTTAGCTAAAAAACATGGTTTCTTACCTTTATCCATGAATGATTTGAAATTCTTCTTTCCATTGTACTTGTAACCTTTCTTTTCATCTTTGCTTTACTTGTTTGGGCACCTAGCTACAATATGACCAATTTCTTCACATGAAAAACAGATTAAGGGAGTTTTACCTTTGTATTTTCCTCTGCCTCTTGAATATTGCTTTGCAAGTTATGCTTCAATAACTTCAAGATCACTATCAGAACTTTCCTCTAATTCTTCTTCACTTTTTGATTGGATTTTCTTCCCTTTCTTGGGTGAAAGTTTGGCCTCAAAAGTTGATTCAATATTTTTAGAAGTTGGAACATAGTTGTCATAGTTATCCAGTTCAAAGGCTGTCAATCTTCCAACTAAGGCATCCAAAGTTATATTTTGATTTTCTTCACATCTTCTTTCTTGAATAGTAGAAACTCTTATTGCATAAATAGGAAGTAATGTTCTAAGAACCTTACTTATAACAGTTTCATCATCAATTTTTCCTCCAGAAGCTCTGATTGCACTAACACTTGTCTTGATCCTTTCAACATATTTTGCAATGTTTTCTTCTTCTCTCATTTTCATCTGATCAAACTGTCCTCTTAGGCTTTCTACTTTGGCTCTCTTCACATTGTCATCACCACCATAGATTTTCTTTAGCTTGTTCCACATTTCATGAGCAGTTGTGTAGTCTTTGATTTCATCAAATTCTTCATAGCTAAGATCTGATGTAATGTCTATCATCATAGTGTTATGGTTCTTCTTCTCTGCAATGTCTTCAACAGTTAATGTGCCAGTAGGAATTGTATATTCTTGATCAATATATTTGCATCCTGAATCACCAATGGAAGCCAAATGAAGTATCATGAGACCTTGCCATGCTGAAAAGTTATTTCTATTAAGCCTTGGAATTTCTCTTTTGTAAGACATCCTAATCTTTAGCTTAGGTCCTTGAAACCCTTCCTGCAAGTACCAAAAGCTCTGATACCAATTGTTGGAAATATAGATGCAGTAACTGAGAGGGGGGGTGAATCAGTTAACCACAAAAATATTACCACTGATCCCTTAGATATCTTAACAAATTATTTACTGTTGCCACTCGGTAAATATACAGAGAAATGCTAAAACTCGATCTTTGAAGTGTGTAATAATTAAACTTTTCTTAAGCATTCATCATTGATTAACATACATGAATAAAGAAAATAACATGAACACAAGAGACACCAGATTTACTGTGGAAACCCAATATGGGAAAAACCACCAATGTAACTAGTTACTATTTTTCACTCTTGTGAACTGATGCCCGGTTAGAAGCCAACCCAGTAAAAGGTTAAAAAACACACTGTTAGGTGTGACCTTGTTAGAGGATTTAATCACCCTGCTAGGAGTGGCCTTGTAAGAGGTCTTAAAACAATTCAATAGAACTTTCACCTTGTTAGAGGATTTACAAAATGGTTGTTAAACCAACTTGGTTAAGAGATTTTGATATCACTACTACAATTGTAAGAGAGTAACAATGAAATGACCTACAACTGAATTGCTGATTATAGATCTCTGTTTTGCTTCACTAGATCCTTATTGATCAAATAAATCTTTGCTGCTCCTCAAGGATATCTAACCATCCTTCAAAATTTGCACATACCTTTCTTCAAAATGATTTCTGCATGTTGCTTATCTTATTCACCACTTGACCTTCTATATATATATACCATTCTAATTAACATTTAGATTGTCAAGTTGACACTAATAATTATTATAACAGTTCACTGGGATAAACAAATTGTAGTAACAAAATCCTTTGAAGGGCTGACCTTGCTCGGTAAACATTAATCCTAAAAATATTTCCTTCGGTGACCGAGTGAACTCAGTAACCACAATGAATTCTGCAACATCCTTCGGAGACCGAGTGAGCTCGGTAACCACTAATTTTCCTTCGATAACCAATGAGGCTCGGTTAACACTATTTTCTGTCATGATTCCTTTTGACACCCGAGAGATCTCGGTAGACACTAAAAACTGCCTAGCTGACTGACTGAGCTCGGTAGACACTGAGAACCGCCTAGCTGACCGACTGAGCTCAGTAGACATTGAGAATGATAATTGATATGACATTTTTGTGACATCAAAGACAACACATAGCTAATCCAATAATGTCCTTTAGACAATTTTATCCAATAAAGACTGCATATAGTAATTCATTTATTCATGGAAGTTATGAGAATTTCAGTGGAAACAGTATTCAGGCAGTGTTCCTGAGTAGCGGTTTGTGGAAATCGGATGATATCTCCTAATAAGGATGGAATCTGGTTATGCCTAGTTAGAGAGAAGTTGAAGACATGTTGATAGTGATGTGGATGATAGTGCAAGATCCGAGGTCGCACAAGTGAAGAATTATATTGATTGGAAGCTGACAGTTTTGTGTAATTTTGATGTAACATGTGAAAAATTTTATTTTGTAATTTGTATGCCGACTCATTTGTAATTACCTGAGTGTGGTATAAAGGAAGGAATGTATTCCTTTTTGTAATATATATGAAGTGTGATGATTGTAAGTATTGTGAAAGTGAAATTATGAAAGAGGATATGCGAAGTACTAAGATCTGGTATTGAGATCTGAAGAAGGAGTTGGTGTGGTTTGTCACAGTCAAAGAAGGAGTATTGGATTGTTGAGTTTTGTAAATCTTTTGTTATTATTCTATTGATTAATATAAAGATTAGTTGGACACTGAGTTCAGTGATCTTACCCTGAAGCTATTTTGGCAGTGGGTCCTTCTGTCTTCCATAACTCCTAACAGAGTTAGAATCTTTTAACAAGGATTCAAAATCTCCTAACAGGGATTCATATGTACTGAATTTATTTCATAAGACTCCTAACAAAGTCCATCCTTTCATAAGGAGTATTCATATTAGTGCATCTTTTGTGGGCATCATTCCCACCGGGGTTTACTCTTTGATCAAGAGGTTCCCTAGTCAACATATCTTGTCTCATTGTGTTATTATGCATGTATATCTTTCTATGGTTGTTGATTACATTTCTTACATGGTTAAAATCTATTGAATTTGATAAAAGTTATATTTGTCTGATAACTGATTCACCCCCCCTCTCAGTTATCTTGGTGGACTTTACTTTATAACATCTTAGTGGGTATCAATTCCCACTGGGGTTTTTACATATTTGGGTTTCCTTGTAATCATATTTGGAGTTATATTTTATGGTTTCTTAGCTTACTTACATTGATATTCGTTTCTATAATTAAGCAATTAAGTTAAGTTTCAAGAGATCAGAAAAAGTAATAATATATAGAACCCTGATTTACCCCACCCCCCTCAGCGTTCCCATTCCTAACAATTGGTATCAAAGCTTTGGTCCTCTGAAAAAAATTTTAACCACTTGAGGAGATCATGGATATAGGAGAAGTAAAACATATAAAGAAGAATCTTGAAGCAGCTCTTGAAGACCTTGATAGATCTTAGAAATAAATTGAAGAACTGAAAGAAATGGTCAATGGTTCTCATGTAATCATCAAGAAATTAAAAAAGGATTTGAAATATTGTTCTAAAAGTGACTTAGGGATAATGATGAAAAAGATGAATGAAGAAAACACATCTCTAAAGGATCAAATTCAAGAGTTGGATGAAAAGCTATGTAATAATTAAGAATCCTATGAAGAATAGGTCAAAGAAAACAAGCAGTTAGATGAAGAACTGAGAGAAGCAAACATGAAAATCTTGGAGTTAGAAAATATCAAGAAGCAGATGAAATTTGAATTAACTAAAGAAAAGAATCATATTGAAAAATTGTACACAAGCAAAGATCTAGTAGATTCACAGTTGTATGCTCAAAAGTTAAAAGGAGATACCACTGGTATTGGATACAATGAAGCCCAAGTTTAGATTGATGCTATGCAAGATAGAGTGAAATCTCCTGAAGAATCTACAAATGCAAAGAATACAGATGATCATACTGAAGCTCAAGAAGAATCATTTAAAGATGAGCAGAAGACTATAAACAAAACTTGTTATGCCTATAACAAGCATGGAAATATAGCAAGAGATTGTAAAGAGGTAAGGCCTTTCAATGATTTTTGTTACTCATGTGATACGTTTGGTCATAGAGCTATGAATTATAGATCAAATAAAATAAATTAGAATAAAAAAAATTAGAGAAGTCATCCAAAATAGAATATAATAAGTCCTTAGAACATTACATGTTAGATATGTAATTATAATGGTCATACAGCTAGACAATGCAAAATGGTAACTCACATCAATGCATCAAGGAATATAAGGCCTCTGGTTATTTGTCACTCTTGTAACAAGGCTAGACATATCTCAAAGTTTTGCAGATCAAAAACACAAAGATAGGAAAGCCATAAAAAGTCAGAAGGATCAATACTGGATGAAGCATGAGAAGTCAAGTCTGTGAAAGCTACAAAAGATGTGGGCATAATCTGGAAGGAAGAAAAGATAAATAGTGTTGGTGAAATAGTTGAGGATGCATCTGCAATGGATGTACCTCCTATTTATGGTTGAAATGAACTTCATAGTCATAGGGGGAGCTAGATTAGCTCTAGACCCCTGCGTGGTTGGTATACTCAACCTTAGAGTATGCGCCTTTGGATATAATTGTCTAGAGACTAGTTAATGCAATATGCAAGAGTGCACTACCTGATCGATAGTAGAAAGAAATATTGGAATTATCTGTGGGATTTTGTGTTTATACAACAAGCATTAATGACAAATTTTGTTTTTATAGTCACCAAAGATACTTCATTCACACATTTGCATTCAAGTTTGAGTGTTTGAAGATCATAGGAGTTCAAGCGGTTGAATTGTGAAGAATTGCAGTTGGATTTATTAGAGATGAAGGAAGAATTGATCAGATAGAAATTTTTTATGATAGATATCATGAGATTGATAAATCTGAGATCCATGATATGTTGATCAAGCACGTGATCAAATTTAAGAAGACTATTATGGAACTAAAGACAGTCATTCCAGATAAAGTTTGGAAGATTTTGGATACATTAAAAAGACAAAATGTTGAAGAAGATTTCAAAATAAGGGAAAAGACCTTAGATGACAATCTTCCAATATGTTTAGTTAAGGAGAAAACACTGTTGTTGAATCTAGTGAAGCTACACCTCAAAACCAAAATGAGAACCTTACAAATTATGAATAAAGACTATGAACTGGTTGCTAAGGAGAATAAAAAAGCCTTTGAGAAGGTATTCTTGGAACAATACATGCATCCATCATCAGCAGCCACAACCCAAGTCCCCACTAATCAAGTAAAAGTAGCTGAGACTCCTAATGCACCTATGACAGGTCTACAAGATTATGCACCTATGCCTGAGGCCAAGGAAGACACAATTATGATTGATAATGTTGAAATATCAATGGTGGCAACTAATAAGGACTTAGATAAGTTTGAGGAAGCATTTTTGAGCACTGAAGAAGTGGAAATCTTATGCGCCAAATAGATTCCCAAGCATCAAGAAGAAATTATCATTGAAGACATAACTAGACAAGAAGAGGAAAAGGAGAAACAAGAAGAAAAAGAGAAAGAAGAAGGAAAAGAGAAAGAAGAAGAAGAGGAGAAAGAAGAAGAAAAGGTAGATGAACCTACAGATGAGCCATCTGTTGGAATGCCAGTGAAGGTTAAGACTGAAATCATAGACAGTACACCTCTCACTCCCAAGACCTCATTATCATTATTGTCAAGTTTGAATCCTAACACAACAAGCCTAGACTCATAGGGAGAAGAAGTCTTGATTAAGATCAGTGTGCTTGCAATGGAAAAAGAAAAAGAGAAATAGGTTATGAGGAATTGACTATTTGCTGAATCAGTCAACATCCTGAATAACTTACTACCTGAGAATAAGAAAGTGTTCAGTGTACACTCAGTGGAGGATGTCAGCTCCATCCTATCAAGTTTCAAAAAAAAAATTTCTAGCCTAGATGAATCTACATCCAAATTTGCAGAAGAGAAATATCTTAAGAAGAGGCTAAGTGAATTGATAGGTAACTTCACACTTGACCTTAGCTCTTTAAAAGTTGGTCAAGCTTCATTTAAGGAGATAGTAGCTAAAGGAAGGAAAATAATAGCTGACAATATGGATAAGGACAAACTGACAAGAGATCTTTCTAAGAAGATTCAGGAAGTATAAGCCATGATAAGTACAATAAGGAATTCAGTCCTAGATCCCTCCTCATATATAAACATGTGCAAAAATGTCTATCAGGGTTAGTTAGACAAAATTTAGAAGGCAGAGCAAGAAATGGCCAAGATAAGGGCTAGGGAGTCACATTTGAGAAATGCACTTGCACCCTCCTTAGATGTACTAAGTCAGAATATCAAGGAGATCGATGCCACTATGGTGACACATGATCAAGGTCTAAGTTCATATTTGTAAAATATGGAGAGGTTGACCTATGCTTTGTGTGCCCATCTTCAAACTATAAATGCATTGATGACATTTTGGCAGCAAGAGATCCAAAACTTGAAGATTGCATATCCAGATGTCCTAACTATGTAAGTACTTGTAGATACACCTGTTAGAATAAATCATCAATAAGTTACAAGATAAGTGCTATCAAACTAGTTGACATCAATGACAACATAATACTGATTTAATCATCTGACATATCTAATTAGTAGCTCCTAGGTGATCTTTAATCATAGATTCTCTAATCAGGTTCTAAATCAGTTGTAGTTCATCAATCTCTCCCTTTCGAATTGATGGAAACTTATGTAATATGAAATATACCATACACATATCAAACATGTATTCTATAACTTTGTGAACAAATGTTTTACAAGCTCTCCCTTAGCTTAATATGTTTAATCACTACATTACTCAACAACATTACCAATCTTCTATTCTCTGTAACTGATCTTCAGTGTAGATTATCTCTCCCTTAGATAGATATCTTGGTGTTCTCATCCGTGCATATTGTTTCATATGTTTCATATTGTTTATCTCTCCCTTTGACAAAAATTCCAAAGAAACAAATAAACAAACAACTCTGTAACTCTCTATTATGTGGTGCATTCTCTGTATCACTGTATACTGATATTCCATTATGTTCCACTTCTCCAAACTTTCCATAGCCTTAGACATGATCTAAAGTGTGAACTATGATGCATCAACATGAATGATCTTTTGATAAGATTAGGTTAATGCAACATCTAGATCACATTAGTGACTGGTAGATAGGGGACGGACCCCTAGTCTTGTCCTTAAATATTCAAATGTGTCCTTTGGTAGAGGCTTTGTAAATATGTCTGCAAGTTGTTCTTTAGATTTAACAAATTCTAACTTCACTTGCTTCTCCTGTACTTGTTCTCTTAAGTAGTGATACTTAATAGATATGTGCTTTGTTTTATAATGCATCACTGGATTCTTTGAAATATTAATGGCACTTGTATTATCACAGTATATAATCACCAGCTCAGTGATTACTTCATTCATTCCTTCCAATACCTTCTTAATATATGCAATGTTTGAACAATTTGTAGCAGCAGCAACATACTCTACTTTAGCTATAGACTGAGAAATGCAAGGCTACTTTTTACTTGTCCATGTAACAAGTCTTTCACCAAAGAAAAATGCTCCTCAAGTGGTACTTTTTCTATCATCCACATTTCCAGCCCAATCAGCATCGGTATAAACCTTTAGTTCAAATTTGCCTTCCTTAGGATACCATAATCCATAATCTTTATTCTTTTTTAGGTATCTTAAGATTCTCTTAGTAGAAACCATGTTTGATTCTCTTCGGTTTGCAAAAAATATAGCAACAATTCCCACAGCATGTGCTATATCTGGTCTACAGTGAACTACATACATTAGCTTACCAATCATAGATCGATACAGTGTCTAGTTTACCTCTGTAGTTCCATCTTCCTTAGTCAATTTACATCTAGTAGCCATCAATGTTGCCACAGGTTTAGCATCTTCCATGCCAAATGTCTTCAAGACTTCCTTTATATATTTAGATTGTGTGATGAATATCCCATCACTCTGCTGAATCACTTATAGTCCTGGAAAGAACTTAATCTCTCCGAACATAGACATTTCAAACTCTTTTTTGATTTCATCAGCCCAGGCTTTACATATGTGATCTTGGCCTCCAAAAATAATATCATCCACAAATATTTCAGCAATAAGAATAGTATCATATGTATGTCCTTTCATATACAAATTGTTGTTTTCACTAGTTCTAACAAATCCAATACTTAGCAAGTAAGTATGTAGCCTTTCATACAAGGCTCTTGGTGCTTGCTTCAAACCATATAAAGATTTATGTAGTCTACATACCATGTCCTTTTTATTTGGATCAATGAACCCTTCTGGTTGTTCTATGTAGACCTCTTCTTCAAGTATTGCATATAAAAATGCTGACTTAACATCCATTTGATAAACCTTGAATTTCTTGTGTGCAGCATATGCAAGTAACATTCTAACTCCTTCTAGTCTAAAAATAGGTGAAAATGTTTCACCATAGTCAATTCCTTCTTCCTAGGCATATCCCTTGCATACTAATCTAGCTTTATTTCTAGTCACCTCTCCATTCTTATTTAGTTTGTTCTTGAATATCCATTTAGTACCAATAAAATTCTTGTCTTTAGGTTAGGGTACTAAACTCCAAGTTTTGTTCTTCTCTATTTTATCTATTTCTTATTTCATTACATTAACCCATTCATCATTCTCTAATGCAACATTCACATGGTTAGGTTCATATTCACAAACTAGACATGTACCTTGTTTTGTCTTACTCCTTGTTTGCATGCCAAATTGTTTGTCTCCAATAATTTGTGTATCAGGATGGTGTCTCCTAAAAAATCTTGCTAGTACACGGTCTCTTCTTGCTTGTTCATCCTAGGTAGGTAAATTTTTTCGCTCGCTCGGTCCATCCTGCTCATTGGTTTCTCTTTACCGTTCCTTAGTAGGGTTTTCCTACTGACCGGTTATCACTGTCTGCTCTATCAGTAGAACCTTAGGTTGTTCAATGTAAGTGAATCTACCATAGTCTTCTAGTTCCTTTCTACTTTCCTCTACTTTTTTTTCATCAAACTCATCTACCCAAACATTAGTACTTTCAATCATTTTATTAGTAGTTTTATTCAGACACTTATATGCTTTGCTTTTAGTGGAATATCCTAGGAATATCCCCTCATCACTTTTTGAGTCAAATTTTCCATTTCTTTCATCTTTTAGAATAAAACATTTGCTTCCAAAAATCCTGAAATAACTTACTGTAGGTTTGTGTCCAAACCATAACTCATAGAGTGTCTTGTTAGTGTCCTTCTTTAGTTGCACTTGGTTAAGAACATAAATAGCTGTACTGACAGCTTCCCTCTAATATGTCTGAGTAACATTCTTTTGCAACATCAGTGTCCTAGCATAGTCAACTATTGACCCATTCCTTCTATTAGCAATGTCATTCTGGTAAGGTGTCCTCGGTGTTGAGACCTATCTTTTAATACCAAGCTCATTATAGAAATTAGTAAATTCATCAGAGACAAATTCACCTCCTTTATTAGCTCTTAAGCATTTTAATTATTTACTTGTCTCTTTTTCTACTTTTGCCTTATACCATTTGAACATCTTGAATGCCTCATATTTTTCTTTTAAGAACATGATAGTCATCAATCTGGTATAGTCATCAACAAAAACAATAAAGTATCTATCACCATAATAACTCTGAGTTCTCATAGGACCACATAGGTTGATATGAACCAACTCAAGTATCTTCTTTGTTGAATAGTCTTTGCTCTTGAAACTAGACTTAGTCATCTTACCTTTCTGACATTCATGGCACATAACATGATCCGGCTTTGACAAGTTAGGAAGACCTCTAACTCTTTTCCTTTTACTAATCTTAATCATGTTATCAAAATTCACATGGCATAACCTTTTATGCCACAACCATGCATCTTCATCTTTCATTATCAAACAAGAAGACTGATCAATATCAAGATAAAATAGATTACCTCTGGATTGTGAACTAGTTTTGACAAGTCTTCCTCCATCATCGTATATCTTTACCTTTTTTCTCTCAAAAGCAAGTTGGTGGCCTGAATTATTTAGTTGTGCCACACTTAGTAGATTATAGTTCAATCCTTTTACCCAATAAGCATTTTCAAATTTTATTCTATCATTAATCATCAGTGAACCTTTACCTTTTACCATACAGGGTTCATCATTACCCATTCTCATAGATCCTCCATTGTATTCTTCAAGTTGATCAAATTTCTCCCCATCACCAGTCATGTGATGTGTACAGCCACTGTTTATAATCCATGTATCATTTCTATCAACTTTAGAGATCAGTGTTGTTTCTTCATGTTTTTCTTCTTCCTTCGAGTCATCATTCATAGCAATAAATACAACATCAACATCATCATCAGAGTCAGATTCAAATTCATTTTCTTCAGCTATATAACATACCTTTTTTCCTTTTTCATTACTATCTCGGTTGTCTCTTTTTTTGTGTCAGTAGCTCCTGTTGTTTCTTCTCCCATAGCTTCCTTCAAATCGGTCTTTGGTTCTTTCATCATCTTTCTTATGTGGATATCTAGCAGCAATGTGGCCAACTTCTTTACAATTAAAGCATGCTAAAGGTAACTTGCCTCTATACCTTCCTTTACCTTTAGGTAACCTTCTGTCCATAAGAGCTTCAAGTTCATCAAGCTCATCATCAGTATTGCTATCACTATCATTCTTATTATTTTAGCTACTAGACTTACCAATCTTCAGTGAAGTCATAAAAGAAGATTCAATAGATGGTACAACACTGTTATCAAAGTTATTCAATTCAAAGGTTCTAAGCTTACCGATTAGATTGTCAAGAGTAAGGTTGCTACTAGATGCAGATCTTGTTTCATGAATTGCTGAGATTCTGATTGCATAAACTGACAATAAGGTTCTAAGAACTTTGCTTACTAATATCTCTTCACTAATGATACCATCAGATGCTCTAATAGCATTTACTACCTCTTTTAGTCTATTTTTGTATTGCACAATATTCTCACCTTCCTTCATCTTCATATCATCGAATCTACCCCTTAGGCTTTCATCTCTGGCTCTTTTAACATTCACATCACCACTGTAAACTTGAGAAAGTTTATCCCACATACCTTTGGCAGTTGTGTAGCTTTTCATATCTTCAAATTTGACATTGGTATAGAAAACAACAATCTCCATCCTAGTAACATTGTGTTCATGTCTTTCCCTCAATTGATCAAGAGTCAAGGGACTAGTGGTCGGTTCAATGTAGCCATTCTCCATTAGTGTAAGGGAGGAATTCCCAATTCCAGATATATGAAGCTTCATTATGCTTTTCCATACTGCGAAGTTATCTTTGTTTAACTTTGGCACTTCCCTCTTATACATTTTGAGATCTTTGTGTTGAATTCCTTAAAACTCTATTCCAAGAAACCAATGCTCTGATACCAATTGTTAGAATAAATGAGAGGGGGTGAACAAGTTATCCAGTGTCCCAAACCAAAATGTATAATCCAAAAAAAATTATCTCAAGCTTATGCTACTCGGTAACTTAAAATACTATACTGTCTGTGCATTTACCGATTACCAGTCAATAACATATAATGATTACCGATCAAATAAAATATGTAACATGCAAAATATGACATCAAACAAATATCACAATCAACACATAACACAAGAGATTTAACATGGAAACCCTGTGAAGGGAAAAACCACCTAGGACCGGCAACAAAAACATTGTTCACTCTTCTGAAGTGAGGTCGGTGAAGACCCAACCCTGTTAAAGGTTACAAACACATTGTTAGGTGTGACCTTGTTAGAGGATTTTAGACCAACCATTATTGTCCAACCAGAATTCACTATGGGGTTGATAGGATAACAATGTTCATTCTATGAATGATACATAAAAAGACTTTCCTAGTTCGCTTGGTTAAGAGATTTGACTGTGTACAATGGTTAAAATGTAATAGTAGGTGATCTGCCTTAATAAAACTTCAATTGAAAATGTACAGATCAATGTTAAGCTCATTCAAATCCTTTGATCAATGTATCTATTATGTTTCAAACAATTTCAGTGACTTACTGTTGCTTGGTAATAGCTCCTCTTGCTTGGTATACTCTATAGCTCAGTTCTCCTTAACCAGTTTGATCAGGTGTGCATGAAAACTTTTTCACGTGATAATTCTATAGTATCTTTCTCCTAACATTAGTTTCAAATGCAAAACTCTATCTCTTATATAGACATGTAACCCGTTTTCTTTTCCTCCATCAAATTTTGCTACTTAATCATCATCATTGATTTTTCCACTTTAACCTTCTTCGACTGATGTGTCAATAACAAGTTTCAATTCAATCCATCAAATCTTCCTCAAATTATGCTAGCCATTGATCTTCATAAAAAACTTCATCTGTTATCATTATCCTTTACCTAGAATTCATAACACTTTCCATCTCATCAACCCTATCGGCTAAACTAATCATTTAGTTCCTTTTTTCTTGCTCGGTTAATAAAGAAATGCATCGGTGAACACAAGCTCAGTTAACACTATGCTCCGTCAGTGTATACTATAATGCTTCATTAACCGACAACACTACTTTGTGTCTTTTAGCTGTATCCTTCATCATAGATGAATGCAACATAATCAAGTCAATATCATAAGGTCATAGACTCATCAATAAGTTACCCAATGTATTCCTTATCCTTATCTTTCATATGCATCTCCTTTATGTAGATTTTTCTATTCTTCATCTCTTTCACTCCTTTTCTACAGATGTTTCGATATAATAACTTACAAGATAAGTGTTGTCAAACTAGTTGACATCAATGACAACATAATAATGATTTAATCATCTTACATATCTAATCAACAGCTCCTTGGTGATCTTTAATCACAGATTCTCCAATCAAATTCTAAATCAGTTGTAGTTCATCAACACCTTTTTGAGAACCTTTGTCATTAATGTCAAAGGAGGAGTATAGTATATTGTAGAAGGGAGAATATGGATATTATATAAAGGGGAGTAGAGTATATAGTAGAAGGGAGATATAAGATAGAGTATATGCTAGAAATTTTTGTATAAAGATACAATTTGTAACTTTGTCATATTCCTATGTTGCCATTAATGACAAAGGGGGAGATTATTGGAAATTTGACTATACTATTGTATAGGACTATGATTTAGTGTTGTCATTATGAAAAAAAAGTCATATGAATTTTTGGAGTCAGCATACCTAGTCATAAGATCAGAATTTGGTTAATTATGAAGACTAGATAGTTAATAGAGCACCAGAGGTATAGAGCATCAACACATGTGTGTATGACCAAGTTATGGAATGAGCCCTTGGAGATAAGCTTCTAATTATGTATTCATGCTAATTCTTAGAGTGCATGATGATATGAGTCAGTATGAAGAAGTTACAGTTAGATGAAGGGACACAGATAGTGAGTGATAGAATAGAACAGAGCATGGAACCGACTGTTATTATTTTGATTAGCGCTTGTAATATTGTTTTGTAAAGGCTATACACCTATTATATTTATGTTATAGACATGTCAATAACATTTTATGTAAACATGCTTGACCCAATTCATTTTGGAAGCATTGTATGTGATAGGTTAAAAGGCCGACCTAGTGAATAGTTTTGTTTGTGCATATAAATAAGACATGCACCCTTGTAATTAAGCATAGTATGAGATAGAGAACTAAAATTAGAAGAGTTGAAGTATGCAAAGAAAATTTAGAATATTTTAGAGCTTTACAAGAGGCTAAAGCATAAGTGCACAAAAGGAACTGATCAGACAAGCAGTGTCACAACAACAGTTCACCTTGCAGATATAGTGTGTATCTGAGATCCAAAAGGTTGTAGCCTTCACCACTTGAGCAGTGAGGTCTAGGAAAGTGTGTCCACACCCCTAATAGGGTTATTGTAAAAGACTCCTAATAGGGTCTGACCCTTGACCAGGTCACTGTACTAAAAGCATTGTAAATATCAACTCTTAATAGGGTTGCAAGATCTTCTAACAAGGATCATAATACACTAGTACAGTTCTTAGTGGGTATCAATTCCCACCAGGGTTTTTACCTATTTTGGTTTCTCCATAATCATATTTTGTGTTATGTGTTATGGTTTCTTATCATACATTGATATTCATTTCTATACTTAAGCAATTAAGTTAAGTTTCAAGAGATCAGAAAAAGTAATAATATATAGAACACTAATTTAGCCCCCCCGCCCCCCCCTCTTAGTGCTCCCATTCCTAACACAAGAATCCAATGGTTAAATGAATAATTCAAAAGGATCCACCTTGTCACTCCAAGGACTCCTTCAAGGTCCCATACTTATTCTAGCTTCACTCCAACTCATAAGGGGTCACTTCATTGTTTCAAGATCAAACTCCTCATGATCTCTCTTTTAAAAAATGGCTTCTTACCTCCTCAATAAGTTGAGATTATTCTAGGGATGTGGAGGTAGTCTAATAATTTTTTTTTGGAACTTCTTGATCCACTGGTTTAAGGTCTATCATTTTACTTCATACCAATTTCATAAAAATCTTTGTTGTGGCCTTGTAGCCCTAGAGCCCCAATTAGGCCTCCTTACCCAGATTTATAGGGCTTCTCCCAAAATCTTGCCAAGTATCTCACCAACTTAGCTATGGATTTTTGATACCTAGGGAATGCCCTCAAGTATTTTTGGGGTCTTAAGGTTTCAAACATCTGTATAGTTCCCTAACAAAAATGGAGGGTTTGGTAAGGTTTTCAATGGTTTCAGAGTTCTCACTATTCAAGGTAAGTTTAGGATGGGTAAATGGATTGGCGAGTCCTTAAAATATTCATGTCTATGCTGTCAAGTGACCTTATTTATCTCCAATGTCTTGGAGGTTTTTTTTCTAGCCTCCCCTACAAGTAAACACTCTTTTACACTACCTTGTCCCTAGCTGGGCAATGTTAGTGCTTGCCTAGGGAAAGTCCTTAAAATTGGCCATCTTGCTTTCTAGGCCTACAAAAGAATTACGTACACTTTAAATTGGCTCCTCTACCATGCCCCAACTAGCCATGATGAATGAATGGTAGGGTTTCATGGGGGAACCATGTTTCCAACCAGAGCTATTTACAGGCCAGTGAACTAGCAAACACAAAATAATCAACCCAAGCTTAATTAAATACCTAAACACTACTTCTAATAATGCAAAATGGAAATTAAACACACAAAATAGATAGCTTCCTTCTTGGAAAATAAAAATAATTACAATGGATGCTACTGTAGCATGAAAACACCGGACTATGTCCTCAAAACAAGCAACAAAGAAATCAAACACCAGTACAATTGGCACCTATTTTCGATAGACAATTGGTCAAATTTTCTACCAACATTGGTTGAATAATCAGAAAATGGTTTGGTCACTATTTTTTGAGTTGAATTTTTGACATATCTTTGTTAAGGTAGAATGTTCTATGCCAATCTTGGTCAAAAATCACATTTGCTATTAGGAAGTCATTAGGTCAAACTTTCAACCAAAGAAGGTCAAAAGTTTTAGACCTTTCGACATTCTTTAGTCAAAATCTTTAGACCATCTAATGAGGATACCAAACCCACGATGCTAAATTTTGACACAAAGTGGTTGATATTTAGACCAATCTTTGTGAGGATTTCAAACAAGGTTCGTCAAAATTTTGACTAATAATGGAATGTTAAAAAAAAAAATTTGATGATAAATATCTAGAATAATCACCAACGACATCCTACTTGATGATTAATATATATATTGTTGTGTATTTTGTTATGTTCTTTACTATTTTTTTTATGGTTGTATCATCTTAAAATGGAAGCACTTGAATGATAAGAGCGTTTAGCCCTCCGAGTGAGTGGTTTGGGTCATGTCAAGCACCTTGAATCAGCCCTTTTCTCAGATCAGACTTGTTCTCCTCATACTGCTTCCTTCCATCTCTATTTTTAGTATATTTCTACATTTCCTGGCATTCTGGGCTAGGGTCTTGAGGTTTTTTACCTTAAAGTCAAAATTGACCTTGAGGGTCAAATTTGACCTCAACTCTGACCTAGGTCAGGGTCGACCTCAACCCTGACCTAAGACAGAGTCGACCTTGTCCCTGACCCTAGTTTAGATTTCAAATTCCCATGATTTCTAGGTGTCAGGTTTTAGAGATATTTGTTTTCCTACCTCCGGGTTGGCCATTTTGGGTTTTAGAATGGTAAATCCTCAAATTGCATTTAAAGTGGGTCCATTTCTAGGGGTTAAGATTAATTGGGATTTAATTCTCCAATTGCGGCCTTCTCTAGAGGTTTGTGCCCTAGTTCACTATAAAAGGAGGCCTTCCTCTCTCATTTTGATCATCCATTATCAAGAGAAAGATATCTCATCTCAAGTAATTTCATGAGCATTCAAGAAAAGGTCAAGCAAGTATTTCATCAAGCATTTTCAAAGAAGCATCCTAGTCCTCTTCTCTATCCAAATTCTCCATTGAAGATCAAGGATTCAAGCATTCAAGCCATTGAAGGGATTTGCTTCAAGCATGCAAGATTCATCATTCAAACCCTAGATCTAGCCATCATGGTGGTGTGATCTTCCTTCAAGATCCTTTGTTCATCTTCTAAGATCCATTCATTCTTCTATCAAGGTGGATTCCAAGCATACAAGCATGGAGGTTTTGTATCTACTTTCATGATTTTGATTTACATTTTCCATTGTTGTGTTCAAGCTTTCATATCAATACATTTGTTTACATTCGAAATACAATTGCATATCTATCAAATTGCATAGCTTCATTGTTAGATCTACTACTACTTGCTAGCATTCTTGTTTCAATTTCAATATTAAGGTTGATTCCAAACTGAGGTTTGACCAAGGCAAACCCCTCAAACAAACAACAAAAACCCTCTTTTTCTTGCAGGTGTAGATGCAGAACTTCAGATTTGAGATCGGATTTGGATACCCTTTTGGTGAACTTCGTAGATCTGTGAACAAAGTCAAAATTGACCTTCAAATAAAGAATGTAGCCTTTGACCTTTTATGAGGGTCAAAGACTACCTGCTGTCAGAAAGATAAAAGATTTTTGGGTTTTCTTCATCTCGACATTTCTAGTCCGAAGCATGCTACAGAATTGCTTGAAAGTACGCACAAACATCAGAAATTGGCATTTTCTAGATTTTCCCTATTTTGAGGTTAGTACTTGTGTAGACACCTAAAAATCCTTTAGAAAATAAAGTATTTTTATTTTCTGAAAAACTCCTGATGACATCATCATTTGTTAATTAATTAATTATTTAATTTATTTATTTATTTTTATGTCATTAAATCCCTTTATCTTAATTAAAAATATTTAATTAAGAAATCCCTCCCAAAAATGTTTAAATCTTATTTAAACACCATTTCCCTATTTATTAATTATTTAATTAATAAATTGACCCAAAATCCAAAAAATAAATATTTTATTTATTTTTTCCCAAAACCTTAGGAATATCCTAAAGATCCTAAACCTCTTCTAGAATCTTCTAATCCCTCTTTAATTTTGATTAAAGGCTAATCCCATCACTTCCTAACCCTAATCCCAACTCAAAATATTTAATTAAGATTAAATATTTAATCCTCATGTTTATTAAATTCATTTTAATAAATATCCTCAAACCTAACCCTTGGAAATAAATAAAACTTTATCTATTTCCTAAAAATCCATATTTATCCTAGGAAGACCTAGACTCTTCTAGAAAGTCTTCATCCTTATCCCCTTGACTCAAACCCTAACCTTACCCCAAACCCTAACCTATCCTCCTAACCCAAGCCCTTCCAAAATCCTATAAATAGCCTCATTTCTAAGAGAAAATAAGCAACTTTTTTTAAGCAATGTTATAATGTTAGAATAGCTCTAAATCATTTAGCTAAATCACTAATTGTTAGTTTATTTTCATCTTTAAGCTTTCTTAGCTCACCTCTTAGCATAGATCTAATGGATTAACCTAGTTTCATTCCTGTTTATGCGTCATATCACATCTATTTTGGGCTTAAAAATCTACTTAATCATACTATTTTCATAATCTTGAGTTCTTGAAGCCTTAGGGGCAATTTTGGGTGTTCTACCCAATATTGTGCCATATATGGGGTTTTCATGAATCTCTATCCATCCGAATCAGTATTAGGAACATGCTCCAGGTGCTTTGAGAGCATACCCACATTCCTTTATATGAGAAAATCAAATAGTGCATGGGCGCATCTGTTTTAGCTCAATCTGAGGGACTTTGTGAATTATTGTTTGTTTTAGTTAGGTATATGCTATTTAGGCTAATGTTTGACATGTCTACGCCTTTCAAGACAGATTAGGTTCGCATCGATCACAACATGTATTTCAATTATTTCAGATTTCAAGCATAATTCTTCATAGGGAAATATAAGGTTTTTATCTCTCTTTCATATTCTCCATATATTGATTCGATTGTGCATTAACCTTTTGGTTGATCAAATTGGATCTCTTCTTTGGGAATTTGGATTTAGGAGTGGATCTCATATTTCTCCCATACATTACATTGAATAGAGGTGATTCCATTTTAAATCTATTCAATGGTAATTGGTAATTTTATTAATCGTACCAAGTTAGAACTTTCCCTGAATCGGGGATAGCTACATTTAGGAGAGCTATCTCCCCAAATATTTGGTAAACCCACATCAATCACACAAGGTTTAGAAGATACAACTTCTGTTGTTGATTCAGAATATCATCTGGTCACTCATCCACCTTGTCTTGACACCCAATAGGTCTTTTCTTTTCTCTACCCTTTGGTGTGGTTGCTACCTTTCTAGCACTCTACCCATCATCCAAACCATCCACTCCCTTTGGAACATTGGTCAATTTACATGCATTTTTGATTTCTTGATTCGATGTCTCACCATGCACAACTTGAGAAAAATTGTTTTGCTGCTTCACCTTCTTCTCCACTGTATAATGATGGTGTGAGATGTCTTTCCACCAAGATGCAATCTTCGATATTCTTTTCTTGGAGCATTGGGAAACTTTATTCCCTATCATAAAATACCTCCTACACCAAAATGGAATCCCTTTGTAATCCAGAGGCTATTCCCAACACCCTTTACTAGTTTTAAGTAATTTTATACAATCACTAGCACATTTTGTGCATGGATGAGAAACAGTATCCAAAGTTTCTAGATTTTGAGAAGAGGTATGAGTGGAGGCTAAAGAAGGGATATTTGTGAAGGTTTTATAGATTTAGGCTACTGAATCATCATCTCTATACTGGTACTCAATCTGGAAACCATCGTATGTATATAGCCACTCTAGAAAATCTCTACATCTAGAAAATCTCCACAAAAATCCCTTCTGGCCTCCAATGCATATACATCTTCTCAGAATCTAAAAACTCTCCATCATTGATTCTCATCAATGTACAAATAAAACTGTGAATAAAATCCATGGATTGAGACCTTAAATTATTGAGCTTCTCTTTGTTTCAAGAATAGTTTAACATTCTCTACTTAAGAGTGCCAACCATGTGAAGGTGGAAGCTCATCTTGCCCCTCCTAGGAGCCTCTTATGATCCTTTACAACATTTTAAGAACTCTAAGATGTGTATTCTTAGGGATTGTAAATAGTCGTAAAGGGTCATAAAGGGTCTTGGGACACAACAACTAAGAAACATAAATGTAGGCATCATGGTCACAAGTTTTTGGAGACAACATAGTTGAGTGGTATACCCAGATGAAGCAAACAAACCACTACTCCTTTGGTTCCAAGTCGACACTGCGGGATCCAAAAACCATAGATAAGGAATATATTTAGAGAGTGGAGGAGGGCCATAATGACCAAAGTAATACATGGGGACAAACCTCAAGTTAAATGAGGCAACTGCAAACATTTTAATAGATTTTCATTATTAAATAATAAAATTTTCATATACTAGTGTTCTAAGCCCCCTCATTACATGATTTATTATTGTAAGCCCCCTCTGACTTACGCATCTAGAAAATGAAACTAAAACCTATTGGGATTGAGACAAACCTTATAAAACAAAAATAGCTAAGAAGGATCACTTGGCAACATCAGTTGAATACATCTGTTGGAGGACCTTGTATTCAGTAGATGTTGGCAAGCGATCCTTCTTAGCTGTTGTTATTTTATAAAGTTTGTCTCAATCCCAATAGGTTGTAGTTTCATTTTCTAGATGCATAAGTCAAAGGGGGCTTACAATAATAAATCATGTAATGAGGGGGTTTAGAACACTAGTATATGCAAATTTCATTATTTAATAATGAAAATCTATTAAAATGTTTGTAATTTCCTCATTTAACTTGAGGTTTGTCCTGTATTATTTTTTTCATTATTGCCCTCCTCCACTCTCTAAATTTATTCCTTATCTATGGTTTTAGGATCCCACAATGTCAACTTGGAACTGGAGGAGTAGTAGTTTCTTTGTATCATCTAGGTATACAACTCAATTATGTTGTCTCCAAAAAATTGTGACCATGATGCCTACATCTATGTTTCTCAGCTATTGTGATATCTACATTTATGTTTCTCAACTATCATGTTTATGTGAATGTTTTTATGTGTTTGGGAAGACACCTTTCCAGCCTAGGCCTAGATCCTTTAGCAATTAGCTTCATAATAATGAAGTAGATGACAGATGAGAAATTAACTTCCCAAGAAAAATCCTATAAATTAACTATGTGTACCCCAATTCCTATGCCCTATGCATGTACCTAAATGATATATTTGAAACAACAAGGGTAAGGCTTAAAAAAGTTAATTTTGCATCACAGTCTGTAGTTGTTGTAGCAGCAGAGCATCAGGCACCACCTTTAGCACAATATGATCACTAGATAGATCTATATGTTTTATCCACAATGACCAAACTTCATAAAAAATACAGACCTATCTAGTGATCATATTGTGCTGAAGGTGGTGCTTGATGCTTTATTGCTGCAACAACTATAGACTATGATGCAAAATTAACTTCTTTAATCCCTTCCGTTATTGTTTCAAATATATCATTTAGGTATGTGCAGAGGGCACAGGAATTGGGGTACACATAGTTCATTTATGAGATTTTTCTTGGGAATCTAATTGCTTAGCTCTCATCTGCTTCATTTATTATCAAGCTAATTGTCGAAGGATCCAAGCCTAGGCTAGAAAGATGTCTTCTAATTCTTTTTAAGCCATATTCCTTGTTCTTGTCAAACTTCCTTGGTATGGTAGGCCTGCTCTCTATAGAACTCTTCTTCAATTTGTGTTCGATGATAAGCATCTTCTTCTTCTTCCTAATTGTAGCCAGAGGTTCCTTTTCATCAGGATTCAAGTCCACTTCCTCCATCTCATCATCCTCATCACCCTCAACTGACATCCTAAGCCCTTCATCCCTCTCCATTTCTTCAAGCCTCTACAAGATATATGGATCAATAAAGTCTACAACATTGTGTCCATCCATGATCTCAGGAATATCATCTTCTTTCCACTCTTCATTTTCCAAAATATACTGCTTCTTTAAGCTTGTAGAGTAAACTTCAGCCCCACCATTTTCATTCTCAATATCCTTCTCCAACTTAATGGCCTCCTTGGCAACACGTGCCCTGGCATCCAAAATATCTTAAGGAATACAAGGGGGCCTCTCTTTCCCATCTCTTAGCTTGGGCATTGCAACATGAGTCCTATTGAGACAACTATGAATCTTCTTCGACTTCATCCTAATTTCTACTCTCTTCTCCAACAACCTCTCGCATGCCACATTCTCCACCACAATCACCCCTTCTTCCTTCAAATAACTCATAGAGAGTAGTGCACCATCATCCCCGCCTCCTAATTCCCAAAGAACCCACCCATATTTTTCCCAACCTTAGATCTCATCTTCGCATCCAATTTTGCATCCTCCTCCAGTAGTGTCTCTAGTGGTTGCAAATCAATCTTATTACAAACTATAATAAGAGCCTTATTGGCAAATAGAGATTTTATGCTATGAAATAGAGCTACTTGTTACACAATACTGTAACCACATGACCCTGAAACATCAAGGAAAAACAAAAAAAGCCACCTTCAAATGAGCCAAGGCAATAATATTGAGCATCTCGATGGTATTCCTGTCCTCCAAGGGGTGGTCCAAAATACCAAGGGTATCAATAACCTGATACCTCAAGTACTTATAATCAGTATGCCCGACAAGCATAGACTTAGTAGTAAAAGCATAAGGTTGCACATCCACATTTTCCCTAGTAATCTTATTAATAAAATAACTCTTGCCAACATTAGGGTACCCACAGATAAAAATAGTCCTTGTATTTGGGTCAATAGATGGCAACCTTTCTATATGCTACCTCACCTATTTGAGGTAAGCCAAACTTGGTCCAATTCTCTTAACAATGGTACACATCTATCCAAGTGCAACAACCTTCAAAGATTTGTAGTGGTAAAGATAATCCCCATATTTTATCAGCCTAACATAGTCTTTGGCCACTTTGGCAATGAGATTGCAGGCAGTATTGATTTGCCCCTTGGCCAGATTGTTCTTGAAAAAAAATTACAAAACTGAACCAATGGCATGTTAACACAATTTTTTTTAACAAAACTTAACCAATGGCATGTTTACAATAAAGAAATAGAATGATAATAATATGGTGAAAATTTTATTCTGTTTAATATATGCCAAAGGACCAGTCCTAAAAATTCTTAAAAATACTTTATCCGATATGATGAATTCTTAATAAAGGTCTAATTTTGTAGACTTCTAGCACAAATGAAGATTTGACTTAGCCAAATCTTCCTTTTACCCCACAAAAAATTGTGTGATAATTATGTCCACTCCAACCTTAATTGTTTAAGAATTCATCATATTAGATAAAGTATGTATAAGTATTGTTGGGAGTTATATTAGACCTTTGTTGTAAACATGTCATTGGTTCAGTTTTGTAAATTTGTTTTTTGTGTTAAATGCATTTAAATGGAACATTAAGCATAGTAATAATATGCTTAATCTATTAGTAATTGGCAGATTAAATGTAGATAACACCTTTATCAGTTTAGCATGTTTAATGCATAGTAATTACAAATTCATTATTATCCGCATTGTTATAAATTTACTGTTAGACTAATTCTATAGGGCACTAGGCTTTTTCTTGTGTGCACAAACTTGGCCCTAACTCTACATAGTAATAATATGCTTAATCTACCAATTACTAATAGATTAAGCATATTATTATTATGCTTAATGTTCCAAGGCACTAAACTTAAATACAATAAAAAGAGTGAAGTGAAAGAGTGGAAATATAAATGGATTGATATTAAATGTTTCGCTAGTGCAAGGCTTCCCTAAAGTCTACTTGTTCATGCCTTGTTTGTTGCAGTCCTACACCTGGGTGGAAATGAATGGGTGGTTGCGATTAAAATCCCAAGAAGAGGGCAGATTCTACCCCTTCAGAATTTACCTTTACTTCATCATCCCAGACTTAGTTGTTTTCATGCCTTTAGAAGCCCTCCCTTTTAAACTTGGACTTAGATTTAGGGACTTGATTGATTTTTCTCTCACACTTACTTCCTTGACTTCACCAAAATTCTTAATTTTAACTTTGGTTGTGTTAAAGAAACTATGTTGACTTTATTTTGTAGTTGTTTAACATGAGAGTTTATAACTCATGTACCTCATGCTAGTGTTCTTGGATACCTTGTATACACTATTTTGCATTAGACTAGACATTATCCAACCAGCTATGAGGGTTGTCACTGTTATTAATTTGTGTAAAAGGAGGAATGCATGTGTGTTATAGAACTTTATATAAATACTCACTATTTGGATAATGTCTAGTCCAATGTGAAATAGTGTATACAAGGTATCCAAGCACACTAGCATGAGGTACATGAGTTATGTTCATCTCATTAGATATAGATGGACATTAATGCTCAATTGAATGATACGTTCCCATAATAATGTGAACTCCTATTAATCTACAAACTCTCATGTTAAACAACTACAAAATAAAGTCAACATAGTTCCTTTAACACAACCAAAGTTAAAATTAAATTATCTCTATCCCTAAGATAAACTAAGTAGCCTTCATATATTTTATGTCAAATCTTCCTTCATGCTAGTAGTCTACAGAATTAGACCTTTATTTTAAATGTATTTAACACAAAAAAAAATTACAAAATTGAGCCAATGGCATGTTTACAACAAAGAAATAGAATGATAATAATATGCTGAAAATTCTATTCTGTTTAATACATGCCAATGGACCAGTCCCAACAATTCCTAAACATAGCTTATTTGATATGATGAATTCTTAATAAAGGTCTAATTCTATACAGTGCTAGCACAAAGGAAGATTTGACTAAGATTAGGCATAAAAGTTTCTCAATAAATACTCACTATTTGGATAATGTCTAGTCTAATGCAAAATAGTGTATACAAGGTATCCAAGCACACTAGCATGAGGTACATGAGTTATGTCCATCTCACTAGATATAGATGGGCATTAATGCTCAATTGAATGATATGTTCCCATAAAAATGTGAACTCATATTAATCTACAAACTCTCATGTTAAACAAGTACAAAATAAAGTCAACATAGTTCCTTTAACGTAGTTCCTTTAACATGTTATACACATAGGATATAAATTCATTTCCAAAGTGTAAAGTGCAGATTTATCTCAGAGCTTGGGATACTTTTTCTTCATAGAGCTTAGTACATTACAATTTTTTGTACAATATGTTTGACAGAGAATTTGAGCCAATTCCCATTTATTTTGGACTCATTTTGATTTGAATGTGTTCTCTTAACAACAAGTAGCACACTCTTGTGCTAGGTCCTCGTTCATGCCTTGTTTGTAGCAGTCCTACACCTAGGTGGAAATGAATGGGTGGTTGGGATAAAAATCCCAAGAAGAGGGAAGATTCTGCCCCTTCAGAACTTACCTCTACTTCATCATCCCAGACTTAGTCATTTTCATGATTTTAGATGCCCTCCATTTCAAACTTGGACTTAGATTCAAGGACTTGACTGATTTTGATCTCACACTTACTTCCTTGACTTCACCAAAATTCTTAATTTTAACTTTGGTTGTGTTAAAGGAACTATGTTGACTTTATTTTGTAGTTGTTTAATATGAGAGTTTATAACTCATGTACCTCATGCTAGTGTTCTTGGATATCTTGTATACACTATTTTGCATTAGACTAGATATTATCCAACTGCCTGTGAGGGTTGTCACTGTTATTAATTAGTGTAAAAGGAGGATTGCCTGTGTGTTATAGTAATTTATATAAATACTCACTATTTGGATAATGTCTAGTCTAATGCAAAATAGTGTATACAAGGTATCCAAGCACACTAGCATGAGGTACATGAGTTGTATTCATCTCACTAGATATAGATGGACATTAATGCTCAATTGAATGATACGTTCCCATAAAAATGTGAACTATTAATCTACAAACTCTCATTTTAAACAACTACAAAATAAAGTTAACACAGTTCCTTTAACACAACCAAAGTTAAAATTTAATTATCTCTATCCCTAAGATAAACTATGTAGCCTTCATATATTTTATGTCAAACTACTATTAAATTGCAAGGTGAATTTCTGGATTCGATTGTGTATGTGTTTTTTGCATCAACGTTTCGGATCACACTCTATGATCCATCATTAGGATGAGAAAGTGCCATGATGAAAAGTAAGTATGCAGGCTTAGCCTCTCACAAGAGAGTTAAGAAGGGAAGGGAAGGAGAGCACACACTAACCAATGAAGAAAAGAAAAGAAAAGAAAAAAAGGCACAAAAACCACACAAATAAATTGAAAAGACCACTCAATAAATCCAAGTGGTGACAAGAAAAAGTGAGAGAATACTTAAGAAATAAAATATTTGAAAAAATGAGAGAAAATACAAAAAATGAAGAAAGTAAATGACAGTGAAGGAAAAGAAAGCAGAACAAAGGTACGAGCTAAAAAATGAAAATGAAATTTGGATGTTTTTAAATTTCATTTCATTTTTTAGCTCGTACCTTTGTTCTACTTTCTTTTCCTTCACTGTCGTTTACTTTCTTCATTTTTTGTATTTTCTCTCATTTTTTCAAATATTTTATTTCTTAAGTATTCTCTCACTTTTTCTTGTCACCACTTGGATTTATTGAGTGGTCTTTTCAATTTATTTGTGTGGTTTTTGTGCCTTTTTTTCTTTTATTTTCTTTTCTTCATTGGTTAGCGTGTGCTCTCCTTCCCTTCCCTTCTTAACTCTCTTGTGAGAGGCTAAGTCTACATACTTACTTTTCATCCTAGCACTTTCTCATCCTAATGATGGATCACAGAGTGTGATCTGAAACGTTGATGCAAAAAAAACATACACAATCAAATCCAGAAATTCACCTTGCAATTACCAATGGATTATGGAAATCTGTTGTTATTACTATTAAATTATTTCTATAGAGCTCCTTCAACCTTTACTTTGGTATGGTGGTCTTCATTCTACAAATGATGAGGGACTTCATGAATGTTCTTCATACACAACAACTAGACCTCCACAAGGATCATCTCCTTTGACCCACTACAACCTCTACCAAATCAGAGTGTACAAATGTTTTATGGTGCCACCACCCACTCTACATCATTTAAAACATCTCAATGTCCCTCAATCCAATTAGTGGATTCAACCAAGCAACCCCATCAACTCACAAATCCCAAATTGGGTACTAATTAGGCCAATTTCTCTTGTAGCCCTCCCTGGACAATTTTTCAAGGTGTACGAATATTTTCTCCAAAAAACTTGGGAAAATAAAACTATATTTGGATACCCTTTTCATAGTTGTACAACATATCCCAAAACCACATAATGTTCCTTTGGACCAACTATCCAAACAATTGCTGGTGTACCACAAATAACCCTCTAATTAGGCCTCCAAATACAAAGAAACTCATATAATGGCTTGCCCCCTTGATCCCAAACAATTTAAAATTCCTATTAAATATAAAAACATAAATTATTATCAAGTTTTTGGGTCTCCAACACTTTCCTATCATCCAAGGTATCAAACCCTCCTTTCTAGGGTCTCTAGGCTAGGGCCTTCTAGAAATGGCTCTTCTAAACCTCTCTAGATCCTCTCAATGGATATAAAACATCCCCATGGACCCTAATATACCATATCCATCATAAAATTCCCCCATCCTTTGGAGTATTTACTCACAGTAATAGCTAGTGTTGTTTGATGCACCCTTCAATCAGTATTTTACCACCATTCTTGTGGCCTCTCCTCCTTAATACCTGCACATACATGCATCTAAACTATACACAATCATAATATAAAAATTATTAGACTCCTCCCACCAATTAAATTAACCACATGGGGTGGGAGAGTCAAGCATCCTTTAAAAACTTCAAAATCAACAAATGTTGATTGCACAAAACCAGTTTTGGAATAGTCAAGATTAACTTGTGTTCTCTACCTCAAAACTCAATGAAACAACAATGTAATTGCATTAAATTGATAACCAATCAATATTAAATCATCCTAATCCATTCTCCAATCAAAACCACATTTTTTAAAGCATTCAAAGTGCCCTGGATTAGGACTGTACCCACGGGCCTGAATAACATAGTTTTTAAGAATATTATCTAGAAATCAACCTTTACTTCATCATCCCAGACTTAGTCATTTTCATGCCTTTAGAAGCCCTACCTTTTAAAATTGGACTTATATTCAAGGACTTGACTGATTTTGATCTCACACTTACTTCCTTGACTTCACCAAAATTCTTAATTTTAACTTTGGTTGTGTTAAAGGAACTATGTTGACTTTATTTTATAGTTGTTTAACATGAGATTCTAGGAGTATAGTTGGGTATTAAATAAGTCTTCTAAGTATGTAAAATACCTTAGAATTTTTAGTGATCAAGTCACATTTTAATGTCTAAACATCCAACTAATCCCTCTAGCTAGTTAGGAGTGGTTGGGGAAGTTGAGATGAAGGTTTATATGTAGCTTTTGGAAGCCATAGTATTGTTTTGGTTTTTCCTTTTCATTATGCAATAATGAATAGTTTTCAAATATTCATATTCACTCATTGAATGCTTTGGAGGCTTTTATCTTGACTATCCCATGCATTAACTTGTCACTATGATTCCTTGAAGTATTTAAACCTTTTCATTTTGGGCACTTAGGGTGTGGATTCAAATGTAAATCTTATTTGGTTCATGTTTAGTAGGAACCAAAAAAGTATTTGGAAACAATATTGTTTTTTTGGATGGGTTTGAGAGTCACATAGCATGACTGTACCCTCACTTATAGCAACATAGACTAGTTTATTCAGATTTATTTCTTTATTTTGAAGTTTACTTGTAACTAATAACCATTCCATGGACTCAAAGGCATATAATCCATGGAATGAATACTATTAACCCTGTACAATATTGATCTAACTTGGAAGTTACAAAAGTTTGAAGGAAAAGAGTGGTCACTGGATGTAACAGGGAGTGTTCTATGGAATTTCATGGCACAAGTATAGAATGAGAAAGTGTTTGAGTTGAAGGGAATAGTTTTTTTATGATTGAATTGTATGTTGATTGCTGAATAATACATTGATTCTCTCTTTGTTAATGTGTTTTTGAAAGAATTTTAATATAATAAATATTACTTGTATAAAATAAAATGAATGATAAATACTACACATTCTTAGATAAAACATCTATAGCCTAGGACTTTGTAGAAATCACCTTCTCCTACAACTCACAACCATAATAGCGGTTATAACCTAGCCAAGATCACATTCAATCAAACATATATGTTTAAAAAGAACTGATCATATCGTAGGTTAAGGTAAGGAAATCCTTACAAGCAGTCCTCCTTTTACACCAAATAAAAATGGAAACCCTCATAGAAGGTCCTCCTTTTACACAAAAATAATAGTGGCAACCCTCGTAGGTGGTCCTCCTTTTCACCAAATAAGTATGCCAACCCTTGCAGGAAGTCCTTTTACACCAAATAACAGTGGCAGCCTTGGTAGGCAGTCCTCCTTTTACACTAAAGAATAGTTAAAACCCTCACACATGGTCTTCCTTTTACACAAAACAATAGTGGAAACCCTTGCATGAGTTCATCCTCCTTTTACAGAAACTAACAGTTAAAACCCTTGCAGGCAGTCTTCCTTCACGCGCTCCAAGCTTGATCTAATAATGAAATGAGATATGAAATCTTTTTTTTTTAAGTTTTTCCCGTGTTGGTCAAAATTTCAACCAACAGAGGAATGGATTAAAAAAAATGAAAGTTTTCCTTCTATAATCTGACCAACCTAAACCTTTTTATTTGATGGTCTAAAAATTTGGTAGAAAAATAAGGTCAAATGTAGTAGTGAAAAACACTAACTAGTAATTATCAAAGTGTCCAACCTCGGGAATTGGGCCTAAAATTTCTTAAATAGGTCTTAGGTTCATTATTTAGGGTGTTTAGGACCCTAGATGACCCAAAGACAAGGTCAGTCCTATTTGATAAAAACTTGTCATGCAACTTTTGCAAAGTTGCAAAAGTTGTCATGACAACTTTTTAGCATATTTTTCTAACTTCCTCTCTACGACATAGAAACCTCAAATCACTCCTTTCTAAGCTCAAAAAGCTCTAATAAATTCTTTTAGGATCATTTAGGATGAAAACATAATATTTTAGTCAATTTACCATGCCTATACCCATTCTTAGCAATTTGAGGACTAAGTCAAGTCCTAAGGGTACCTTAGTTCTTTGGCCTTTTAACTCTACCCAAACCCTAGGTTATCCTATCTACTAACTTAATAACACACTTAGGTCCACTTAGGACCTATTATTTACCTCTTCTCTGGCTAGGACTAGTACAAGCCAAAATGTGGAAAGGACCTTCTAGCCAAGATCCTAGTGCTCCTACACCATTCTCCCCTAAACAAAGAGATCAAGTCCCATTTATGGGGACTAAGTTAGAGATGATGCCTAACCTCTGAAACTATAACTCTGAGATCCATGTAGCCTCTCCATATGCCTTTCCATGCCACTTGACCAGGTATTCATGGTAAGTTCTATACCTAGTGGAGAAGTAAGACCCTCTCCCTTGTCCTCTTGATCTTCCTCTAGAGTTGGCATTTGGTCCTCTACCTTGGTTATTGTAACCTCCTTTTCTATTAGAGGCTTCTCCTTGTAGTTCAGTGATTTTGGACTCACCTTTTTCTCTTAAATATGAAGTTCTTCCACTATAGCCCTTCTCTATGACCTCTATTATCTCTACCCCTGCCTCTTCCTCATCTACTAGTATCCCACCTCTTCTTGAGCTTCTCTTCAACCTTTAGTACCAATTAGTAGCACTGATGAATAGTCTTGGGGCTTAAAAAACTTAGTTCCTCTAGGTTGTTCCATCTAAGACCATTAAGATACCTAGCCACTTTTAAGCTCTCCTCTTCCACCACATGGAATCTAAGACATAAGTTTTGAAACTCTTCAGTATACACACTGACCTCTAGGTCCTTCTGTCTCCATTTTTTCCTTTTCTTATTCATTTTTACTTCATCATCATTAGGTATATATGCTTCTCTGATCTTGGCCAACATACCTTTCCAATTTTCTTTGGGTTTCTTTCCTTCCTTTACCCTCTCATCCTACACAAACTTCCACCAAGTAAGAGCAACCCTTCTCATCCTTGAATTGTCCACCCTAAATCTCTGAGCTTCACTAATACCCTCACATTCAAAATGATTCTCCATACCTTCTATCCGCTCCATAACTGATTTAGCTTCCATCTTCTTACTAAATAGTGGTATCCCTTCTAATGATTTGCCACTCATAACCTTGAGTGCTCTCAAGAAGGGTTCTTGATCTAAAATAGGGTCAAGCTCTGGAACTTTATCCTCCTCTACCATCTCTTTTCTCTTTCCTTCATCTTCTTTGATTTTTTCTATCATCAACTTAGCTTTCTCTTCCACCTCTCCTATATTATCTCTCAAAGCTTATATTTCCTCTTGGAGTAGCCTATTCTCCTCCTTTTTTTATGTAACCTCTCTAGAAAATTCAACATTGGTCACCATGGTGATCTCTCCCACTAAATATAACATAAAATGATGCCCTAAATCTTAGATTTCTCTAATACCAATCTGGTGTGATCACAATAGAAATTGGTAGTTGTTCAAGCCACTTGATCAAGATCACTAAGATTCCTAACTCCACCAAGTCTCCAATGGTTCAATGAAGACTTTACAAGGGTCCATCTTGTCACTCCAATGACTCCTTCAAGGTCCCACACTTCCTCTAGCTTCACTCCAATTCCTAAGGGGTCACTTCATTATTTCAAGATCAAAATCCTCATAATCTCTCTTCTAGTAAATGGATTCTTACCTCATCATCTAGTTGAGATTCCTGTAGGGGTGTGAAGGTAGTCTAATAATGGTTTTTTGGAATTTATTTATCCATTGGATCAAGGTCTATGCTTTGGATTCTTCCTAATTTCACAAAAGTCTCTGGTTTGGCCTTGTATCCCTACAACCCCAATTAGGCCTCCTTACCTAGATTTATAGGGCTTCTCCCAAAAGCCTATGAAGGATCTCACCAACTTAGCTATTGATTATTGATACTTAGGGAATGTCCTCAAGGATTTTTGGGGTTTTAAGGTTTCAAACCTCTTTACAATTCCCTAACCAAAATGGAGGGTTTGGCAAGGGTTTCAATAGTTTCAAAGTTCTCATATTCAAGGTAATTTTAGGATGGATAAATGGATTGGTGAGTCCTTCAAATATTCATGTCTATGCTATCTAGTTCCCTTCTTGATCTCCAATGTCTTGGAGTTGTGATGTCTAGACTCCCCTGCAAGTAAACACTCTTTTACACTACCTTCTCCCTAGCCGGGTAATGAAAGTGCTCGCCTAGGGAAAGGCCTTAAAATTGGCCATCTTACTTTCTAGGTGTCCATAAGAAGTATGTACACTATACATTGGATCCTCCACCATACCCCAACTGGACTTGATTAATTCATGGTAGGGTTTTGTGGGGGAGCCATGTTTCTAACCAGAGCTATTAATAGGCCATTGAACTGGCAAACACAAAATAATTAACCTAAGCTTAATTAAAAACCTAAACACTACTTCTAATGATGAAAAATGGAAATTACATACAAAAAATAGATATATTCTATCTTGGAAAATAAAAATAATTACAATGGATGCTAATGTAGCATCAAAACACTAGACTGTGTCCTCAAAATAAGCAATAGAGAAATTAAAAACACTAACAAGTAATTCTCAAAGTGTCCAACATCAAGATTCGGGCTTAACATTGCTTAAATATCTCTTAGGTTTGATATTTAGGGTGTTTAGGACCCTAGATGACCTAAAGACAAGTTTGGTCCTATTTGGACAAAAGTTGTCATGCAACTTTTGCAAAGTTGCAAAAGTTGTCATGATAACTTTTTAGCAACTTTTGCTAACTTGCTCTCTACCACATGCAAACCTCAAATACTCCTTGATATGGTCAAACAACCCTAATAAAGTCTTTTGGGATCATTTAGGACCAAAACATAACATTTTAGTCAATTTACCATGCATGTACCCATTCTTAACAATTTAAGGACTAAGTCAAGTCCTATGGGTACCTTAGTTCTTTGGCCTTTTAACTCTACCCAAACCCTAGGTTATCATATTTACTAACTTAATAACACACTTAGGTTTACTTAGGACCTATTATTTACCTCTAATCTGGCTAAGACCAGTACAAGCCAAAATGTGGAAAGGAATTTCTAGCCAAGATCCCAGTGCTCATGCACCAAAATATTTCTAGGGATTATTTTCCTAGTCTAAATGAGATTTTTGATAATTGGGGTTTGTTTAATTTCCTTTATTGGTTTTGACAAGATAATAGGGTTGATTTTGAACAATGAAGAGTCGCTCTTGATGGTGATTGGATTCAATGTTTTAATTTTAATATCCATCTTGATTATGATCATAATTTCCAACTGGGGATATTTAGTATCTATTGATCTACCATAAGAGCCTATTAAATTGCCTATTTTCCTGAGGATGATTTTGTTTTTACATTCTAAAGGCAGGTTATTAAGCTTAACTTCTCTATCTGCTATAAAACCTTTAAGATTATTTGGATTAAAGGAAGGGGACCAGTCAACAATATAAAATTCTGAGCCTAACAAGATAGGGCCTTCTTTATTTAAAAACTTTTTTTTCAGATCTATCTTATAACAATAAACAAAGATAAATTCATCAGGGAGAAAGCCAAACTTACCTAGTTGTGAAATTCCTCTTGAAGCTAGTCTGCACTTTTTCCTTAGGAAATTCCATATCCATTCCATCGAATAAAAATTCCTTTAATTTTCATTAACTCCTTGGTACACTTGATAACTCCGTCATCAATTTCTAACATTAGAGCTTACTTATTTCCTTAGAGATTTGGTAATTCATCTATGAGAGGAGTCGAGGGATTAAGTCTATGGTGGGGGGGGAGGGGAATAAGGGATAAATTTAAGCGAGTGATCACTCTTCATAGGTTTTTTTTCATCTTTTAACTATTTTGTTAAAGACTCTATAAGCTTAGACCTATGGTGCGAAGGAGAACAAAGGGTAGTTTTTTGGCATCTATCTTCTAATCTAGGATTTTTGTTGATAGAACTTAAAGATTGAAGGGAAGAAAAATGATTATCTAAGGGCAGAACAAAAGAGGTTTTTTCATTGCATCCTAATACTAGAATATGTACTACTGGATTAAAATGTACATCTACCTATTATTATAGAAGATACCTTTGTCCATTTCTCCTCCACTAGTACATTTGACCCACATTTCAGACCAACATTTCCAACCAAGCATTAAAATGGTTTTGCTTGGTCGGTTTAGAAGGAAAATTTTGATTCTTTTTTAATCTATTCCCATGTTGGTCAGAATTATGACAACCATGACATGTAGTCATAATTATGACAAACATGAGCATATAACTTTAAAAAAATGATAGTTTCATTTTATTTTATTTTTTTATTCTGTAAAGTAGAGGTGGAGGGAATGAGGGCATCTCTCGACACTACCTACACATATCTTGACACCACCTATAAGGGCATCTCTTGACACCCACATCTCTTGACACCACTTGTAAGGGCATCTCTCGATTCATTAACATTATATATCTTATCAAGAATTGTGTGTCTATGTTCCACCTCTAAAATAACAAATTCGGTCTATAATGTAGTCCCAAGGTGTGCAAATGTAAAAGTGTGGAGGATTTATTAAGTTGTTTACACAAAATAGATGTTTTTGAAAAGGATTTAGAATCTTCAAGAAAATGTAATTTGCAGGTGTATTCATAGACATCTCAACCTTTCCCAACATCCTCCCATCCTGTGAAAAAATAGGCTCTTTGGAACAATCTATGAAAGTTTGTGAAAACCCATTGTTAGATGTTGCGGTTGCAACTGATCTGGCATAGACAAGGCATGCCAACTATTTGACAGAATGTCTCCAAGAAATTTATTCCCATGAAATTCCCTGAAAGGTATTCACAAGATGGATTTGTTAAGAAGAATTTCATTTATAAAATATTAAAAGGATATGTCTAGAAGTTTGTGTCTATGTGTTTAGTTTATGAGTATAGTAAGGGAGAGACAATCAAATTACCACCATAACTAATGCAAATATTGACTATTACAAGCTATTGTTGGAAGAAAGTATCCATAGACTTCCCACCGACATTCCTAAATCTTGCTAGAAGAAATTATCCATGGACTTCCCGACGACATTCCTAAATCAGAAGTGAAGGGTGTTAATTGAGGAATGTACTGTAGTAGAAAAGCTTGCCAAGTACAATCATTCACCACATGACTCATGCATGAGCCATTTTTATGGATTGTGTCTATGAGATTCATTACACCTATAAGCTAGGTGATTAAAAGTCAATTCTAACCAGAAAGTTTTAGATAAAATTGTTCTAGATTTTTAAAACTACCTCCATAATTTTCTATTGAAAACAATCCCAACGGACAAAGTGACTTCCCTTGAATGAGTTGAGGCATAAAACATCTTTGACACCAACTAATTGATTCATGAAAATCTCTATGACCATACTATTAGCATAGCTATGCTATTGTAGATTTCATAATTAGGGATTTCTTAAGATTTGAATAGAAATTTTGATAATGTGTGCACAGTGCAAATATACTAAAATTTAGATTTTTTATTTCTGTAGAAAACCCAAAAGAAATTATTTTTTGGCAAACATAGTTCCTAGCTAAGAAGGTTCCAATAGAGCTTAATCACAAAATACAAATGAATGGACACCAAAAGAGTCGCACATTGTGTCAATGTCAATTGGTTAAATTCAAGATATCCATTGGCCATTTATAAAGGTTATTGGACTTATTTCTCAAGTGAGTAAATTTTTTAAATAAAATCAAAATTTTTTGAGTGACTTGTTCCTAGCTTAGGACCAATTTTGGACAATTATAAAGGAATTTAAATTCCTCCTACCTCAGAGATCATTATTTCTTGTATTTTCAATTTTTCCATTCCTTGAATCTTATCAATGAATGTACCAATATGAATGTACCTATTTTACTATGAAACATGCCTTACTATTATTATCTCCTTTGTTCTTTTATCACTAAATCACGTTATCCCCCCCCCCCCCCCCTCTTACTTTTTTAATATTCTTTTACACTTTCATAATATTTCCTTAAGACATTTTCCTATTTCCAACTTCAAGTTTTTTTTTTCTTTTTCCCTTTCTATAATTCTTTTTTTTTTCAATGAGAGTTTTCTTATTCTACATTTGTTTTCTATTTATATTTTTTATGCAAACATTTTAGCATATATAGATGTCAACAAATCTATCTGTATATAACGAATTGCAATTATATGATTAAGAATGCATCTAAACTAGAAGCTTCCTTTTCTTAGAAACCATGTGTAGGGGGATCCAATCCATCAAATTCAATTTCTTGTATTCTCTAACATTTGCTTCTTTACTTTTAGTTACTCATTACTACTTTATCATTATAGATTACATTTTGACTAGAAATTAGTAACAATTTGATCATGACGTGATCACATTCTTATGGATATATTAAATCAGGGACAACCAAATGCCTTGTAATTTATCACAAAAAATGAAGTGGACTTTCCTCTTTTTCTTCTAGCCTCAAAATCATAATCCTCTAGTGTGTGCAATAAAATGTGAATAAACAAATGATTAAAAGACTAAGTATTGTTGGATACAATTGTCTGAAGGAGATTGTTGGATTAATTATGTGTTTTCTTTGATGTCACACAAATATCATATCAATTACTGAGCTCAGTCGGTCAGCAAAGTAGTTCCCAGTATTTACCGAGCTTAGTCAGTCAATAGGCAGTTTTCAAGTGTCTACCGAGACATCTCAGGTGTCAAAGAAAAGTATGGCAGAAAATAGTGTTAACCGAGCTTCCACAGTTATCGAAGGAAAGTTGGTGTTTACCGAGCTCACTTAGTCTCCAAAGGATGTTGTAGAATTCGCAGTGCTTACCGAGTTCTCTCGGTCACCAAAGGAAATCTTTTCGGATTAGTGTTTACCGAGCAAGGTCAGCCCAGTAAAGGATTTTGTTAATTTGAGAAATAAAGTTTGTTTATTCCAGCCGATTATTGCAATGATTAGTAATGTTTTGTAATGGTTATGAGTGCCGACTTGACAATCTAAATGGTATATATAGAAGGTCAAGTTGTGAATTAAAAGTGTGCAAGTGAAAAGAAGAAAAGTGTGAGCAAAGTTTGAAGGATGATTAGATATCCTTGAAGAGTAGCATAGATATATTTGATCAAGAAGGATCTAGTGAAGAAGAACAAAGATCTGTAATCAGCAATTCAGTTGCATCACTATTCAATTCATTTCATTGTTACTTTCTTACCATTGTAGCAGTGATTTCAAAATCTCCTAACTGAGTTGGTTTAACAGCCATTCTGTAAATCCTCTAACAAGGTGACAGTTCTATTGAATTATTTTAAGACCTCTTACAAGGCCACTCCTAACAAGGTGATTAAATCCTCTAACAAGGTCACACCTAACAATGTGTTTTGTAACCTTTTACCAGGTTGGCTCCTAACAGGGCATCACTTCAGAAGAGTGAAAATCAGTAACTAGTTACATTGGTGGTTTTTCCCATATTGGGTTTCCATGTTAAATCTAGTGTCTCTTGTGTTCATGATATTTTCTTTATTCATGTATGTTAATCACTGATGAATGCTTAAGAATAGTTATAATTAATACTCACTGTAATTACCGAGTTTCAACATTTCTCTGTAGAATAGCAGTAAATGATTTAATAAGACATCTAAGGGATCTGTGGTAATATTTTTGTGGTTAACTGATTCACCCCACCTCTCAGTTACTACATCTACATTTCCAACAATTGGTATCAAAGCATTTGGTGCTTTCAGGAAGGGTTTCAAGGACCTAAGCTAAAGATCAGGATGTCTTACAAGAGATAAATTTGAAGGCTTAACAAGGATAACTTTTCAGCATGGCAAGGTCTCATGACACTTCATCTAGCTTCCATTGGTGACTCAGGATGCAAATATATTGATCAAGAATATATAGTTCCTACTGGCACATTAACTGTTGAAGACATTGTAGAGAAAAAGAACCATAACACCATGATGATAGACATTGCATCAGCTCTTAGCTATGAAAAATTTGATGAGATCAAAGACTACACAACTACTTATGAAATGTGGAACAAGCTGAAGAAAATTTATGGTGGTGATGACAATGTGAAAAGAGCCAAAGCAGAAAGCCTAAGAGGACAGTTTGATCAGATGAAGATGAAAGAAGATGAAAACATTGCAAATATGTTGAAAGGATCAAGGTGAGTGTTAGTGCAATTAGAGCTTCTGGAGGAAAAATTGATGATGAAACTATTATAAGTAAGGTTCTTAGAACATTGCTTCCTATCTATGCAATAAGAGTATCTACTATTCAAGAAAGAAGATGTGAACAAAATCACAATATAACTTTGGATGCCTTAGTTGGAAGATTGACAGCTTTTGAATTGGATAACTATAACAACTATGTTCCAACTTCTAAAAATATTGAATCAGCATTTGAGGCAAAACTTTCACTTAAGAAGGGCAAGAAAATCCAGTCAGAAAGTGAAGAAGAATCAGAGGAAAGTTCTGATAGTGATCTTGAAGTTATTGAAGCATTACTTGCAAAGAAATATTCTAGAGGCAGAGGCAAATACAAAGGTAAAACTCCCTTAATCTATTTTTCATGTGAATAAATTGGTCATATTGTAGCTAGGTGCCCAAACAAGCAAAGCAAAGATGAGAAGAAAGGTCACAAGTACAATGGCAATAAGAATTTCAAATCATTCAAGGATAAAGGTAAGAAAACATGTTTTTTGGCTAAGGATTTTGATGATAGTGAAGAAGAAATTGTTTTCATTGCTGTAAAAGATGAATCTGATAATGATGAAGATGAGATGGCACTTATCTCTCATATAAGCAAAAATGATACATGGATTATAGACAGTGGATGCTCACATCATATGACTGGTGACAAAACTAAGTTTGAACATCTTGAAGACTATGATGGTGGTAATGTAAGGTTTGGAAACAATGAACCTTGTTGTATAAAAGGAAGAGGATGAATTTCATTAACCAAAGAACTTGTATGTGATAATGCATATTGGATTGAAGGACTAAAGCATAATCTTCTAAGTGTAGCATAGCTAATCAACATTGGATTCAAGGTTGAATTCATGAATGGCAAAGCAAGACTACTAGATGACAAAGGAAAACTGATTGGTTTAGGCAAACAAACCAAAGGTAACCTATTTTATCTTGATCTTGGTGAATGCTCATGTTTTATTGCTCAAATTGAAGCAAGTTGGTTATGGCACAAAAGGTTATGTCATGTAAATTTTGATAATATGGTGAAAATAAGCAAATTCAAGAAAGTAAGAGGTATTCCTACTTTGAAGAAACTTGATGTTGGTCTATGCAAGAATTGTCAGATTGGTAAAATGGGAAAGACTAGCTTTAAAAGTAAAAACTATCAGTCTGAAGATATTTTGGATATTGTGCATATTAATTTATGTGGACCTATTGGAATTGAAAGCTATACTGGAGAAAAATTCTTTATTCTCTTTGTTGATGATTACTCTAGAATGATGATTGTTATGTATTTAAGAGAAAAGTCAGAAGCATTTGAGAAATTCAAATGGTATTTGGCCAGAGTAGAAAAGGAAATAGGAAAAAGAATGAAGTGCTTGAGATCAGACAGAGGTGGTGAATTCATCTCCCATGAATTCAATAATTCTTGCATTGAAAGAGGATTAAAAAGACAGGTATCAACTCCAAGAACTCCTAAGAAAAATGGAATAGCTGAAAGGAGGAACAACTCTATCATGGATTGTGCAAGGATTCTAATGATTGAAAAAAACATTGCTATGAAATACTAGAAGGAAGCTATTAGCACTGCAGTTCATACCTTGAACTGAGTATAGTTGAAGAAAGACACATTCAAAACTCCTTATGAGTTATGGTATGGCTATAAACCCAATGTAAGTTACCTAAAAGTATTTGGTAGTAAATGTTACATCTTAAAAGAATCTAGAAAAGGAAAATTTGATGTAAAAAGTGATGAAGGAATATTTTTGGGATATTCTTGCAAAAGTAAGGCATATAGATGTCTAAATTTGTCTACTCACAAAATCATAGAAATTGCACATGTAAAAGTTGATGAGTTTGCAGAAAAGACTAAAGAAGAAAGCAAAAAGGAACTAGAGGATTACAAAAGATTTGTTTACATTGAACCTAATACATTTCTAGACACATCTTTCAATAATGAAAATGCATCTACCAAACCCAGTACAGTAACCGAGTCACAAGAAGAAGTTCAAATCGAGTCACAAGAAATCGAGTCTCAGCCTGAAGCTATTGAGCAAATATCTATCGAGCCCAAGCAAACTAAACCTGAAGATGAAATTCAAGAAGATGACAATGTAACTCATTCAAGAGGCAAGGAACCTGTATTGGCCAAGTATGTCAGGAAGCATCATACACCAGATCAGATTATTGGAAACAAATCAGATGGTACTATGACAAGAAGTAAACTAAAAGGTACATGTTTACTTGCTGATTTTGAACCTAGAGATGTTAAAAATGCATTGGAAAATGAAAGCTGGATTGAGGCTATGAATGAAGAAATAGAACAAATAGAGAAAAACAAGACATGAACTCTTGTACCTAGGCCTAAAGACAAAAATGTAATTGGAATGAAATGGGTATTCAGATTCAAGCTGAATGAAGATGGTCAAGTATCTAGAAACAAAGCTAGATTAGTGTGTAAAGGGTATTCCCAAGAAGAAGGTATAGATTATGGAGAGACTTTTGCTCCTGTTGCAAGATTAGAAGGTGTAAGGACTCTACTTGCATATGCAGAACATAAAGGATTTAAAGTATATCAAATGGATATAAAATCTACATTTCTCAATGGTATTCTTGATGAATAAGTCTACATTGAGCAACCTGAAGGTTTTGTTGATCCAGACAAAAAGGATATGGTCTGCAAGTTACACAAAGCACTATATGGTCTGAAACAAGCCCCTAGAACATGGTATGAAAGATTACATAACTATCTTATTCAAATTAGTTTCAAAAGAGCTAATGACAATAGTAATTTGTACATCAAAGAAGGACCAAATAACAAAATTGTTTTGGCAGAAATATTTGTGGATGATACTGTGTTTACAAGGAATGATGATCAATGTAAAGAATTTTTAGAGAAAATGAACAAAGAATTTGAAATGTCTATGTTTGGTCAGATAAATTTTTTTGTTGGTCTTCAAATTCAGTAGAGCAAGAATGGTATCTACATTACTCAGTCTAAATACATCAAGGAAATACTTAAGAAGTTTGGTATGGAAGATGCAAAACTAGTTGGTACCCCCATGTGTACTGGACTGAAACTTACAAAAGATGATGATTCAAAAGAAGTAGATCAGACCTTATACAGATCAATGATTGGAAAATTATAGTATGTAGTACATACAAGACCTAATATTACCTTATCAGTTGGTATAGTAGCAAGATTCTCAGCAAAACCTAGAGAAAATCACATGATGGCAATCAAAAGAATCTTGAGGTACTTGAGAGGAACTGAAAATTGTGGCTTGTGGTATAAATTTGGAGGCAATCTGGACTTAAAAGTGTTTACTGATGCTGATTAGGCAGGAAACATTGATGATAGAAAAAGTACAAGTGGTGGAGCATTCTTTCTTGGTGAAAGGTTAGTATCTTGGACCAGTCAAAAGCAAAATTGCACATCCCAATCCATAGCAGAAGCAAAATATGTTGCTGCAACAGTAAACTACTCTAATATTGTTTGGTTCAAATAGTTATTGGAAAGCATGAAAGTTGAGATCAAAGAACTAGTTGTTATGTTTTGTGACAATACAAGTGCAATAAATATTTCAAAGAATCCAGTAATGCATTCCAAAACCAAACACATTGCTATAAAATATCACTTTGTCAGAGAATTGGTGTAGGACAAAGAAATCAGATTGGAATATGTTCATACAAAAGAACAAATTGTAGATATCTTCACCAAGCCACTACCTAAGGATGCATTCGTGTATCTAAGAGGTAAGTTAGGGGTCATTCCCCTATCCAAGACTCACTAAATTGAGTTTTAGTAATGCATCAACTAGAGCATGTTGAAGATCAGTCAGTTCATGTAGCATAGTCAAGGAATCATTGCATATGAATCAGTACTTGAGGTACATTGGTATTCACTGAAAGTGTGTTGTCTTTGGTATGTGTTGTCAAAGAGGGAGAGTTTGCTGTCATTTCATGAAATTTCTAAGAAGGAGAATTTAAAAAGAAAAGAGGGAGAGTTTTCAGTTAGAGAGAGAAGTTTACTGACAGAGGTAGATGAGAATCAGAATGAAGCTAAGGATATGCTCCTTACTCTATGTTTTCTATGAAATTTCATTGTGCTATGACATATTGTGTTGCCATCAATGCCAAAGAGGGAGATTGTTGGATACAATTGTCTGAAGGAGATTGTTGGATTAATTATGTGTTGTCTTTGATGTCACACAAATATCATATCAATTACCGAGCTCAGTTAGTCAACAAAGTAGTTCCTAATATTTACCAAGCTCAGTCGGTCAGCAGGCGGTTTTCAAGTGTCTACCGAGACATCTCGGGTGTCAAAGAAAAGTATGGCAGAAAATAGTGTTAACCGAGCTTCCACGATTATCAAAGGAAAGTTAGTGTTTACCGAGCTCACTCGGTCTCCAAAGTATGTTGTAGAATTTGCAGTGCTTACCGAGTTCTCTCAGTCACCAAAGGAAATATTTTTGGATTAGTGTTTACCGAGCAAGGTCGGCCCAGTAAAGGATTTTGTTAATTTGAGAAATAAAGTTTTTTTATTCCAGCTGACTATTACAATGATTAGTAATGTTTTTTAATGGTTATGAGTGCCGACTTGACATTCTGAATGGTGTATATAGAAGGTCAAGTTGTGAATTAAAAGTGTGCAAGTGAAAAGAAGAAAAGTGTGAGCAAATTTTGAAGGATGATTAGATATCCTTGAAGAGTAGCAGAGATATATTTGATCAAGAAGGATCTAGTGAAGTAGAACAGAGATCTATAATCATCAATTCAGTTGCATCACTATTCAGGTCATTTCATTGTTACTTTCTTACCATTGTAGCATTGATTTCAAAATCTCCTAACCGAGTTGGTTTAACAGCCATTTTGTAAATCCTCTAACAAGGTGATAGTTCTATTGAATTGTTTTAAGACCTCTTACAAGGTCACTCCTAACAAGGTGATTAAATCCTCTAACAAGGTCACACCTAATAGGGCATCACTTCAGAAGAGTGAAAATCAGTAACTAGTTACATTGGTGGTTTTTCCCATATTAGATTTCCACGTTAAATCTGGTGTCTCTTGTATTCATGATATTTTCTTTATTCATGTATGTTAATCACTGATGAATGCTTAAGAACAGTTATAATTAATACTCACTGCAATTATTGAGTTTCAGCATTTCTCTGTATAATAGCAGTAAATGATTTAATAAGACATCTAAGGGATCTGTGGTAATATTTTTGTGGTTAACTGATTCACCCCCCCTCTTAGTTACTACATCTACATTTCCAACAAGTTAAACATTTAACTACACAAAATAAGAGAAAACATTCAAGATTAGGAGATGAACATAGGCTAACTAACAAAAAAATAAAAAGAAAACTTAAGCCTCTTTTCATGATGATATTCTTTGGATTTTTTATTTGATATGTGTGCTCACAAAATTAGTCTTCAAGAATGCTCAACAAGCTCCTTGATTATGTAAGATGATAATGATAACTATGGATTTGATAATGCAAGATGGGTGAGAATTGTGTGTGTGAAAATTGTACGTAGCTGTGGACACAACACTTCAGTAAAACATTAGAGGTTAGCAAAATCAAAATCTACAAATAAGAACAATATAGCTAACCAGGTGATTTACTGCCTTCTAGTAGATGCGAGTATGGTATTCTCAGATTAGACCGAGATCAGTGACAATGCAACACCTAAACGAAGGATTTAAAATTATGAAAGCAATGAAATATGAATGCAAATTTAATCCATATTTTTGTATTTTCTATGCAATAAGATGAAAGATTGTATGAAATTAATCTATAATGAATTGAAATTGATATGAAAATTAATCTAACAATGCTATGAAGATGAATGCAAAAGTATGCAAAGTCTATGAAAAACTATGAAATGATCTCACAAAATTGCCTGTCGCAAAAGCATTGTTCTTCAGTTGTAAATTTCACCAGAGTAATTGTGCAAATTTGAGAGATGTGAGATTGAAAGATGAGCCTTGATTTTATAGAAATCTAGGGCTTGAGGATGCATTGAGAAAAGCCATAAATCACTCTTGATAAACTCAGGTTGATTTTTGAGTTATCAAGAACTCAGATATAATTAACTCACAAAAATCATGCAAAAGTAGTGTTTAATTCAAAATAGAGTTTTAGTTCACTTTTCCAACTCATCATCAGATGTTGGGTTTAGAAAGTTAACAAATTGAAAATGTCAGTTGTTTTAAAGTTGACTATTTTTCTGATTGTGCATGATTTAATTATAAATTAATTTAATAAATAAAGTGATTTATTTTCCACTTAACTGATTTTAAATTTAAAAATAACTGATTTGTGGGTTAATCAATTATTTTAATCAAACTTTTATTTAAAACTATATTATTAAATATTGACAACTTGGATTTAATCAATTAAATAAATATATAATCAATTATTCGTAGGAGATTTGATTTATCATCAAAATTAAATAATATAATTAGGAATAAAGAGAATTAAATCTAATTAAATAATCAAGTAGCAGAATTTAATTAATTAATTAAATATTCATCATATTCAATTAATCAACTTTAGGATAAATATGATTTATCGCCAAATAATATTTAAAATAACTAATTTGTGGGTTAATCAATTATTTTAATAAAATTTTATTCTAAAACTATATTATTAAATTTGACAATTTAATTTAATCAATTAAATAAGAATTCAACTGATTATTTTTAGCAAATTTGATTTATTGTCGAATAAAACAATATTAATTAGGAATAAATAGAATTAAATCTAATTAAATAATTAAGTGGCAGTATTAATCTAATTAATTAAATATTCATCATATTTAATTAATCAAATTTAAGATAAATGAGATTTATCACCAAATAATATTTAATTAAAGATAATTAGATAAATTAGGAATATTTAGGAAATATTCCCCGATGCAGAATTAAGATAATCAATTAGGATTTTGATGACTTGATGTGCAGATGTGCCTTAGGTTAGGACTTTTGTCTCGATTTCGATCGATTTATCGATTTAAGAGGTTAATGAACCTATAGCCCATTTTTGGGGTATTACATTTTGCCCCTCTTTGAATCACTGTGCGAAGCGTAGTGGTTCAAAGAATAATCTATGTATGACATAGTACTTGATTTGAAAGATTAATCGATTCCGAGACAGAAACCGATTGAAAGATTGGAAAAGTTGATTCAGGTCCTAATCATCCAAGAATCATGATGATGTCAACTATAGCAATGATGAACCGATGATTACAAAAAGTATCAAAACTCTTGATTCTGAACCTTATGATTACAAAGAAGTGAGTGACCTAATTCTAGACCTGACTGTCCAAGGAATCATATTGGTATCACATTTGAACCCTTCAATTACGAAGACCCAAGGAAATAACACTAATGAACTGATGGTTATGAAAAGATGATATAGTTTACAAGATTGATTTAGGATACCAGATTGATATGAGTCTTGATGAATATGATATGCCCCAAGAAATGATAGATTTGCCCCAAGTGATGAGGTCTTTAGATGAATCAGAACCTAGATGTGGTTGTTGTCTTGATCATTGAAAGAAATATTTGATTTACAGACTTGAATGATGTGCAATACCATGCCCCCTTCGGGATGAAAATTGAAATCTGACAAGAAAAGTCAGCGTTATAGTTTAGAAGCATGTTAATTGATTTGAGAATTGGTTGTACACATCCAGGAATGCATTTTGCATCGTTTGGAGTTCCTGGAGAACAATTTTGACTAGGTTTGACCATGAGTTGACCATGGGTGACCAAGTTGAAATTTTGATAGTTTGATGTAAGATAATTAGTTAAGTTGAATTCTGGATTTATGTGATGTTTAGAAGGTCGATTATGCAAGCAGCCGGTTGTCATGGGTCCGAAAATTTTAAATCACAATTTTGATAAAGTAAATGATCTCAGATTTCAATTTTGATCCCAAAAATGGATTGTACTTGCTCTTTCGTTGGATGGACCTTCTTGTAGGATTTAGCTCTTTTTAGATTTGAAGATGTGATTGAAAAAAATGTTTAAGTGTTCAAGCAATCTGTGAGACCATGCAAACATGCAGAATGCAAAGAGATATGCAAAATGAAATGCAAATCTAAGACCTAGGACCTAGTCACTGATCATGTGTCGATCATTCTCATCATTGAATTTTTAGGTAATCGAATAAATCAATACAATGCCCACTAGTTATGAAACCATAGACATATGAATATTGATTTTTAAGCTCAAGAACCAATACAATGCCCATTGGCTAGACAACCATAGACATATGAATATTGATTTTGTTTTCAGAATGTCAGATTAGATATAAGCACCAAGGCATAAGCGTCAGGATGACTTGAATATCATGTCCATTTTGATATAGAAATTTGTATAAGCATCGAAACATAGATGTCGTGATGACCTAAATATGCCTTGCATAACAAACACATCAAATAGTCAAGAGATCATTCTAAATCCAATGTGAATTACCCATAGTGACCCTTTATCATTCACCTCCTTAGGCAAGATCGCATTTCATAGTAAGTGAAATAATTCACTCAAAAAGACAATAGTTAGATCAAACTTCCTTGAATTTTTTGGGTATCAATGGTCAAGGTACTCATGGCCATCCAATTCGAGATAGAGGCTCTTACAGACAGACACCATTTCAATCTAGAATTTCCAAAGTTGTTAGATTTTCACATACAAGAAGAAGAGAAAGAAAATATTATGCCCCCAGTCATCACTCTTTAAATCTTGTAAAGGACATCATCAAAGATCTCAAAGGACACAATATGCAAAAATCTCAATGTGAATCAGTAAGCATACAAGGAGATAAAAGCATGTGAAGCATAGATTATTTTCATTTTGTGTTATTGTTGTATTGCATTTTTGTAGATGCAAAATCCTTTCTAGATAGGAGACTAACTGATTGACTTAGATGAAGCTTCAAAGGACTCTGACTAGATATGACTCATCTGAGGTATACTAGAGACCATTGGATATGACATTGATTGCCCCCAAGTTTGAAATAGTGATAGGATATAGACGCTCTTGCAGATTGGTGTACAGACCGACTTATTGAAAATAGGAATGCAGAAACAAGCCAGGAGATATGTACAAACTAAAGTAGGACTGAAAGCTAGGAAAGACCAAGATTGCACTGATAGATAGAGTGTTTTGAACAAGTGGCAGTCATTTTCCAAGTTTTCACCATTTTGGTAGAGATTATATTTTTTCTACCAAGGCGCCTGTTTCTAGGTTTTCACCAAGACACTTTTTCTTTTTCTTCTTTTTTTTTGTATTTTTCATTTTTTCAATTTTTTTGTACTTTTGATATATATATATGTGTGTGTGTGTGTGTGTGTGTGAATCATCGAGGTGCCTATTTCTAAGTTTTCACCAAGATGTTCATTTTTTCAGGACTTTTTAAGATTTTTATATTTTTTTCAAGACATTTTACCATAGACTGAATGTCTTAGGCATAGAATTTCTTCAGATGGAGAACGTTGATTGGTTCTCAAAGCTGTTCTCCTTCAATCATAGAGAGTTGATAGGCTCCAGAGCCAAAAGTAGCAGTGATTACAAAGGGACCCAACCAGTTGGGTTCAAACTTCCCCTTGTGCTCTCTATGTGATTGATTTTTAGGATTCTCTCTCAAGACTAGGTCACCAACCTAAAATTCTCTGTGTCTAACTTTCTTGTTGTAGCCTCTAGAATTTCATTTTTTATATACTCTGAGATGATCATACACTTCTTGTCTGCTATCATCTAGTAGTTCAAGTTCTTGCAACCTAGACACTCTGTAGTCATCATCAGTCACTAGACCATGCATTCTGATTCTTAGTGATGGGATTTCAACCTCAATAGGTAGTGCCACTTCAGACCCATAAACTAAAGCAAATGGTGTAGCCCCAGTGGGTATTCTAATACTTGTTCTGTAGGCCCAGAGAGCTGGATTGATCATGAGATACCAGTCTCTTCCTATTTTATGAACTGTACAGTGCAATATTTTCAATAGATTCTTATTAGAAGCCTCTGCTTGTCCATTCCCTTGAGGATAATAAATAGATGACCAATGTTGGGTAATCTAGAATTTAGCACATAGATCATCTAAGTCTTTATTCTTGAATTGGCCACCATTATCTATGACTATAGAATGGGGAATGCCATACCGACATATGATGTAGTTTAGGATGAACATAGAAATTTTCTTGTCAGTTGCTTGTGTCAAAGGAACTGCTTCTACCCATTTTGTGAAATAATCTGTAGCTATGATTATATGTGTATGTCCATTAGAAGAGTGTGGATAGATAGAACCTATAAGATCAAAAGCCCATTGTTGAAAAGGCCATTGTGTTGTAAAGGGGATTAGATCTCTCCCTAGTGCGTGAATCAAATTTCTATGTACTTGACACTTTTGACAATTCTTTGCATATGTGATAGCCCCTTTTTCCATTTCAAGCCAATAGTATCCAGCCCTAATAAGTTTTTGAGCTAGTGTTAAACCATTAGAATGTGATCCACATACACCATTGTGGACTTCCTCTAATGCACATTGAGACTCTTCCCATTCTAAACACCTAAGTAGCATACCATCTATACCTCATTTGTATAGATCGTTACCAATGATGACATACTAGGATGCAGTGCGGATAAGGTTTCATTTATCATGATGGTTAAAGGAATTGTGAATGATTTGGTCTTGGAGATAGGAAAAGAGATTTTTATATCTAGATAAATCATGACCTATAATAGTGCAAATCATGTGGGTGTCGGGGGAATCATATGAAGGATAAGATAGTGCTTCCACCAGGAACTCGTAGCATAGCTCTTGTTCAGGCTATTGCAGTAAAGTAGATAGCATTTCCATAGCATCTGCAACCTTTTTCTCCAATCTAGGAATCTATTCAAATGTGATAGATATGAAATATTTCTTTAGATCATCTACCATTCTCTTGTATGGGATCAAATTTCCATCCTTCGTTTGATACACATCATTGACTTGGTGTATTACAAGTTGGGAGTCTCCATGAATGTGTAGTTTTGTTATCCTCCACTCAATTGCTATCTTCATGCCATTAAGGAGAGCTTCATGTTTAGCAATATTGTTTGTGCAAGGAAACTTTATTCTGAATGCTTTGGGTATCGAGTATCCTTGAGGTGTGATGAATAATATGCTTGCTTTAGATCCATTCTGTGTATAGGATCCATAAAAAAAAAGATGCCAAGCCCTAGAAGATATGTTCATGATGGATGAATTAGGAAATTCCATTTGTAATGGTGAATCATCAATCATTGGTGCATCAGCTAACTGATCTGAAATTATTTTTCCTTTTATAGCTTTTCTTTCAACATATTCAATGTCAAATTCTCTCAATAGCACTACCCATTTAGCTAGTCTACCTGTGAGGACAACTTTGCTTAGTAGGTACTTTAGTGGATCAATCTTAGCTATTAGTTGTGTTGTATGAGCCAAGATGTAATGTCTTAGTTTCTATGATGCAAAGATCATAGCTAGACAAGATTTCTCAATCATTGAATAGTTCTTCTCAAATGCTAGCAATGTTCTACTGATATAGTATATAGCTCTTTTCTTTTTGTTCTCATCATGTTGTGCTAGCAATGCTCCAAGTGATGTATCTATAGCGGAGACATATAGGATCAATGGCTTCCCTTGAATAGGAGGCATTAAAATAGGAGGATTCACCAAATATTGCTTGATATGGTTAAAATTCTTTTCACAATCCTCATTCCATGCAAATGTCACACCTTTATGTAATGTTCTTGTGAAAGGTTGTGAGATGTCTGCCAACTAAGATATGAAGCATCTAATAGACTGTACTCTCCCTTGTAATGTTCTCATTTGGCTAATGTTCTTAGGAGGTTGCATCTCTATGATAGCTTTAACTTTTGTTGGATCTGCTTCAATTCCTTTCTTTGAGACAATATAGCCTAGGAGCTTGCTAGAAGTGACACCAAAAGAACACTTTTTAGGGTTTAGTCTGAGACTAAACTCTTCCATTTGATTAAGTATTTTTCTCAAATCATTTAAATGTGTAGATCTGATCATAGATTTTTCCAAAGTGTCATTAACATAATCCTCCATAGTGCAGTGCATCATGTCATGAAAAATAGACATCATAGCTCTCTGATATGTAGCACCTGCATTCTTCAAACCAAATGGCATGACATTCCAATAGAAGGTACCCCATGCACATGTGAAAGTAGTCTTCTCTTGATCCTCTGGAGCAATTTTTATTTGATTTTATCCCGAGAAACCATCCATTAAAGAATACATCTCATAGCCCGCAGTCATATCCACTATCATATCGATATTTGGTAATGGAAAATCATCCTTAGGGCATGCCTTGTTTAGATCTCTAAAATCTGTGCACACTCTTATAGATTTGGCTAGCTTAGAAATAGGTACAATATTTGAGATCCATTTAGCATAGTCAATAACTCAGATAAATCTAGCTTTTAGTAGTTTCTCTAATTCAGCTTTTACCAAGAGTGTAACATGAGGATGCATCTTTCTCAATTTTTTCTTAATAGGTTTGACCCCTAGAGTGATAGATATATAGTGCATTATAAGATTAGGATCCAACCCTGGCATATCTAAATATTTCCATGCAAAGTTGATATTTTTCTCTATTAGAAATGTAGTAAATTTTTGCTTTTCTTCTTCTAATAAGGATTGTGCTACATGGATCAACTGTGGCTCTTCTGTTGTTCCCAAGTTGATTGACTGAGTAGGCTCTATTAGTACTAGAGATCTATCTTTTAAATGACTTGGAAAGACATCAAATGTCTCATCCTTAGGCACCTCAAAGAGGTTTTCACCTTCGAATACGTCTTTTTTCTTTACTATTTTTGGTTCTCAGACTGCCACAAAGTGGTTTTCACCCTCAAAACTCCTTTTCTTTTTATTTTTATCCTTATTCTTTTGACTAAGATACTTAATGTCTGACTCCATCATGCTAACGCTTGGTTCACTGATTGAAGTCTTCATAGGCTCAATTGCATTTAGATAGCAAGCAAGGGCATAGTCATTAGGAAAAGTATAGATATCTTGGTTCAAATTTGTGGAAGTTTGGTCAAGAAGGTCAGGGTTTTGGATAGTCAAAGTATGGGAAGATTGGGAGATAGTGTTTACAGATATGGCAATGTCATCATTAGTCCTAACCCAACTCTCAAGTTTGAAGGTGATATTGTAAGAATTTACAAATAGCAAAGATTCAACCAAGGATCTAGAGGTTGAAGAAAAGCACAAGAGAGATAATATGAATGCAATGATGGATTGAATTGATCCAATGAATTCACCTTTTAATGATTGATTACATAATAGGCCTCCTTATATAGGAAAGGTGATATGAGAGAAAGATAAGGAGATGATAAGCTATCTCCTATGCTAGGTGTAATCACATGTCCACCAAATGTGGATCATCCTCCATTATGCAATAAAGTATTTGCAATGGATTAGGATGATAGTGTGATAAGAGCATGAAAGGTGGATCTCACACACAAAGAGGTATGTGATGACAACTATCACACCAAAATTGGAAATTCTCCTACACCATGTGCTTAATGAGGTGCACACTCCTAAGTGTCTCAATCACTAACTACTATGCAATGCATTATCTTAAGTAAGATTAAGTTAAGTGTAATTAGGAATATTTAATTACATCAACAACCCCCCTTAAGTGAAACTTAGGGGAATGCACTTAAACTCATAGTGCAAGATGGGTCCCGGTAACTAGGCCATGTTAGGTACCCATGTACAAAATGCAATACATGAAATGCATAACTCTCATAAAGAAGAGAAAGAGGGAAAACCTCATGGGAAAAACCCTCCCCCAAAAAGAGAGAAGAAAACAAGATGCATGGATGGATGGAGTTCTCAAGACCCCCCAAGAACTACATACATCATGTATATACAAAGAATTATCCCCCCATAAGAAGGATAGTTGGAGACATGATATCCCCCCCATAATGTAGAAGCTCCCATGTTGATGAAGAGTACCTACAAGCAATAGATAAGCCAATGCTTACAAGAAACATGTCTCCCCTTAGGAATAAATAGATACATCAAATGATGAAGAAGCCAATCCTTGTGCAAATGGAATGAGGAAGAAGATGTAGGTCTCAATGTATGATTCTCTAAAGATTGAATAGGAATCTCCAAGCTCAAAGAATCTATCACTTCATGTGACAAATCAAATGAAGAAGGAGAATAATCAAGTTTTCCAATCTCCAAAGAAGGTGAAGAAGTATCCCCAACTATGATGAAACTGTCATCAAGGGAAAGAGAAACCCCCTCATGTATGTCTTCCAAATCTACATCATGAGAATCAACAAATGCTGAAGATGCATCCAAGTAATCATCACATTCTGCAAGATCTGAAACACTATGAACATCTTGTTGAATAGTAGAGCCCATGTCTGAAGAAGCAGGAGGTGGAGGAGTAGGAAGATCAACACTTGACTCAACAACAAAATGATTCAAGTGCCCAAAATTCTCCTTATAATTATCCCTTGGCAAAGGGATGTGTACATCATAAATATCATCATCATCATCAAAAAAATTTGAAAAAGAATACAAGTGTGATGTATGATCAACAACTCTCATGGCTATGACATCTCTAGTCTCCATGTCCCCAATGTAGACAAAATCAGGAGTGAACTCAACAATTTTACCTTGTGCCCCATGTGTAATTTGGTAAATAGAAAGAAGATTAGTGGTCAAGGATGGTACACAAAGAACATCGTTAAATGTCCCCTCTCCCATAGGAATAGAACCTCTCCCACAAACTCTCATGAATGTGTTGTTACCCATCAAAATATTAGGAGAATTACAAGGCTCAATAGAAGAAAACATATCCATAGAAGATGCCATATGATGTGATGCACCTGAATCAATAAGCCATTTACCTTTCTCAGGATGTGTGGAAGCCAAGAGTGCTTGTCCTTTACCTTTATCTTTGGATGATGATGTAGATGTAGAAGCTACCAAATGTGTAGAATAAGGAGTAGACACTGATGAGGGAAACTTAATGTTGTGTTTTTGAATAATGTGAGTTAGCTCATCAATCTTCTTTTGAAAACACTTATGCTCATCATGTCCTACCTTTTTACAATAAGCACATTTATCTCTCTTTCTTCTAGATGATTCCTTGCTTGAAGAGGACTTGGATTCAATAATTTTGTGTGAAGAAGATTCATTACCTTTGTCATGAGGCTTAGGATCCTTATGATGTTTCTTTCCTTTTCCATTAGAAGCCTTTGATGTAGAATCACTTGCAATCAATTCTTGATGTCTGAAAGGCTTCAACTTACCCATGTGTGCCAACTTTGCTTGTTCCCTTGTGAGTTGCACTACAAATTCATCAAGAGAGGGAAATTTGTATGCACTACCAAGAGCATCCATAGTAGCATAGAATGTAGAAACAAAGATAGAATAATTAGGACCAAGCTTGGAAAGAATAGAAAAGATCAATTGTTCATCCCCTTTAACAATGCCACATGAAGAAAGCTCCAATCTAATAGAATTGACCTTAGAGAAAAAATCTTGAATATTGTCAAAATCACTAGGATTGAGACTTATGAGATCATTCTCTAATCTAAATTTTCTCATTCTATCAGTTTTACCAAAGAGTCCTTCCAATATGACCCAAGCATCATGAGGATGTGTGCAAGATGTAATATGAAAGTGCAAGTCACGAGAGATGGATGATCTAAGAGAGCCAAGTGCTTTATCCCTTCGATCAAACCATTTTTTCCTTTCTGCAACACCTATTTGAGGTTCTTGATCCTTCCCAAGAGTCATTCTAAGCAATCCAAGACTTAACAAATGATCACTTAAAGATACTTTTCATTCATGGTAGTTATATGGAGTGAGGATTTTAACCTTTGAATTATCCATATTAACACCAAATAAAGACTGATAACTACTGATAACTCCTTCAAATGAGTAATGTGAATCAAAAAACTAAAATCCAAGGATTAACCAAGTACAAATATAGCCCCAAAATGACCTATTTCTAAAAGTGATATGTCCACCCCAAATCACTAAAAATTGATTGCAGATCTAGAAAGTAGACAAAAAATCATGCACTTTCAAAAAAAAATCACCTCAAAATGTTACCGTATGTGCCCAAATGAAGCCCTAGAAGTTGCAGAAATCAGGAATAGGTAGGTACAGTCAACAAAATCTATGATTTCTGACAAATGAGGCCACCAAAATGCAAAATCAACACTACCACTAGAAATTTCAAGAAATTTTACCCAATTTCAAAAAATATTGCACCCGATTTGGAGCCCGGATGACCAAGTTATGGCCTCCCAAAATCAGACTATCAAATCAAAACTGCATATGGTGAGGGCTGAGAAATTTTCAAACCCTGCTGATGTCAGCAATTTGCAGGGTTAAATTTGATGGTTTGGAGGCCGTCGTAGAAAACCTAATTTTCCCTATTTTGATAGCTAAATGACCATCAATTTTAGGGTAATAGAAATGATGATATTAGCAAAAATGCCCTCTTGGCTTACGTGGCACTGACTGGGTAGGTGACTATGCATGTCGTACACTACACATGGTAGGGATTTGGTAGGTGACATGGCACTTGTGCCCTGCGTGGTAGTTGAGGTGTCTACAGGGGCAACTTCTTTGTCAGCCATGTGGTGGCCTATTGTGCACTGATGTGGCAGCCTGTTGGCCACTGACTCGATAGGTGCAATGACTGGCCAGCCTGTGCAGGGTGTAGCTGGAGCACGTCGTGTGGTGGCTGGTGGCTGGAGCACTATCTTAGCGGTGGTGCCACTATAGAGGTGTTTGGTGCTGACAAGGTGTCACTGCAAGCGCGAGGCGAGGCTGATGATAGAGGATCTGTAGGTTGCCGGGGCCAGCGGTGGGCTCCACGCTAACTGGGCCATGGATCTTGGTGGCATTCTAGCAGGGGCCGAGTGGATCTACAATGGCGGCTGGGCTGGGTGGAGGAGCGGCAAGGATGTGGGTTTAATCCCACATTGCCCGCATGAGGGGCTTCAACACCCTTTAAATATACAGAGCCCTGCTTAACAAATAAAGAAGTGAGCTGGGCTCACTTTTTGGTCACTTTTGGCCTGAGTGTAGATCCCATCCTCTGATGATGACACAACTATGCCGTATGTAAGAGAGAATATTCTCTATACTATATAGAAGATAGGGGCACGTACTAGGCCCCAAAAACAATATTTTTTGGAGAAAAAAATTTGAAAAAAAAAAACCGAATTAAAAAATAATTTTTTTTTTCAAATTCATACCAAAGAGGGCAGATCGGGTCGTATGGTCCAATTTGCAAAACAATTTTGCCTTGATTTGGACTTTCACCGAATATAGGCGAGTTTATAGTCGATTTTAATCAAAACAGCCTCCCGGACATAATGGTGAGGTCAGATCTGCTCCAAGATACCTCTATCACACGCTAGTTCTTAGATCTGAGATTTGGACCTTCAAAGCTTGCATCAAGATCTCTTCAAATCAGTTGATCTAAACACTCCAATGGCTCTGATACCATGTAAGAATTTGCAAATAGCAAAGATTGAACCAAGGATCTAGAGGTTGAAGAAAAGCACAAGAGAGATAATATGAATGCAATGATGGATTGAATTGATCCAATGAATTCACCTTTTAATGATTGATTACATAATAGGCCTCCTTATATAGGAAAGGCAATATGAGAGAAAGATAAGGAGATGATAAGCTATCTCCTATGCTAGGTGTAATCACATGTCCACCAAATGTGGATCATCCTCCATTATGCAATAAAGTATGTGCAATGGAATAGGATGATAGTGTGATAAGAGCATGAAAGGTGGATCTCACACACAAAGAGGTATGTGATGACAACTATCACACCAAAATTGGAAATTCTCCTACACCATATGCTTAATGAGGTACACACTCCTAAGTGTCTCAATCACTAACTACTATGCAATACATTATCCTAAGTAAGATTAAGTTAAGTGTAATTAGGAATATTTAATTACACCAACATATATTACAACTTAAAATGTTCAATTCGTGAATAGGCTCAACGTCATTGTGGGAGTCGATTTCAGCCATAGGTGGATCAGACTCATTGTGTTCATTATTTCACTCTAGACTTACGTTGGGTTTAGATACATATTGGCAAATGACATCAACATGTTTCTCTGTAATTAGCTCATCCTCCTCTAGAATGACTCCCCACTCATAGTCATTAGATTCCTCATCTATGCCTCTAGGAAACCTGAGAATATGTGTGAAATCCAAATGGATTCCCCAAGAAGGATTTCCTTTTGATTCTGATTTGAATTCATATTCATGAGAGTCTGTTTTAGAATCACTATGTTGTCCCAATTGTTCAACTATTTGGACGGTTTTAGTTGAATCCTCTTCTTTAATTTCAATAGTAGGTTCTTGTATTTCTACTACATTAATTCTTTTGATTGGATCATCCTTAGCCTCAAGAAGATCTTTTATTTCTTTATGTAGACACTCATAAGGAATGAGCTCAGTGGTGGTGTCAGAATCATGACTGTCAAATTATTCTATTTCTTCCTTCGATTGAATCTCTGTTGATGGTTCAATCTGCTCTAGGACATAAGCAGAGTTGCTGCTAAGATAAAAAGGCTTCTTCTTATACCCTAGACCTATTGTATTCTTGTTTGTGCAGCCATGATGGTCAAGAGGTGACAAAAGACCTTTACCTTGTAATCCTAGAGGTCCTTTTCCTGTATATCCCATTTTAGCAATCAGTTTGTCCCCTGGTCCATATGACTTCTAAGGAATTTTTCTTAAAGAAGCATTACATTTCTAGACTGACTGGGTTTGAGATTCATCCTTATATAACTATGCAAGTAGGACTTCATCTTCCTCAAACTCTTGCTTAGATACTTGTTCTGTGATAAAGTTTCTATTGAATTTGACCTGAGATTCTTTAGCATTAGGTTTTATTTTGTCTGAAGGTTGTCCATAAGATTTTGAGGACAATGGGAGAGATGTGAAAGATAAAACTGGTTCTATTGTGTATTCTCCCATACCATTATCTTTAATTTTAACCTCTTCAGTAATTTCTTCTATCTTGGATGTAGAAGCAACATCTATTTTCTTAGTGGAAGATTCTCTATTATTAGGAACAAGTTTTTCTGCACTTTCCTTCAATGCATTACAAGTTGTAGATAAGTCAGCTAGAATAGTCACCTCTACTCCTTCATAAGGAAATTTCACACATTGATGGAATGTGGAAGGAATAGCCATCATTTCATATATTTAGGGTCTCCCTAGGAGAATTTTGTAAGCCAAAGGTAGATCAAGAACTTGACATGTGATATCCCTAATAAATGGACCTGTTCTGATAGGTAAGACAATTGTTCCTTTGGAAGATCTTTCTTTCTCATCATATTCTTTGATAGTTATCTTTTTTTAATGATCGATGGCAACTTCAGATAATCCCAATTGTGTGATCAAGCTGTAAGAACAAATGTTGAGACCAGCACCTCCATCTATCAACACATGTTTGATACAATGTTTTGAATCAAGACTTCTATATGTAATGGCTGGTTATGCAGATGACTCAAGGAGTTATCATCTTCCTCTGAAAAGAATATATATTGTGGAGATGTCAGATGACCAACCATAGTCTGGAATCTATTTAAATCAAGGTTATTAGGAACATTAGATCTGAGCAGAGCTTTGTCTAGAATGGCTCTATGAGTTGGAGATATTTGAAGCAACTCAAACATGGAGATTTTTGCATTGATATGATGGAGTTGTTGGACAATACTTTATAAAGTAGGTCTTGTGTCTTTAGGATTTGAAGATTTAGAAGCAGCCTTCTATTTGGAAGTAGAGGATAGATTGAAAGGCACCTTAGGGACATTTGATGAATCTGAATTTTGTCCTTCTAGATGTGTCTAAGATTATGATCGAGTAACTATATTTTCTGATTGATTGTCTCTATCTTTTCTTACAATTGTGATGACATTGCAACTTTCAGATAGGCATGGTTCAACCATGTTTATGATAGCGTTGTTTCCAAAGTAGGCATAATTGACTTTAGCACCCATATTAGGATGAGAAGATGAATCTCCTTGACCATGTTTCAAAAATAGTTCCGTGAATGCCATATGATCATTATTGCTTTTATGATTGTCAATCATGATTTCTCCATTATCAATTTTGTCTTGAATGAGATTCTTCAAGCGTATGTAGTTATTAGTTTTATGACCATTGCTATGATGGAAGTCATAGAAACCATTCTCTCTCCACCATTTCAGTTTAGGTTTTGGGTCAAAGTGTTTGATCTTAGGATTTAAGTGATGATATTGTTAGCCAACAGAGTTTTCATAGCAGATTCATAAGACTCTCCAAGAGGAGTAAACTTGTGTTTAGGATCGGTAGCCCAAGGTTTATATTCAGTTTTCTTTTTATTTGATTTTGTTGTTTTAGCTTCAGAAGCTTTGATGGCTTGGGTACCAACAGTGAGATTGAAAGCGGCTGCCTTGGATGGGGCATGGATAGTATCAACAACACCATCTATGACAACACCTTTGTTCTTGTTCCAGTTTTTGTTCTTATCTTTAGAGTTAGATCCAGATTCATACTTGTCCTTTTGAAGTGATATGTCTCCTTTTTTCACAAGTACTTTCTCAATTTTGATCGCATTTTCCACCATCTTATTAAAAGCTATATGATTTTGCATTTGTAAGGGATAGTTGATTTCTAGAACAAGATTGTTGATGAATATTTCCAGCTTCTCAGTTTCTAGAATAGGCCTAGCATATAGAGAAAATTTCTTCCTCCATCTTTTGAGAAAAGTCATGAATGGTTCTCCTGGATATTGTTTCAAATTGCAAATGTCGATCATAGTGATCGTATGTTGAATATTGTAGGAGTATTGCTGATAGAAAAATTTAATTAACTCCTCAAAGGTCTTGATTGTAGGAAGCATTCTAGAGAACCAATAAATGGCTGCCCCTCCTAGAGATCGAGGGAAGAGACGCATTAGATAGGTTGGTTCGTGCATGAACTCCATAGATTGAGTACATAATTCCCTGACATGATCTTGAGGGTCAGAGTTTCCATCATACTTATCATACTTAGGCATTTCCACCCACTTTGGGAATGGTGGCATGTACAAGTCTTTGTCAAATGGAAAAGGGCATAGAGCCTCCATGGAGAACTCTTTAGGTTCCTTTTCTTTTTCAATTTTGTTAAGTTTGACTTGCATGGCATGCATTTGTTTCATCATAGCAGTGATTGGAGTTTCTTCCTCATGCGTGATAATATCTTCAACATTAAAATGTGGAGGAAGTTTAGTTCCTTGTTGAGCTAACTCTAGAAAGTATGTCTCTCTATCTTCCTTCAAGAAATGCTTCATCATTTTCTTGAAGTTATCATCATTTGGTATTGAGAAATTTCAAAAGGTGTGGGCTCTTGATTAGCACCATGTTGAGAATGTTGTCCTTGAGATCCTTGATTCATTCCTCCTTGAGACATTGTGGTGTTAGGAGAGTTACCATTGATAGATTGATGTGGGGTTGTCTGATAACTTCCGTGAATTGATATAGGAGTCGGTTGATTACCCACATGGATTGACACAGGAGGTGTGATGTAACCACCTTTTAAGAAATGGTTACCAAGAGCATATTCTCCAAATTTTTTAGTATCGTAAGGTTGATGATAGGTGTCAACAATCACATAAGATAATACTGAAGAGTGTCTAGGTTGTTCTCTTCCTTTTCTTTGTGATGAAGCTCTAGTTTCTACCACTAACCCTTGGTGAAGGAAGAGAGCAAGATGAAGACAACTAAAGAATGACTTAATTCAAAGAGATCGAATGACACAATGTTGTCAAGATTGGATTGATTGAAGATTAGATTGGATGTAAATGAAGGATATTGTGTCCTAGTTGTATGGGTAGACACCCAAAAGATAGCGGACATGAGCTCACAACACTTAGCCGTTTTGATAAAGATTGAATTGATTGAAGATGTTGACAAGGTTTTGACACAAGATGAAAAAGACTCAAATCAATTAAACAGAAGACTAAATCAGACTCAAGAGACCACTTTTGGAAAATGATTGAATTATTTCTAGTTTCTACTTTGTTCCTGACACAATGATTTGTTTGACAGAATCTGGATATAGGTTGTAAAAATAGGATTGCTAGCAATTTTTCAAAAAATTTCATATGACTTTCTATAGGCTCATATGACAGTGGGTAGGCTCTGAAATGACAATTGACAAACTTGTACGAAAGTTGATAGCAGATTTTGACCCTGAATATTGACTTTTGACTCCAGAAAGGGATTTTGTGTTAGATTTTGCAATTTTCTCAATTTTCAGAATCAGTATGTTTGCAAAGTTTTATGTCCAGATTTAAAGATTATGCTAGGATCATTCATTTTCAATAACCAAGTAAATAAACAAGCATGTAGAACAACAGACAAGTGATTTCAAGCACATCTGAAAATAATGAACAGGGGACAAAGAAACCCTGCGCATGAACAATCAAGTAACCGAATGTGCTAATCCCTAGGAGTGCTAATTGTGTATGTTCCAAAAAGTTTTTCAATAATGCACATAGTCCTAAAAAATAAAAAATTTGGCCTCACTAGGGTTTGTAGTAATGGTCTGACTCTGTAACTTTTCTGATCTCAAGAGGGCGAACTTCAATCCAGGTACATCGGGGTTTTGACACAGTCCAAGAATTCAATATATCAAGATCTGCTAGGGAGTTCTGACAACCCAACAAGAGATCACACATATGAAGATTTCCTCCACAAGGACATTTATATAGCGGTTGTTGCTACCATGAAAAAAATGGTTGTTATTGCTTGAGGTTCTATCCACATGGTTGACCCAATTAAGGGAATGTCCACTATGGTTAACCCTCACTAAAGGTGACTCACAAAAGATACCACAGGGGGACTAGATCGGATTCAAGGATCTAGGTTTCTAGTACTATCCAAAAAAGAAGTAGAGCATAATCCCCTAACCTCTTCACTTCACCAAGACAAAGTAGACAGATTAATCCAACATGCTTAGACCAAAATTTATCTCACCAAGATCTATGATGTCCACAACTTATGGTCTATCAATCTCTCTGGAGAGAGAATACATCAATCAAAAGCTGAGGACGCAAATCAAGGGAACGTGAGGCAATCTCAGTATCCTTCCCTACCTACAAGGGGATCCTTCATCAAGAAGAGTTTCGAATGCATGAGCAAATGAATGAAACCCACTCTCTCAAGATCATCCACAAATAGTGTTCATAGGGCCTATTTACTATGTGTAGCAGATATGCAAAAAGAAAATCTATGTTTGTTTTATAGCCTCAAAATTGAAGTCTGATTTATGAAAGCAAGAAAGGAACTCAAGCTAGACACATGAGATGTTTGGTTTATGTCTAAATTGAAATGTTTTCAAATGCAGTAGAATACCTAAATTCAATTCCAACATGCTTAGTAGATTTTACTTGATTTTTAGCTTTTTTAAGCAATCTCGTGCAAGCAAGCCACAAACTCTCTGACAAGAAAATAAGCAAACAAGATATGCGGGTAAAAGCACAATAAGCTGTCACCCTTTTACAAAGGAAGAGGCTAACAACACCAAAACGAAAAAACTTCAAGGGCATAAAAGTCACATTTCTATTTAGAATTTGAAGATGATGTAAACTGATGAAATGTGTGAAATAGGATGAATTTTATGCCTATAATTTTTTAAAATTATTTTGGACATAAATTAATATATTTTTTTAATTTTTAAAGTCTATTTTTCATGTCCTAAAAATATAGCAAATCAGGGGGTTTACCTCCCGTCAAATAATTATAAGTAAGACATTGTTTTTTCTTCCAATTTCAAAATATGTTTTAGATGACATGTATACCTAGTGCAACAAAAAGGAAAGAAGTGTTTTCGATCTATAATTTGCCCGTTATAAGTATTCAAAGTACAACTTACACGAAATCAGTAGTTTTTATCTCCCGCCACTTTTCAGCTATCAAAATTTTTCTAAAATTCAAATAAATTATATATTCTTGAAGAAGATTCTCTTCTCTAGTGCCTCATATAATTTTAATTTTTTTTTAAATTGATTTACTATTTTTTTTAATTTATCGAATCGGCAACTTCTCAAAGCTTTATATACCTACATGTGATTTTTTACAAATTTGTTTAACATTTTCCAATTGAAATTATATAAAATTTATATTTTTAGAATTTTAATTCCGAGATCTACAAAAGGGTAGTTTTAGTTTTTTCAAATTTTTAATTTGCAGAAGAGAAAAAAACACCACAAGTGCAAATTGTGTATTATTTGTGTTTTTTAAGTTTTGGCTGCCAAGTTGGCATGCCACTTAGGATGACTCGGCCGAGTGGTACTCGGCCGAGTGGGACTCGGCCGAGTCCCCTCAAGTCGTCGGCCCCTCGCGACCGGTCGCGTGAGCGACCGGTCCTTTCAAACCGAAGGGTATATATGTGCATAATATTTTAAAAAAAAAATATATCAATTGCGAATTTACATTCTTATTTTAGGATATAAGGATATTTTGAAGCAAGAAGTCATTCTTTTGGAGAAGTTTCAAAGAAATTTTGATTTCGAAAGAGTTTGAAGACAAGTTTTTCAGTGACGAAGTAGTAAAACAACAAGAAAAATCTTGCTTAAATATTTGAGCAATGGGAAATAAAAGGACTAGAACAAGGAAGTATGATCGTAAAAGGGATGACCAAATGAAAGGTCATACGAAACGTGTCCAAGAGCAATCAATGGATGTTGAAGAAGAACCTATCGCTGTAGAAGGTGCAACTCAACTAGGGGAGGATATTGGTAGTAGTCGAAGTATACATTTTTTTCCTACAATGCAGAATTTGATGGACATGAATGAGGAATCACTTATTAGTCAAATTGAACCGGAACACTTGGTACCTGAAAGCACTATTAAATTGCATCTCAAAAATATGTGGATGGAATATTTTGAGAGTAAATCTTTGGTGGGAAAAGCACAATTGTTTGCAAAGTTATTCAAGAAAAAAGAAATGACTCCGGTTTTGGAATTGTTGGGTATTGATAATAGGAAAGTTGGAGGAGGTAAAGTAAAAGAGACAATAATTCAAAATTTACAAGATGCACTGAATGTTGTTAACAAGGCAGATCATAAAGGACCAGATTCAAATGCAGCTAGAAGAGCCTTGATGACTATGATAACTAGTAAGAAATTGACACATAGAAATCAAGTTCGAGCAATTTCTGATTTACTCAACGTATCTCGAAGAACTATACAGAGATATATTAGGAAGAGAAATATGTTGGATATGAATATTGAAAAGAATTGGGTACAGATTTGTAGACTTCCCCGTAAAGACAAAATTTCTGAAGATGTAAGAAGACGGGTCATTGATTTTTGGACCAATCACTCTCGTGTTTCTTCCAATAGAAGGGACACTATACAAATGGACGATGAAGAGACCGGTATGAAGATTTCACATCCAAAACATTTTGTCGATACTACACAAAGTGAATTGTTTGAAGCATTCAAACATGAATTTTCAGATGTGAAAATATGTCAGAGAATGTTTGAGATGTTGCGCCCTTGCTTCGTACGCATAAATAAGGTTCGTGAAACATGTTGTTGTCGAAATCATGTTGAGTTTCACTTATACTTGCAATCATATAAAAAGGTTACAACAATACTTAATCTAGGTATGGTTACTGGAAGTACAACAGAATTTGTAAAGTCCATTTTATGTGATAAATCAGAAGGTTCAGATGAATTTAATGTCCAGTGTATAAAAAATGAATGCAATAATTGTGGAAATTTGCAGCAATTTCCTTTACAATTTAATAATATTGATGTTACAACACCAGTCCAGTGGAAGAGATTTGAATATGAGATATACCAAACGAAGACAGGAGGTGAATCAAAAAAAATTACATTAAAAGAGAGTGAATTACCGTACCTTCAGTTCATGGACAGATTTCGATCTATGATTTATCCACATATCCAACATTGTCATGGTGCACGATGGCAAGCTAAACAGTTTCGTGATTCCAAAAATTGTTTCCCACTTGGTTGTATTCTTTCAGTTGTAGATTTTGCGGAGAACTATACATTTTCCCCTCAAAAGGAGCTCCAAAGTCAATATTATCATTCTGATCAAGTTGCAATATTTGTGCATGTGACCTATAGACATGCACAATACGATTTGGATGGGATAGAATCTGGTATAGATCAAAACGAACGCATTATCATCAAGGAGGTTCATTTCTATATTAGTGATGACAAGGTTCATGATAGGAGCTATGTGGCTCATTGTTTCAACATGTTTTTCAACAATCTTGCAAGTCGTGGGATAAATGCTTCACAACATTGGATCTGGTCTGATGGGTGTGCAGGTAAGTACGTACATGCATTATAAATTTTATTTTAATTTTTTTTTTGAGCATTTCTAGATATATTTATGTGTCACATTTAAATACATTTTTGTATTTATTTGAATTGTAGGTCAATTTAAGTCTGCAAAAGCTTTTAATTGGTTAGCCATGCAACATGCTAGACACAACGTTAAGTTTGTTTGGAACTTCTTTGAAAGTGGACATGGAAAAGGAGAACATGATGGAGCAGGAGCATGTGTGAAGCGTGCACTCCGACAACATGAACTTCAAGGTATGTGTACATACATTTGATATTCAACTTGTTTACTTGACTAGACTATTTAAAACTTTACATTACATGTACACATGTATATATATATATATAACTAAATTGTTAAAAATATATCTCTCTAGGTAACATGATAGAGAATTCAAAGAAGATTGTTGAATGGTGTCAAAATCATTTCGCTACTCGAGACACAAAATACAACAAACGTTACTTTTGGGAAGTGATAGGTATTTATTTAATTTACTTTTATTTTTCAAACTCAAATTCATGAAACTACATATATAGGTATGTCATGTATGTGTGTTTTAACTTGTTGTGTGTATATATATATATATATATATATATATATATATATATATATATATATATATATATATATATATATATATATATATATATATATATATATATATATATATATATATATATATAATGCATTTCACATTTTTCATGATTTCAAACTGAGATCTATATATCAATCCATCCAATCCAGATATCGATCGATCGAATCCCTACAATTGTCAATCAATTGTTGGAATTAGAAGTTTGCATCAAGTGATGACTACGGGACAACACAAGCCTCCACTGATTCAACTAAGAGATAAATCATGCTTTTGTGAAGATTGTCTTAACAACAACACAATGAGTCAATGTGTTAATATTGCAAATGGATATGTTTCAATATGGGATCATAAAGTGTTAATTAGAATGCCTCCTTATGAAGATGATGACAATGTCATAGACATCCATGATCCTATATATTCAGCTGACTATGAACGTGTTTCTGATTTAGTTGTTACAGGTGCGTATTTTTTATTTCTAAGTATATTTACATGATATATATATATATATATATATATATATATATATATATATATATATATATATATATATATATATATATATATATATATATATATATATATATATATATATATTATACATGAACTTGAGGTTTAAATTTAACATTTACTTGTACACATAAATATAAATTGTGTAGGTGATATTTTTGCTGTGGTTGCGGATCCTGAGAATATAGAAGGTGTAGATTATTATCTACTAAGATGCACCAAGGAAAAACACAAGTTGCTTGAAGAAGTTGTTGATGGTGATGGACAAAAATATCCGACTGGTTCAGTTGTTATTGAAGGCACCTATTATCAACAAGATAAGATTGAAAAAAATGGAATTAAATTTGTTGAATACATGCGTGGAGAGAGAGTTCTACATTATAGTCACTTGGTTATAGCGACGAAATTGCAGTTTGAAACTGTGTCAAAAAAAGGGTCAAGTAAAAACCAAAAGTGGAAGTTGCCTATTGAAGAGCATGAAAAACTTTTGGAGATAATAAAGGATAGAGAGGATCCAGACTACATGTATCAGGAGCTTTAGGTTTAAGGATTTTAATTTTTACATACTTAATTTAAATCCTATTTGAAACTTCTATGTAGACTTTAAATTTGATTTGAAATTTATGATTAGATTGAATTTATGGATCAAGATTAAACCTGAATTGAATTTTAATTGAATTTTAATTGATGAAAGTTATATATATCTCTCTCTCTCTCTCTCTCTCTCCCCTTCCCCTTCCCCTTCCCCCCTCTCTCTCTCTCTCTCTTAGAACTAGAACTTTCAATTTACTTTCTACTTGAATTTTAATTTCAATTTATTCATTAGATTGATTAGATAAATATTAGATAGGTCTATATTTCTATTTTTTGTTTAGATTGATTAAATGTAGGTCTATATTTGAATTGAAATTAGATTGATTCTTTTTTCAATTGATTAGAATAGATTGATTTCTTGAATTGCATACCTTTCTAGTCTAGATAAATTTCTATTTATTGATTAGATTGATTAGATAGGTAAATTGAATTTTAATTGATTGGATAGAACTTTCAATTTACTTTCTACTTGAATTTTAATTTCAATTTATCAGATTAGATTGATTAGATAAATATTAGATAGGTCTATATTTCTATTTTTTGTTTAGATTGATTAGATAGGTCATGGCTTAAGGGCTTAAGGGGTCATGGCTTAAGGGCCAAATGGGTTAAGGGCTTAAGGGCTCATGGATTAAGGGGTCATGGCTTAAGGGGTTAGGGCTTAAGAGCTTAAGGGGTCATGGCTTAAGGGGTCATGTTCGGTCCTTAAGGGCTTAAGGGGTCATGTGAGGTCATGCTAAGTCTTATTAGGTCATATTAGGTCATGTTTGGTCTTTAAGGGGTCATGTGAGGTCAAATTAGGTCTTAAGGGATCATTTTAGGTCTTAAGGGGTCATGTTAGGTCATGTTAGGTCTTATTTTAGGTCTTAAGGTGCCATGTTAGATCATTTTAGGTCTCATTTTAGGTCTTATAAGGTCTATAGGGTCTTAAGATTCAAACATAGGTTTGAAGCAATTGTTGTTTATTCCTTTCCTGCTAAAGACAAACATGTGTACATACATGTGTAATTAATTAATATGTGCTTGTATTTAATGCTAGTTTATTATGTATGCAATTTATATTTTCTAATAATCTAAGAATTTATTTGAATGCCACTATGTTGTACAAGAACATTATAATTTGGTATAATAAAAGGAGCTTTGATGTGCACAATCATACCAGAAACATTTGAAATTTTTGACTTTTTTTTATCTATCTTTGAACATTTTACATAATTTTTCATATCTATCTAAAGAACTCATTTTCAACTAGCATATTAATAGTTGTCTAAATAAACTATAGAAACATTGTTAACCTTTATAGTGAAATACAAAGAAAAATAAAAAATGGTGAATTATGTCAACAAGAAAGTAGATGCAAAATAAAGGATTAATATGTGGACACAGTAGTCATCCAAAGACATAGATTCAATTTATATAACTAAAATTGAATATTTCAAGCATTTAAAAAAATTTTGATATATATAATTGTGATTTCTAACCCCAAAATGTCACAATTTTAATTCCTTGAAGAGCCTCTATAAGTGGCCTCTCTTTAACAATTTATATCGAAAGAATGTCCTAGCACCTAGGAAGTTTAATATCTTTCAATATTTATAGTAATTTCATTGATATTGTCTTGCACTAGATGCATAATTTTGTCCAATTTTGATTAGTACATAGTTACTTGATATATGCCCAATTTTGTTCTACATATGGGATTCTTTGTTTAATGCACATGGACATTGTTTTTGTGTAAGATTTCCCAAACTATTATCATCTTTGGGCAATTTTTTTGTGTTAATTTCATAGCTTATGAAGTTCATATGCATGTGGGCATTTTTAGTTCATTGAGCTATTTAGTTCTTGATCTTTTATGGAGTCTATGGTGGTTTACAATTTTCTTGCGAGGTTGGAATTACTACCTATAATGTTCTTGGTGGGAAATCTTATATTTTTTTCATCTTTCATGAGTTTTTCTTTTGCCTCTTATAAAATACATATAATTTTTTTTTTCTAAAAGATTAATTAAAATTTCAATAATACTACCACTTTCATTTAAATATATAATTTATATCTGATATTTAATATAAATATAACACTGACCTCCATATAATTAACATTTAATATTTATATGTCCTAGTATCTATATATTCACATCTTATCCATGAATCTAGATTAATTGTTGGTTATCCATATGCATTTCATTTGATTAGCTATGGTTAAGCCTAGGGAAAATTTACGCATTCATAAGACTTTTCACATTGAGGAGTTTTAAATTGAACTTCATTCTTAGTTTTAGAATGAAGATAAGTTTGGGAAACCTAAACATGTTCATGCTTAGCCTTGAAAGCTTTGAACAACTCAAGTAGAAATAGAAGCCAAATAGTATATATCATTCTAGAACAATAAGTCATTAATGAAAATATGGGTTTCATGGTTAACAATGGTTTTTTTTTCAAGAGACAATACTTTCTCAAGAAGTTGTATTTATGATGGAAGATAAGTATTTGTCAATCAAATCTATAAGCATTAATGTGTTAAGGGGATTCAATTAAATATAAGAGGGGATTCATTCTAAAAAAAGGGAGGATTACTTCATGAGGGATGTATAGATGGGAATCACCATCCGAGAACAGTGACAAACCACTTGGTAACACGTAATCATGATAATGATTATTTTTTAGAGTGTACACTCATTCTCATGGATAATTAATTGATCTAGATAAGGCTTAAGGGTGCATAATAGGGCTTAAGGGGTTTACCTATAGATTGAATTTCTAAGATTGATTAAAAAGATTGAACATTGAAATTAAAGATTAATTATAAAGTTAGATTTTAAAGATTGATTTAAACTTACAATTGATATAAAAAGATTTTTTTAGTAAGATTGATTAATTAGATTGATGAAAGATTGAACATAAATTAAATATTAATTTTAAAGATCAATTAATTTTTAGCTTCAATTACAAAATCTGGAAACATGTATCAATGTATATATATATATATATATATATATATCTCAAAAATCAAACATGTACATCAATGTTTAAATGTCTATATAGTGCAAAATCCAAACATGTGTCAATGTACAAATAGATCAATATACAAAACATGCACCTACATATCAATGTAAATGTACACACACACACACACATATATATATATATCTCAAAAATCAAACATGTACATCAATGTTTAAGTGTCTATACATATATATCACAAAATCCAAACATGTATCAATGAACACATCAACTACGTTGATGATCACCATCACGTGCTAGATGTGCGGGCCTGTGTGGATCCTCGTCCTGCTGGACCTGAGTCTGTAAATGTAAATATAATGTTACATATATATATATATATATATATATAAGAACTTGAAATGTAAATAAATTTTATAAAATTTTAATTTTTAATTTATTTCAAGTGTACCTCTGTATCATGATGAATCGGATCAACAGGCTCCTCTAAATCTCCATATGCAGCACCTGTCGCAATGTCCTGTACCACATTTAAATACATTTAAATTTAAATATAGAACTATATGTACACATGTATATCTATATAAATTGAAATTAAATCCAGATTCTTGTACCTGCTGTAATGCACGTCCAAGGTCGGATAACTCAGAAGAGTGCAAGGACATTGCATCAGGATCAATGGCGTCGTCCATAAGCAAATCTAAGAATCTACTATGAACTCGTGAGGTCGTAGCCTGTGTCTGCTGTGTGGGAGCCTGTGTATGCTGTGTGGGAGCCTGTGTATGCTGTGGAGGCGGTGTAAGATCATCCACACTCTGTCTAGAGGAACCTGCCTCTGCATCTGAGCTCTGACCTCGACTGCTGCCTGTGGAGGATCTACGACACTGTCCTCCTCCAATGAAAGTAGGTAAATCACATGGCTCAATCCCATGCAATGTAGAAATCCTCTGGTAAGCAGCCAGGAGATCACTCACTAACATACCACTAATCTCACGCACGCGATCCTCAGGTAGTCGTCCTATCTCATCTGGAGTAGGAAGATCAAATCTGATGTATGGGTCATAAAATGGACTAGATGGTGATACACCTGCACTCGTCCGTGATCGAAGCATGTACCTACCCACATGATCAGATGAAAACTGCTCAACCTGAGTCGCAATGGTGGCAATGCTAGAATACATATCTAAACATGTGTCCTCAGCTGCAACCTGCCCAGCTCCAGTGTAGGCCTCCAAACCTTTTGGAAGAACCAAAAGGTTTTGACCCACCAATGCCCTCTTACTAGGGGGCTGTGGTATATCGGGTCGTCTACACTTATCCTGATATCTCCCCCGACCCTGACCAGCATGTGGAGGTAGATCTGTGTAGTCAACATCATAGCCCAAATGAAACTCTGCAAACAATTGTTTGCAGAAATATAGTGGCACCTCATCCTTTTGGGGCCACATATGATGTGCTGCTAACCATCTAGGATATATAAAAGGGGCCACTATGTCATCTGTACAAAAAGTGACCCTATATGCTCGAACCACCCTCTTATTGATGTAATGGGTGCCAAACATGTTCTTCACCTGAGTGACTGAGACATCTGAATCAACTGTCCTCCAACCTACTGTCCCTATGACAGTGCTAGATAGGCTATGATAAAAAACATCAATCGATACATCGTCATATGGATTGTATGATTCAGCCTTTTGAATCATACTCATGAGCTCAGTGCGTATAGCTGTCAATTTCTCCCTATTAGGGAGAGTAGTACTATTCTGCAGTGTTCGCTCTAATGCAGTCAGAGCAGCCTGCATCCTAGAGATAGTCTCATCTCTACGACTATCTCTAGCATGTGGGGCCTGGGTACTATTATGGTCTGAGGGAGCTCGTGATCCATGACTATCATGGACACTCTGATCTGAACCACTAGAAGCCATGAGTGATATGCACACAAAGGTAATATATATCTAGATCTAGATATAGATAAAAAATGCTCGCTGCAAGTAGGCACATGTGCACATATACATACATCCAAATATTAGAAAATCAATTGATATATATATATATATATATATCTACAAATTAATTTAAATAAATTAAAAATATCTAACTTTCAATTTGTACATGTGTTGTACAATACTTCAAGTAAACATGAAAACATTTTAAAAACTTCAAACAAACACACATGAACTAATTTTCAAATGCATTTTTACATAATATAAATTAAATTATATTAAATTAAACATTTAAATTCATGCATTTACATATGCACATGTGTAATATTTTTAAATATTTAAAAACATAATTTAAACTTGAAGGCATTTACACATGTATTCAATCATGGTAGTAGAACTAATTCATGTGCACGCATATTCACTAATTTGAATGCATATTTACATGTACATATTTACTTTACACACATGACAAAAATTAATTTGTACAAATTTCCATAACTAGAGAGGGAAAAACATTATATTGAAATTAAATACTAAAAGAAATGGTGAAAATGTATAATAATTTGGAAAGGGGTTCATGGGTCTTAAGAGTCTTAAGAGTCTTAATTAGGTTGAAAGTAACCTGGTCTTATGGGTCTTATGAGCTCGTCTTAAGGGTCTTATGAGATCGTTTTATGGTTCTTAACCTGGTCTTAAATGAGCAAAGTGTTAAGAGTTCAATGATAGCAAAGTGTTCAAACAAACAATACTATTTCAAATCAATTTAGTTGGCTACCTTGGCTTTATAGAAAGTTATATGATATTGATGGTATAGTTTTCTTGTGGCTTGATAATAATTAAATGATTAATTTTGTATTACAAAGTGTGATAAGTTAAAACACATTAGTATGCAAATGTTATCTAATAATTGTTATCAGATAACTATATAATTCTTAGGATTTACTATGACATCTTTCTTCATATTGTCTTTCCTGTCTCACAACTATAGGTCTTATAAAGATGAATGCCAATATCATGGTCCAACTGTAAAATATCAAAAAGAAAGTAATGCAATTTCAAAGATATATACTAAATATTTGGGCTAAATCAAAGAGTGTTACAATGGATAATGATACTTTATTTCAACATTTTTGTGACTATTATGTGTTTTGGTTATGCTAGTCTATTTTGTTTCTTTCCATTTATTGATATAGCATCTAGTCATTATTAAACTACTTTGTTCAATATTAAAAAACATGACAACTTAAAACTTAAGGATTAATTTATCAGGAGTCAACAATGAAATAAAATAAAAGTGCATGCTATAAAGAAAAGTTGTTTTAATATATAACTTGATCTAATGGCATGAAAACAATATAACTCGAACAATGATTATTATTGAATGCATAAGGTAAGTTGCTTACTACACTGTTTAGTCATTTAACCTAGGTAGCGGTTGCACTTGTCCTTGTCATTTGGGTCCTATTGGGTCTTAAGGGTCACATTAGGTCTTAAAGGTTTTAATTAGGTCTTATTGAGCCAAGTGAGGGTGAACTATTTTGACCTATTAAGTTCTATTAGGTCTTAAGTGGTCCTATTAGGTCTTAAGGGTCCTAATAGGTCATATTTAGTGGATGTTAAGTCTTAAAAGTGTTCCTATTAGGTCAGTAAGAGTAGATAGTCCATTATGTTTTAATTTTGATATTATTAAGTTAAATATTGGATCTTATAATTACATCCATCCTATTAGGTTTTAATGGTCTTATTAAATGTCTCAAGGGTAGGTGGACTATTTCATGTTTTTAAACGTTTCAGTTTACATTTTACTTAAATTATATATGTTTTCTATGTTTAAGTTTTATTTGTTAATTTTGTACATTTTTAAAAGTAAATACAATACATATTAAGAAAAGACTTTTTTTAACATATGAATATTAAAAAAATAATTAAAAAATATTTAAACAACATATATACATAAAAAATAACTAAAAAACACAAACAAAAAAATAAAAAAAATAAAAAAAAAAATCTACCTCTGACTCGGCCGAGTTGCACTATCACTCTTTAGCCGCTTTCCTTAGCCCCTCACTGTTCAAATGAGGGGCTAAAACCATTGAGTGGGCTATTAGTAGTCCCTTGTAGACTCGGTCGAGTCCTACTCGGCCGAGTAGGACTCGGCCGAGTCTCCGCGGCCACGTAGGTGCCATTCGGCGCCCCGTGGCACCTCCCCTTCTTCGGCCGAGTAGGACTCGGCCGAGTCCTACTCGGCCGAATATTACTCGGCCGAGTTAGTCGGGTTAGCCAAAAGGGTGACACCCGATTGTGCTTTTACCCATCATGCAATGCATATTCAACTTATGAAAACCCTAGGGTTACATCTGAAAACCAATTTTTAGGAGCAATAATAACTAGAAACTAATCTAAATGACAACTCATATCATTCATTGAACCATGTGAAAAATAAGTGCATACCCATCACAAAATTATTTTTTTCATTTGACCTAGTCAACAAGATCTGATTTTTTTGATATGATTTCGATTGTAAAAATAGAAATACAAAATAGAGACCCCTACTAAAAAATAAAGATATTTCCAAAAATGTAAAATTTTTAGAAAAATCTCTTCATTTGTGCCCTAGACACCCATTTTACCAAAACAGACTAGTTTTTGTAAATCAACTATTTGAGCTATTATATTGCATCCAATTTTTTAAAAAAAAGAATGGAATCCCTATAGAATTTAAAGAGATTTCAGAAAATGTAAAAATTTATGAAAAATATGCTGATTTGGGCTAAAAATTAGTTTTTTACGAAAAATTTAAATTTTTTTTTTAAAAATTCAAAACATCTAAAAAAATTCTGCATTTTTTATTGAAGCTTCCCTTATATGTCCTCAACCTACAAAAAAACTTTCAGACCAAAACTCCAAGCCATTTAGGAGATAAAATTAAATCTTTTAAACTTTAAGGTTTTAGTCTCCAAGTAAATTTGCACAAGGGGTTTAGCTCCAAAAAAAAACCAAAACCAGCATGTAAAGGTGGGTTGCCCCATGGTTGGCACCAGAAATGTGTGTGTGAAAATTGTACCTAGCTATGGACACAACACTTCAGTAAAATATTAGAGGTTAGCAAAATCAAAATCTACAAATAAGAACAATATAGCTAACCAGGCGATTTACTGCCTTCTAGTAGGTGCAAGTATGGTATTCTCAGATTAAACCGAGATCAGTGACAATGCAACACCTAAACAAAGGATTTAAAATGATGAAAGCAATGAAATATGAATGCAAATTTAATCTATATTTTTATATTTTCTATGCAATAAGATGAAAGATTATATGAAATTAATCTATAATGAATTGAAATTGATATCCAAATTAATCTAACAATGCTATGAAGATGAATGCAAAAGTATGCAAAATCTATGAAAAACTATGAAATGATCTCACAAAATTGCCTATCGCAAAAGCTTTGTTCTTCAGTTGTAAATTTCACCAGAGTAATTGTGCAAATTTGAGAGATGTGAGATTGAAAGCTGAGCCTTGATTTTATAGAAATCCAGGGCTTGAGGATGCATTGAGAAAAGCCATAAATCACTCTTGATAAACTCAGGTTGATTTTTGAGTTATCAAGAAATTAGAGATAATTAACTCACAAAAATCATGCAAAAGCAGTGTTTAATTCAAAATAGAGTTTTAGTTCACTTTTTCAACTCATCATCAGATGTTGAGTTTAGAAAGTTAACAAATTGAAAATAATAGTTGTTTTAAAGTTGACTATTTTTTTGATTGTGCGTGATTTAATTATAAATTAATTTAATAAATAAAGTGATTTATTTTCCACTTAACTGATTTTAAATTTAAAAATAATTTATTTGTGGGTTAATCAATTATTTTAATCAAACTTTTATTCAAAACTATATTATTAAATATTGACAACTTAGATTTAATCAATTAAATAAATATTTAATTAATTAAATAAATATTTAATCAATTATTCGTAGGAGATTTGATTTATTGTCAAAATTAAATAATATTATTAGGAATAAATAGAATTAAATCTAATTAAATAATCAAGTAGTAGAATTAAATTAATTAATTAAATATTCATCATATTCAATTAATCAACTTTAGGATAAATATGATTTATCGCCAAATAATATTTAAAATAACTGATTTGTGGGTTAATCAATTATTTTAATCAAATTTTATTCCAAAACTATATTATTAAATTTGGCAATTTAATTTAATCAATTAAATAAGAATTCAACTGGTTATTTTTAGCAAATTTGATTTATTGTCGAATAAAACAATATTAATTAGGAATAAATAGAATTAAATCTAATTAAATAATTAAGTGGTAGTATTAATCTAATTAATTAAATATTCATCATATTTAATTAATCAAATTTAGGATAAATGAGATTTATCTACAAATAATATTTAATTAAAGATAATTAGATAAATTAGGAATATTTAGGAAATATTCTCTGATGCAGAATTAAGATAATCAATTAGGATTTTGATGACTTGATGTGCAGATGTGCCTTAGGTTAGGACTTTTGTGTTGATTTTGATCGATTTGTCAATTTAAGAGGTTAATGAACCTATAGCCCATTTTTGGGGTATTACAAGAATAATGATAAAACAGATACAAATTAAGCTAAAATGAATTGAATTAAACTAACTGGATGCTAAATTATATGAGTTTAAATGCTAAAATGATTAAAATCTCTAAAGGAAAAATGACATTATGTAATTACCATGCATGAAAGTGGAGGATTAAGGAAATAAGGGGGCTTCATAGGAAATAAGGGGGATTTTATTTTGTTACAACTTTTTGGTGTTTTTAAACTTTAATCCCTATTTTGGGATGACTGTTTGAGAATAGTGACTATGAGGAACAGTGAATTGCTTTGAAGCAATGATGAATTTGTGCCAATTTATCACCCAAAGAGCCTTCTTACATTGACTATGACCTTTTCAAGACCTTAAACACCCTAAAAAAACCAAATTATTTCATAATACTACCCATGGTCCCATATACAATGCTAACAACATACTATACAACATTAGACTCCTCCCACCAGAGAAGGTATACACACAGGTGATCAATATGTATATTTTCCTAAGCACTACTAGGAGCTTACCCTGTAACAAATTTTTGATTGTGAAAATCATCACAAGTCTATTTTTTCCAGGGTCTAGTTCCCAGTAATGCTTGGTCAAATTTGCATGTTTGTTACCTATGCATATGCCTTCTCTGATTGACTCTTATATGCATAGGTGAAGGCTGTATATGTACAAGTTTCACATGATTGTGTTTTACATAACACAATAATAATATTAGTTTTTGTTTTACATGATTGCCTTCCCCAAATTATTACTGGCAAAATTTTGAACTTATATAAATGGAAAACTTTGTGCCTGATATACTTAAATACAATACACCAAGAAGTACCAAATGATGAATGCTCAATTGTTGTAATGGGAAAATGGTTGTTCAGTGACTGTATCTACCATTAGAGCCACTTCATATGCACAGGTGATGAACATGCAGATTTTCCTAAGCATTACTAGGAGCTGACCCAGCAACACATATACTATTGTGAAAATCATCACAAGTCCATTTGTTGTTGGGTCTAGTTCACATATTATTTTGGTCAAATCTGCATGTTTTTCACCTGTTAATATACCAAATGATGAATGCTCAATTGTTGTAATAGAAAAGCATCAAACCCATCCATTTCTAGAACTTGATTTTGTTAGGAATGAATGTTGAATGTTTGGCAGTCATTGTGTAGAGTTGTTGTTGCATTCATGACTATAATTGTCATTGATGTCAACATAGTGATCTACTAGAGATTTGTAGAGGAGCAGACAGTATTTGGATTAGTGCATGTGGGATATTGCAATTAGAGCTATGCGATGTTGAGGATATACTCTTTGATATGTTATATGTCTATGGTTAAGAGGACAGATAGTAATTCATTTATTCATGAAAGTTATGAGCATTTTGGTGGAAGCAGTATTTAGGCAGTGTTCCTGAGTAGTGATTTGTGGAAATCAGATGATATCTCCTAATTGGGATAAAATATAGTTTTATGCAGTTAAAGGGAAGTTGAAGACACATTGATAGTGACGTGGATGACAGTGCAAACTTTGAGGTTCCATGAGTGAATCTGAATTATTGTAATTAGAAGCTGATAGTTTTGTGTAATTTTGATATAGCATGTGGAAACTTTTATTTTTGTAATTAGATGCTGACTCACTTTTAATTACTTGAGTGTGGTATAAAGGAAGGAATGTTTTTCCTTGGTGATGTGTGAATGTAATCATGTATGCATGAAGTGAAGAAAAGAGCTAATGAATTATGAAAGTGAAATTGTGAAAGAAGTCATGCAAAGTACAAAGATCTAAAATTGAGATCTGGTGTAGCAGTGAGTGTGGTTTGGCATAGTCAAAGATGAGGTAACATGTTTTGATATTATTCTATTGAATAATCTAGAGATCAATTGGACAGTGTGTTTAGTGATCTTTCCATTGAAGTTGTTTGGTCAGTGGGTCCTTCTATCTTCCATAACTCTTAACAGGGTTAGAATCTTTTAGCAGGGATTCAAAATCTCCTAACCAGGATTCATATGTACTAAATATATTTCATAAGACTCCTAATAGAGTCCATCCTTTCACAAGGAATATTCATATTGATGCATCTTTTGTGGGCATCATTCCCATTGGGGTTTACTCTTTGATCAAGAGGTTCCCTAGTCAACATATCTTGTGTCATTGTGTTATTGTGTATGAATATCTTTCTATGGTTGGTGGTTATATTGCTTACATGGTTAAATATTGCTAAAGTTGATAAAAGTTATAATTATTAGATAACTGATTCACCCCCTCCTCTCAATTATCTTGGTGGACTTTACTTTCTAACAATTGGTATCAGAGTAGCAGGTCCTTGAAAGGAAATTTTAGTAGCTTAAGGAGATCCATGGTGAATTTCAAGAAAGAAAGCCCTAAGTTTGATGGAGTAAATTTTGATAGCTGGAAATAAAAAATGAAGACACGCCTACTGTGTTTAGGACTAGGTTATTGGTTGATTACAAAGAATGAGAATACTATTATTGATGAGGATAATCTTGAAGCTTTTACAAATGATGAGAGAGACCTATTCATGTGTAACATACTTGGTAGAGAAGCACTTTTGACAGCCCTTTCAGAGAATGAGTATAGTCAGGTAAAATGTTTGAAAACATCTCATGAAATTTAGAAAGCTTTACACTCTACTTTTGAAGGTGATGAATATGCAATGAAAGTTAGATTACATAATTGGATATGTGCATTTGAAGATATAAGAATGATGGAAGATGAATCTATTAGAAGCTATATTGGTAGGATGTCAGAAATTGTGTCATGCCCCACAAGGGAACTGGGGAAGAGAACAAAGATTCTCTTAATAAAAGAAAACCTAAGTAGAGATTTATGAAAAATTTTGAACTTTTAAAAGAGTTATGTGAACAAAACTTAAACTTAGATTCCTTCCAAGGTTCCCTTCTATTTTATGAACAATTCATTTAAGTCCATTAATTAAACTAACAACAAGATTAACTTCTCAAGAAAATTACATCATATCATTATAAGATTCTTTATGAAATACAAAGTACTTTCATTTCAATTTTCCCTTTTAACACCATCTATATTCCTAAGTATCCTTTATGAACATTATAAATTTTTAATCAAATAGAATTTATCTAACTCATTTGATACATTACAAATATACTACATTTGATTTTTCAATAGCTTCACTTAAACAACAATAATGAAAACATACTACATAACTTGGAATTTTACAAAATCCTTTTTCTTTTCCAACATACATCTTAAACATAAAGTTCACATTTCCCTTTTCCCTTTTTTCTAAGTCTACCCATTCCAAATACATCATTTTGAAATACATTACTGATTACATTACATTCAACTCCTCATGGGAGGTAACAAAATTTTACATCATGAAATATAATTACAAAGCCTTCATTCTTCAAACTGGTACATAAGCAAGCATGGATCCTCAAACACTGCATCTGCAAAAGATACCTCGATAAAAATATTTACCACCCAACCATGTGGATACCAAAAAGGCCCACTCCCCCATGCTAGGAGATAAACACCAAGGTCCACAAAGAAGGAATAGCTAGGCCAAACCTAGGGTTGGGTAACCTTTCCCAAATAGCAAATGAAAACAAGGTCAAAGTATAAATCTTTCCCCAAACAGGTTCTAAGGCTTAGTAGAAACTCTAAGAAACAACCTAAGTGAGTGTCATCACATAGCCCTCACTCCTTGGGTTGTCCTGGTACTAGCCACTCTGGGCCCCGGCCCCCAAGTAGGCACATGCGGGATCGAATGCCTTTCGTACAGACAAGTGCCATTCGATCATACCTAAGCATAGGTACCTTCTCCCACTCCCATCCATAGCCTTTACTAGCACTAATGGCAGGGGTGAGGCACATTTAATATTTTTAATGTTTTAACCCATTTCCCTTAAGTTTAATTAAATTTTCACTTGTTAAATAACTCTTCAGTCGGTTATCCTGGTTCTAGCCACTTAGGGCCCTGGCCCCGCACTAAGAGCCACTCACTAGGTGTCGTTAGGTTTTCTACCCTCAACCCACATATCACAATTATCTCATACACAGTAAAAGCATATTATAAACACATTTGAGAACTGCTACAAAGAATTGAAAATAATAGGATAGTTTATGGATGTTTAGAGAAATTAGGTATGTTTAAGGATGTTTAGAATGTCCTGATCCTCTTGGACAACTCTAAACCCTAAACTACTACTTACATACATTCTAACCCTATTAAGGCATCTAAATGCATTGGAAATAACCTCCACTTAAACAAGGAATGGACAATTTTAGGGTTTGCACAATATTCCATATACCAAAAGATAATACTCCATAAAGTTCGTTCTAAGTCAGAAATTGACTAAGTTTGAATTTGTTAAAAATCTAAAATCTAGAAGTTGCCACTTAACTCCTAGGAAACTAAAACCTATCCCATTCAATCTGAAAGGTACCTAATCCCTTTATACAACTATAACTTAAAGTATAAGATACGTAAACTTATACTTAAATGTTATACTTGTATAAAGAAATTATTATTGAAATCCATGTTTAACATTTATTAAAAACTTAATAAACAAACATAATTTTCATTTACACATCACAAATTTATAAACTAAACTAAACTATGAAATTCCTCTTAAATAATAACTAAATTTAATAGAAATTTCAATACTCTAAATTTAATATTCACTAAAATCTAAAAGCATTTAAAACAAACTACCACAAAATAAAAATAAATTTAAAGTCATTTTTGGGGGGAACCCTACGGGCCCCACACCCCACTGACTCACGCTCTGCGCATTTCCCAAGCCTGTGGGTTGTAGCAAGGTACTGCTACTACAATACCTGCTGCCGTAACAGTCAGGTACTGTCATGGTAGTGCCTGCCACTGCTACGGTTAGGTGTTGTATGGGGAGTGGGGAAGGTGGTGGCCCCACTTCCCAAAACTTTCATTTTTGTTTTGTTTTAAATTATTTTATTTTTTTGTTTCTCTTTCTATATTATATATATATATATATTTTTTAAGTATAACTTTATTTAAGCTTATATAATTATTTAAGCACAACTTTATGTAAGCATACTTTATAACTATATAATTTTTTTTTTTATAAAAAGAAAAGAACTCAATAATTTTATTGAAACATATATATTATTTTGACGGAATAATACAATAACATAGCCTATGTAATACATTAATACAACATTTGTATAATGTATAGATGGCTAACAAAATAATACAATAATATATACACGATTACTAATAATACAAGGCATTCCATAATAATAATACACAGTGCTGTAATAATTCAATAGTGCACAAATATTCTACTATAATAATACAAAATACAGCAACATTCCAACAAATCTAAACACAACATTCATATTGTAAAACAAAAGATTTATTTTCCAGGATGGATTCCAACCTGGAGTCCTGCGAAGATCGATTGATGAAGGAGAAATCAAGCTTTTGAACCTCTTCCAACACTCCTTCGAATTCCTCCTACAGGTAATCTCCAACTCCTTCTTAGATAAAAATTAATTCCTTCTCTACTCTAAACTATATAATATCCTATCAAAGATAAAGCCTCTCCTCCAAATTTCCTCTCAAAAATGATTTTCTGTTCAACCCCTCTCACACAAGAAAGTCTTCCTGTAAATAGAATGGAGATGGTGGTTGCACGAGTAATCCAACCAATGCAACCATCTCAACTATCCATCCGTTATTTGTTAATGAGATGGTTTGCAAAACCATTCCTGTAAAGGGAGAAATAATTTATAAATAAAACTATAATCCATGATCCCTAAATTTAAGGGTATCAAGATAGTTAAAATAATTCACTAATTTATTTAACTATGGTAATAGAATCTACTAATCCTATTTACCAGCTATAAGAATTACATAGAATAATTTCCTTCATACAAATAATTAATCTATTATATAATAATATATATTAATAATATATATTCATAGGCATATGTGTGCACCCATATGCTTATGTTACATATACCATAAATAAGACACATTATTATTAATATTAAATATGAAAATAACATTATTATCAAATATATTATTTATTCATACACTAATCCACATTCTAAAATATATATTAGGTAGCTACTAACATAAGTTAGATTTTACCACTATTTATTTAAAATATTTTATTATTGATATTGCCATAGACACTCTGTTATTATGAGTATTATAAAATAATACGATAAAATTATTCATTATTATAAATATTAAAATCACATGATTTAATCACATACCAACTCATCCCTAATGAGATATGCTAGTATAATAGTAGCTAATAATTAAGATAAATTAATAAATCATACCTTCAAATAAATCACATCAATAATCTACTAACAAAATTGAGCATACCAAGAAGTAAAACTACCATACTCAAAACCTCATTCTCAATGAATGAAAAAGACAACAAACTAACTACAAGATCCACAAAACTAGTAAACTGAGAGATCACATAATATATCCACACAAGGGACTGACTCGGCACTTCCCACCTAAGGATAAAAGGATCAAAGGTGAAGTTTCTTCCTGTGGAACCTGGTGATATCTTTGTAACAACAACAATGATCGAGGATTTTGAGGGATCGCTTAGACCTATGAATCCAAGTGGAGATGATACCCGGTACCTACAATCCTGCATCACCAAGAAGAGATACATATACATACATATGGATATACAAATTAGATATATGCAAGCAGATGACTAGGATCGATACATCGTGTGGACCTCAACTAAGTGAGTAACTACGACTTTGTCTTGAGTCATGAAAACACATCAGACACATATCCATGAAACATAAAACATCATGATAATGGTTAGATTCAAATCCTTGGGTTAGATCCATAAAACATATAAAAATAGATGGTTTTCTAATCTCATAAGCATATAAATAATAACCATAAATGAGCACATATATCATCATCCATAGAACATGAATGTAAATGTATAGTTTTGACCATCATAATAAAAATGTCCAAATCAACAAAGTCTAAGTATCACCATAGGAGAGGTATTACAAATTGTTGTAGGCATAAAATCTTGTGGAGGAACAAAGAGAGAGAATGAAGTGATATGGAAAATTCTGAGGACATTGACTCCTGCATTTAAGTAGACAACATGGATGATTGAACAAGTTATACCTTGTACTTCAAACTTTACAAGAGAGACTCTTCTTGGAAGATTGGAAGCAATAGAAATGAACCTGAGGTTATCAGGAGACTTGCCTAGAATGGAGACAACATTCAGTGCTCTTAGTGTTCACCCTACTTTGACAAAAAGTATCAGTGTAAGTGGAGATTATGCTGGTAGCAGAAAATCTAGAAATGAAGAAGACAGGAAGATTGAAGAAGGTATTGCCTTGCTTGTGAAGAGAGAACCAGACGGTAAGAAATTTTTTAATGTTGGACTTGTTAAGAATATGGTCATTTTGCATCTAAATGTCCTAAGAGAGTTAAAAACTATAGAAATAATTTCAAGCCTAGAAGACCTAAGTAATGTTATTATGCTAATGATGAAGATCTTGAAGCTAGCATAGAAAGAACTCTAAGTGAAAGTGATACTGATAATAATGATGACATAGGATTTGTAGCAATTAAAGAAGAGAATCCTGAAACTGAAGTTAAGGAAGAAAAATCCCTAGTTTCTCAAGTTGAAAAGAAAGATGATTGGATTATAGATAGTGGTTGTTCACATCATATGACTGGTGACATAAAAAAATTCATAAAGTTTAACAATTATGATGGAGGAGTTGTTAGAGTTGGAAACAATGCACCTTGTTTGATTAAATATATAAGATCTATTACTCTTGATGGAAAGACTAATACTGATGATATTTATTTTGTGGATGGTCTGAAACATAATCTTTTAAATATTGGACTATTAGTTGATAAGGGATATCAAGTTTGGTTCACTGAGAAAACTTGTGTAATAAAAGATAAAGATAGAAATTTGATTGGAACTAGATCTAGAACAAGAGGTAATTTATTTCAATTGAATCCTACTAAGATGACATGTTTGATTACTAAGATTGATGACAGTTGGTTATGGCATAGAAGGTTTTGTCATATAAATTTTGATAACATTGTGAAAGTGAGTACTACACTTGCAGTAAGGGATTTGCCTAAAATTATGAAGCCTACTAACATGATTTGCAAGGAATGTGTGATGGCTAAACATAAGAGAAGTTATTTTCCCAGTAAGAAGTTTACATTTGTAGAGAAGTTGGAGATTGTTCATACAGATTTGAATAGTCCTACCAGGACTAGAGGATTCTATGGAGAAAGGTATTTTATGATCCTTGTTGATGATTTTACAAGAATGATGTGGATTGCATTTCTTAAAGAAAAGTCTGAAGCATTTGATAAGTTTAAGATCAGTAAGAATAAAGTTGAGAATGAATCTAGAATGAAGATTAAATGTTTGAGATCTAATAGAGGTGGAGAATTTACTTCTAGAGAGTTTAACACCTTTTGTGAAGTGAATGGTATTAAGAGATAGTTTTCAGCCCCTAGGACATTTGAACAAAATGGTATTTTAGAGAGAAGAAATACATCAATAATTGAAGTAGCAAGAGCTATGCTATCTGAGAATGATTTTGCAAAGATATTCTGGAGAGAAGCAGTGAACAGAATAGTATATACAATGAACAAAGTATAAATCAGACCAGACACAAAGAAGACACCCTATGAATTATGGTTTGGACATGCACCCTCAGTTAAGTATTTTAGAATTTTTGGAAGCAAATGTTATATAAAGAGAGATGATGATATTGGAAAGTTTGATCTTAGGAGTGATGAAGGTATATTTCTTGGATATTCTTTGAAGAGAAAATCTTATAGATGTTACAATAAGAGAACTAAGACTATTGTTGAGAGCACACATGTTAAAGTTGATAAAAAGTTCAAAATTTAGGAAAGAATGCTTGATTATGAATCATATGAATAAGCTCACCCTAAACCTAACATTGAGACTACTGAGTTATTCTATGAAACTGACAGTGAATTGTTGAATGAAAGACACAGTGAAGTCATTGAAGAACCAACACCTGAAGTAAGATCAAAGACAGTGAGACCTAACAAGAATTTATCAAGGAATAATCCTATTGAGAAAATTATTGGAAGCATTAAAAGATTTCTAACTCGAAATAAGGTACAAGAACAGTTATGTTTGATTTCTCAAGTTGAACCTAAAACTACTAGTGAAGCTTGTGAAGATGAAAGTTGGATTAATGCTATGAAAGAAGAACTAGATCAGATTGAAAAGAACAAGACATGGGAATTGGTCCCTAGACCTAAAGATAAGAATTTTATTGGAACTAAATGGGTATTCAGGAACAAGATGAATGAACAAGGAGAAGTAGTAAGAAACAAAGCAAGATTGGTATGTAAGGGATACTCACAGGAAGAAGGAATTGACTATGAAGAAAACTTTTCACTAGTAGCAAGAATTGAAGCAGTAAGAATATTTTTGGCATATGCAGCTTATAAGAAATTCAAAGTATATCAGATGGATGTAAAGTCAGCATTTCTAAAGGGTGAATTGGAAGAAGAAGTCTATATTGACCAGCTTGAAGGTTTTCCTTTGACTCAAGAAGGAGACATGGTATGTAAACTGAAGAAAGCCTTATATGGACTAAAGCAAGCACCTAGAACTTGGTATGCAAGATTGGATAAGTATTTGTTAAAATTGGGATTTACAAAAGGAACAACTGATAGCAATCTATACACAAAAGAAATTGAAAATGGTTTGTTGATTATAGTTATTTTTGTTGATGACATTATTTTTGGAGGAGAAGATAAAGCTAGTGACAAATTTACTGATGAAATGAAGACTAAATTTGAAATGAGTATGATTGGTGAAAAGAAATACTTTTTGGGACTACAGATAACACAAAATAGTGATGGTATCTTTGTAAGTCAGACAAAGTACCTGAATGACTTACTAAAAAGATTTGGAATGGACAACTATAAACCAGTTGGAACACCTATGGTAATTGGACATATATTATCTAGCATAGATGAAACACTGGTAGTTGAACAAAAAAAATATAGATCTATGATTGGAGGATTGTAGTACTTGACTCATACAAGACCTGATATAGCACATTCAGTTGGAATTGTAGCAAGATTTAAAGCTGAACCTAGAGAATCACATTATGTAGCAGTAAAGATGATACTGAGATATTTAAGAGGCACAATGGACTATGGATTGTGGTATGAAAAATATGATGATTTTACTTTATGTGCATATACAGATGTTGATTGGGGAGGTAGTGTTGATGATAAAAAGAGCACCAGTGGTGGAGCCTTTTTTCTTGGAGGAAGATTAGTTTCTTGGCTAAGTAAGAAGTAGAATTGTATTTCACAAAGCACAACAGAAGCTTAATATGTAGCAGAAACAAACAATTGTAACCAAATAATTTGGATGAAGAAAATGTTGAAGGATATTGGAATAAAGTTTTTTGAACCTATTGTTATACATTGTAACAACACCAACACAGTTAGTATGTCTAAGAACCCTGTATTACATTCTAAGACAAAGCATATAGAGATTAAGTATCATGTAGTAAGAGAGAAAGTTTCTAAGAAAGAAGTCAGACTTGAGTACATAAGCACAAAGGAGCAGATAGCAGACATTTTTACAAAGCCTTTGCCTAAGGATACGTTTGAGTATCTGAGAGGTATTCTTGGGGTTATGCCCCAGCCTACTTTTGAGAAGTGATGCAGATTGGTTGCATCCATCCAGTTGTATATGAGCCTTATCCTTCTTTTGGACTAGATGTTGGTACTTCCTCTATGGAGCAGTATGTGTATTTGAGTTGAGTCATGAGGACTCTAGTGAATGTATTTTCTAAATAGTGTCTTTTGACATTGGAGTTGTTGACATAATGATGAAATTTTCTATCATTAATGTCAGTGGGGGAAAAGTGCACATGAAAAATCATTTGTACCATCTATTGGAGAGAACTGAATAGGAAAATGAAGCACAATTTGATTGATGAAGAGGACTTGAAGTATTTTTCAGAGCTGCAGTGTTGCAGTGTTGGATTCTTGGAACATTGGATATTTTTCATGTATGTTGCCATCAATGCCAATGGGGGAGATTGTTAGGAATGAATGCTAAATTTTTGGTAGTCATTCTGTAGCAGTTGTTGTTGCATTCATGACTATGATTGTCATTGATGTCAACACAGTGATCTATTAGAGATTTGCAAAGGAGAAGACATTGTTTGGATTAGCGCACATGGGATATTGTAGTTGGAGATATGTGATGTTGAGGATATACTCTTTGATATGTTATATGTCTATGGTTAAGAGCGCAGATAGTAATTCATTTATTCATGGAAGTTATGAGCATTTTGGTGGAAGTAGTATTTAGGCTGTGTTCCTGAGTAGAAGTTTCTGGAAATTAGATGATATCTCCTAATCAGGATGGAATCTGATTTTGCATAATTAAAGGGAATTTGAAGACACATTGATAGTAATGTGGATGATAGTGTAAACTTCAAGGTCACACAAGTGAAGAATTATTGTAATTGGAAGCTGACAGTTTTGTGTAATTTTGATATAGCGTGTGGAAACTTTTATTTTTGTAATTAGATGCCGAATCATTTGTAATTACTTGAGTGTGGTATAAAGGAAGGAATGTTTTTTCTTGGTGATGTGTGAATGTAAGCATGTATGCATGAAGTGAAGAAAAGAGCTAATGAATTGTGAAAGTGAAATTGTGAAAGAAGTCATGCGAAGTACATAGATCTGAAATTGAGATATGGTGTAGTAGTGAGTGCAGTTTGGCACAGTCAGAGAAGAGGTAACATGTTTTGATATTATTCTATTGAATAATCTAGAGATCAATTGGATAGTGTGTTCAGTGAGCTTTCCATTGAAGCTGTTTGGGTAGTGGGTCCTTCTAGCTTCCATAACTCTTAACAAGGTTAGAATCTTCTAGCAGGGATTCAAAATCTCCTAACCGGGATTCATATGTACTAAATGTATTTCATAAGTGATGCAGGAGCATCCTAGGTGTAAGAGAAATCTTGCATCACCCAAAAATATTTTTTTTTTCTTTTCTATAAGGGCTATCTTATGTAGAGCTACTATTTATGGAAACTTACTATTTTTAGTAAGTTGGTCATATGATCTCGGAATGTTCTGATTTCACAAGTGGAGGTTCATCTCAATCATTTTAGCCTATCAGTTGAGTTTCATTTCCACATCATCAGTATCAGTGAAGTTATTGAGGTTTTTGGGTATGAAATCTTTCAAGTCAATTTTGAAAGCCTTAGAGGCTTCAGATCGCGATCGACCCCTGACTAACTAGTGCTTGCGCATGTCAAGCACTGTAGATCTCATCATGGCATTTTCGAAAAGTGGTTACTATAGAAAAATGGAGCTACGGTTACAAATTTATGTCCTTCAAAAGTTGGGCTACCTAAAAGCATATTTTATATTTCTTTTGAGCCAACCCTATTGTAAAAATTGTGAAAATAAAATAATTCTATGTATAGTTAGCCTTAAGGGCTAAATTTCTAGAACCTTCTGGGGTAGTGGAAATTGCCTATATAAAGAACGCCCGTAGTGTTGTCTAGGGCAGTTCTAGGTAGTAGATCTGGGTGATAATTTGAGGCTTTGTCCTACAGAATATTGTAAGGGGAATGCCCATGTGGCTTTGCATATTGTAATTCTAAAAGTTTGGAATTCCACATTTGTGGAGATAATGACAAGCCCATTTTCTGTTCTTGCAAATTATTGTTGTTTCTCTATTTCTATTATGTGTTTGTGGTATTAAGGGGAGTACCATTCATCAAGTGGTATCAGAGTAGGATTTCTTGAGTGTGTAAACAAATCGCCGACTATGAGGCAGTTTGCACCAAGACTGTGGGTTAGGGTTTTTGTGTAAACAAATCACTAACTGTGAGGTAGTTTGCACTAGGACCGTGGTTAGGGTTTCAATGAGAAGTATGAAAATACCTCCATGAAGGGAACATGGTGGAAGAGTTGGTGTTGTAACACTTGAGGTTAGGGAACTATAGAGACAAGTGCAAGCATTACAAGAGGAGATTCATATAGGAATGAATCTTAATGTCAAAGATGAAAGCAAGGATGAAGCCGAAGAAGGAAATTATGAAGAAGGAGAAGTCAAAGTTTTGAATCAAGAAGAAGAAAGACTTTTCTGAGCCATTTCAAAGATCAGGAAGAGACCTAAGATTGAGGTTCCAACATTTTTTGGAAATCTTAACCCAGAAGAATTGATCGACTAGATCAATGAGTGTGAAGAATATTTTGAGTATGAAGATATCGAGGATCCTGATCGGGTCAAGTTTGCGAAGGCCATCCTAAAGGATCATGTGAAGATCTAGTGGCAAGAGATTCAATTGGAGTAAAATCAAAAAGGAAAGGATAAAATCATAAGATGGGAGCGAATGGTGGATAAATTGAAGTGACAGTTTATTCTTATTGATTATGAGCTTGATCTATTGAAGAAGATGAAAATTTTGAAGCAAGTGGGAAGATCTATTTAGGAGTATATAGAGGAGTTCTATCGAATCCTCATCAGAAAAGGCCATGCAAAAGCTGACAAGGAGAAAGTTGCTCGTTACCTTAATGGGTTAAGGCCAAGTATTTAGTAAGAATTGAATCTAGTTCGAATGAATAGTATTGAAGAGGCATACCGGTTTTCCCTAAAAGTAGAGAAAAAGCTGAACAAGAAGTTTGAGGGCAGACAAAGAGGAAGAGGTCATGATGGAAGATCTAGTGGACAGTCATGTGGAGATCGAAATGAAGATCTGAAAAAGTAGGATGAGGCTAGTAATCATCAAAATCAGAGAGGAGATAATTTCAATCATTTCCATGATCAAAATAATAAAGATTAGAGAGGAAGAGGAAGAGGACAAGGATCTGGAAGAGGAGGCTTTGGTGGAACATGTTTTCATTATGGAGAAGGTCATAGAGCATTTAAATGTCCTCAATACCAAGGAAGGATAGATAGGAGGAATGAAGGCCAGGCTAGAGTTGCACATGTAGATGAATATGTCAGATCATCAAATTCTAAAGATGCTGAAAGAGGAGAAATGTTGATTAATAGAAGAATCTTGCTGAGTGGTGAGAATGAACCTAAGCAAAGAAGGAGCCTATTTTGCACCAGGTGCAAGTGTGAGGGTAAGTGTTGTGATGTGATTATTGATAGTGGTAGCACTAATAATTTGGTGTCAGAAGAGATGGTGAAAAAGTTGAAGCTCAAGAGGTAGAAACATCCACATCCATACCGGGTTGCCTGGGTGGAGGATGACCATAAGGTCATGGTTAGTGAACAGTGCCTAGTAAAGTTCAAGATTGGCGGGTACCATGATGAGGTACTATGTGATATCATACCTATGGATGCATGTCATATGTTGTTAGGTAGACTATGGTAGTTCAATAGATGTGCCATACATGATGGTCATGTGAATACCTATTCCCTGACAAAAGATGGTGTGCAACATAAGCTAAAGCCATTGAAGGAGATTGAAGAAATGGTATGTGGTAATGCAAGAATAACTTTTGTTGATAGAGGAAATTTTTTAAATGGTATGTGGTAAGAGCATATGTGATTTAACTTAATTCTGAAGGTTGGGAAAGAGGAAGTAGAAGATGTACTTGTAGAAGTTGTAGAATTATTGAGTGAGTTTCAGGATATTGTATTTGATAATGTGCCTAATGGATTACCACTAGTAAGAAAGATCAGTCATCAAATGGACTTGATTCTAGGAGTGAGTTTGCCAAATAAGGCAGCACATAGAATGACACTAGCAGAAAGTGAAGAGTTGAAGACAAATTTGAAGTTTAGTTCATCACATCATCCGCAGATTGTATATGGAAGTAGTCCCAGAAATGTATCTGAGTTGAGGAAGATAGATAAAGGAGAAATAAGTAGTGCTGAAGCTGAGGATTTTGCAAAACATTTGAAGAACATCCATGAGGAGGTGAGGAAGAATATTACCAAGATGAATTCACAGTATAAGGCTAAGGCAGATGAGAAAAAAAGGTATAAGGAATTTTAGGTTGGAGATGAAGTCATGGTTCATTTGTGAAAAGAGCAATTTCCAGTTGGTACCTATAACAAGCTGAAAATGAAGAAGTTTGGACCATGTAAGATACTAAAGAAGCATGATCCAGGAAATGCCTATGAGGTAGAATTGACTATTGAGCTGAATATTTCACTAGTATTTAAAGTTTCAGATCTGATAGAGTATCATGAGGGAGGTGTTGAAGATGAGATCACAACACAATGGAGTATTCTAGCAAACAGTTCAGATATCAAGGAGATTGAAGACATACTAGATAGTTGTGTTGGAAGAAGCACAAGGAAAAGGGTATATGAAGAATATTTTGTCAAATTGAAAGGACGACTTGTTGAAGATTCATCATGGCTAACAAAGGAGGAGGTTAATGATCTTGGTTTTCCTCTGCACACCTGAGTCATGACAGGGTCACTTCTCAAATTACCCCGAGTGTTTGATGCATGAGCATCCTAGGTGTAAGAGAAATCTTGCATCACCCAAAAATATTTATATTTGCTTTTCAATAAGAGCTATCTTATGCAGAGCTACTATTTATGGAAACTTACTATTTTTAGTAAGCTGGTCATATGATCTCGGAATGTTCTGATTTCACAGGTGGAGGTTCATCTTAGTCATTTCAACCTATCAGTTGAGTTTCATTGCCACATCATCAGTATCAGTGAAGTTATTGAGGTTTTTGGGTATGAAATCTTTTAGGTCAATTTTGAAGGCCTTAGAGGCTCTGGATCACGATCGACCCCCAATTAAATGGTGCTTGCGCATGTCAAGCACTGTAGATCTTGTCATGGCGTTTCTGAAAAGTGGTTACAATAAAAAAATAGAGCTACGGTTAAAAAGTTATGGCCTCCGGAAGTTGGGCTGCCTAAAAGCATATTTTATATTTCTTTTGAGCCGACCCTATTGTAAAAATTGTGAATATAAAATAATTCTATGTATAGTCAGCCTTAAGGGCTAAATTTCTGGAACCTTCTCGGGTGGTGGAAATTGCGTATATAAAGAAGGATCGTAGTGTTGTCTAGGGCAGCTCTAGGTAGTAGATCTGGGTGATAATTCGAGGCTTTGTCCTATAGAATATTGTAAGGGGAATGCTCATGTGGCTTTGTATATTGCAATTCTGAAAGTTTGGAATTACACATTTGTGGAGATAATGAGAAGCCCATTTTCTATTCTTGCAAATTATTTTTGTTTCTTTGTTTCTGTTATGTTGTTTCTCTATTTCTGTTATGTTGTTTCTCTCTTTTTGTTATGTTGTTCTTGTGTCATTGTGTTATTGTGTATGAATATCTTTCTATGGTTGGTGGTTATATTGCTTACATGGTTAAATGTTGTTAAAGTTGATAAAAGTTATAATTATCAGATAATTGATTCACCCCCCCTCTCAGTTATCTTGGTGGACTTTACTTTCTAATAGATTTTCTATAGTCTTAATGATTTTTCTATAGTCCTAATGATTTTTCTTATTTCTTGTCTTTTGTCCCTTTTTTATTTCCTAGTCTGTACTTGGTGATATGATTTTAAACATTGTTAACAAAGCATGTTTAATTTTTTGATTATTTGATCGATCCTCTCACCTTTCCATACTTTGTAAATTCTATTGTCCCAGTCAAGTTTTGTAGTGTTTTTTATTAGGTTTCATGTTTTTTCTTGTGGGGTTTTGTATTGGTTTTTGCTCTTGATAAATTAGGCCTTGAATTTGACTTTGTCCATGTCCAAGTTTGTGCCAATTGTGGAGTTCACCTTCTTTTGTGACACAAGGGAGGATGGGGAGAGGAGACAAAGGCACACCCTAAGAAGATCCACCTTGCAAAGATCACACACGGAAGAAAAAACACAAGTGAGAGAGAGAATGCAGATCAATTTCTTATATTTATTCAAGTAGATTCATACATGTCGAGCTATAAGGCCTTCCTAGTTTAGGCCAAGTATTACAATTCAAGTACAAAATTCCTCCAACATGCAAGGATCTGGAACTATCTTCAATCTTCAATCTCCTAAATTCTATCCCAAAACTGACTCCCTTAACTACAACCAAAGATTACAATATATACAAGAGGCTACCGAACAAGTCAGCCTTCAAATCCATCATTAATAGAAGGAACAACTAGATCTAGGCCTACACACTTCCCAATGATAGAAACCAGCATTAATATATGACCATAATTAATTGTACAAGTTGGCCTCAATAGGAAACTAAAATAAATAACTTAGAAAGCAAGGATAACTGAGTGCTAGATAAGCATCACTGAGTGCAAGGGAAATAACCAAGCACCAAAGAGATAGCCGACTAGCTCGATTAACAAAGGAAACTGAGAAACTACCGAGCCAACTCAGTCAAAGAATAAACTAAGCAACACAACAAAACACAAACATGTTTTTGGTGACACCAGATTTCCAAGGACCCGAGATGCTCTTGCATTAGACACTTGGGGTTATTTGAAATGATTCTTCAAATTGTGAAGGAGGTACAATCTGAGGTGAATCCAACTCAAATTGTGAACTCCATGAACTCTCTTCATTCAGTCTATTCTTCCACTTTACCAGATATTCCATATACTATTTTCCTCTTGTACTTTTGCCAACTCTTTGTTTCAAAATTTGTTCAACTTCTTCTATTTATTTCTTAGGATAATCATTTTGTACTATCATTTCTTCATCTGACTCATGGTACTCATACAAATCATCAATATTGAATATAGGTGATATATCCATGTCATCAGATAACTCAATCTCATAAGCATTTCCACTATCAAATTTCCTCAAAATCTTGCAAGGACCAAACTTCTTCATTTTCATCTTTCAATATGTTCCAACGGGAAATCTTCCTTTCTTCAAATGAACCATTACTTCATCATCAACTATAAAAATCTTGTCTTCTAGTTCTATCAGCTCTATCTTTGTATTTTTTATTATTCTTCTCCAACTTGTGTTTCACATCTTCATGCAATGTCTTCATATACTCTCCAAACTTTACTCCTTTAGTATTTCTCTTTCCTTCATCAGCAATATCCCTCAAATATGATATACCTCTCAGTTGTAGTCCAGTTACAATCTCAAAAGGTTTTTTTCTAGTACTCTTATTCACTAAATTATTGTATGCAAAATGTACTTGTGCCAACACCGAATCCCAATTACTCGATGTGTCTCCAACTAAACATCTCAAAAGATTTCCCAAGATTCTATTCACAACTTATGTCTTTCCATTAGACCATGGGTGAAATGTAGAACTATATTTCAACTCAGTGCCAAACTTTCTCTGAAGGGTCTTCCAAAAGTATCCAACAAATTTACTGTCTTGGTCAAAGATGATACTCCTCGGTAATCCATGCAATCTGAAAATTTCCTTAAAGAAAAGATCTGCTATATGTACTGGATATGATGTTTTTCTATAGGGTATAAAATGTGCCATTTTAGAAAATCTAGCCACAACAAAAAATATAGAATCATTACCTCTCACTGTCTTCGGTAAGCCAAGAACATAATCCATACTGATATCATTCCAAGGTTTCTTAGAAACAAAAATCAGTGTATACAATCCAGTATTCTGACTTACTCCTTTTGCAACTTGACAAATTCCACAACTCTTCACAAATTTCTGAACATTCGTATACAACTATGGCCAAAAGTATCTCTCCTTAAGCAAATTCAATGTCTTGTCAACACCAAAGTGTCCAATCAAACCACTACTATGTTTCTCCTTTATCAAATTAGTTCTCATTGATCCTCTCGATATACACAACTGAATACCTTTGAACAACATACCTCCTTGAATGAAATATTCTTCCCATTTAGTACTCGGTTGATCTTGAATAGCTGCTCTGCACTTTCTCCATGGCTCAGAAAAATTAGGATCAACTTCATATGAATCTCTCATGTCATCAAAACCAAGAACTTCAATTTTCATCTTGGACATCAAAGATCTTCTTCTACTCAATGCATCAACAACTTGGTTAGTGACTCCACTATTATGTTTTATAAAAAATGTACAACTCTACAAATATTCAACCCATTTCATATGTCTCTGATTCAACTTATTCTGACTACCTAAATACTATAAATCTTTATGATCAGTATACAACACAAATTCATTTAGTATCAAAGAATGTCACCATTTCTTGAAGGCTTGAATGATAGCATAGAATTTTTTAATCATACATAGAATATTTCCTTTTTGCATCATTCAACTTTTCACTAAAGGAAGCAACAAGTTTACCTAGTTGACTCAACACAACTCCTATTGCAGTACCACTTGCATCACATTCCACTTGAAATACCTTATTGAAATCAAGCAATGCTAACATAGGAAATTCAACAACCTTCTACTTTAGAGTCTCAAAAATTTTATCAGCTCCATGTGTCGACTTGGATTCTCTTTTATCTCCTCTCATAGTCTCAGTCATAGCATTACAAATTGAACTAAAATTTATAATGCACTTTCAGTAAAAACTTGCCAAACCATGAAATGATCTTAGCTCACTAGTATTCTCAGATGAAGGCCAATTCAAAATAGCTTCAACCTTTTTAGGATCTATTTTTAGACCATCAACTGAAATCAAAATCCCAAATAGACAATCTCCTCTTTCATGAAGGAACACTTTTTCAGATTTATTAGCAAATTTTCTTCTTTCAAGCTCTGCAATACTTGTTTAACATGCAACAAATGTTCTTCTCTAGTCTTACTGAATATTGGAATATCATCTAGGTATACAATAACAAATCTACCTAAGAATTTCTTCAAAACTCCATTCATCAATCTCATCAAAGTACTTAGTGCATTAGTTAAACCAAATGGTATAACCAACCACTCGTACAAACCTTCTTTTGTCTTAAAAGAAGTCTTCCACTCATCACCTTCTATGATTCTGATCTGACAATACCCACTTTTCAAGTCTATTTTCATAAAATAATTTGCTCCAGTCAAACTGTTCATTATGTCATCCATTCTTGGTATAGGAAACCTATATTTCACTATTATCTTGTTGATTCCTCTGTAATCCGTACACATTCACCATTTTTCATTCTTCTTAGGTGCCAATACAATAGGTATTGCACAAGGACTCAAAATTTCTTAGATCAAACCTTTCTGCAACAATTCTTGAATCTATTAGTTCAATTCCTGATTCTCGGTAGGTGTCAACTGATGCGGTGCCTTATTTAGTAAATTATCTCCAAGGATTAGATCCATTCAATGATCAATGCTTCTCTTTAGTGGAAAACCATCAGGTACATTATCAGAAATAATCTCACTATACTCGATAAGTAACTTATCAATCTCCTCAGGAATGCTATCCTCTATTTTCTTACTCAGTTTGTTAGGAATCACATCAAAACATACATCATTCTTCTTCAAATCCTTAACAAACTTTCTTCCTTCCATCATATGAACTTTTATAGATGTAAAAATATTACTAACCGGTTCTTCAATCAAAGGTAACAAGATTTTTCTTCTCCCATCAGCCCAAATAGTATATTTATGCAATCTCCCATCATACATAGCATGTCTATCATATTGTCAAGGTCTACCCAACAAAATATGACAATAATCCATAGGAATGATATCACATAAAACCTTATCATAGTACTTTCCAATTTTTAAATTCACATAACAATGTCCACTTACCAAGAGTGGAGGCTCATCCTTGATCTATGAAATCTGATAGGGCGTTGAGTGTTTAAACCTTTTCAGCTACAACTTTGTAACCATTTCCTCAGATGCCAAGTTCTTCAAGCTTCCACTATCAATGATTACCTTCCACACTTCATCAAAAACTCTACATCTGGTCTTGAACAAAATTTTCCTTACTAGATCTTCCTTATTACTTTCACTCCAAAGTGCTCTTCTTACCATCAAATTATTTTCCTTCTTAGGTTCATTCGGTGACTCTTCTTGCACAAAATAATTTCTATTGCTATTGACCTTCTTACTTGCATGTGTACACTCAAATGATATATGTCCTTCTTCTCCATAATTGTAACATGTTCCTTGGAAACCACCTCTATTATAACCACATCGGTAGTTATTGCATCTTCCTCTAGATGAAATTTCACCTTTCCACTTAGTCTATCCTTTATCTAGATTTGTCTTTTCTAGTTCAGATCTATTGTTTTCACCATAAGATCTTCCTATTCCTCTAGGGAATCTACCATCTCTACCTCTTTGTCTTTGCTCATGTCTTTTGTTCAATTTCTCCTTGGCTTTCAATGCAAACTGGTAGGCTTCTTCAATGTTCTCTAATTTGACAAAACTAATTTCTTCTTGGATGGAAACTCTCAATCCATTCAGGTATCTAGTAATTCTTTCCACATCATCTTCATCATGTCCAGATCTATTATCTAATCTATAAAATTCCTTCGTATAATCTTTTACCGAGCTATCTTTCTGCCTCAAACTTTGCATTTGCCTAACTAGATTAATCTAATAATCACAACGTAAAAATTTTCCTTTCAATTTATTTACCATCTTATTCCATACCTTAATTTTGTCTTTTCCTTTCCTCTTTCTGTCCAATTGTAGATGTTCCAACCACAAGGATGCATGACTCTTCAACTTTGTGCTTGCAATTTTCACCTTTTCCTTAGGGACATTTTCATTTTCAAAGTACTTTTCCATATCGGTGATCCAATCCACCAATTCATCAAAATCTAATTTTTCACTATACTCAAGAGGGTTAAAGTGTGGTGTAGACTTTAGATTTGTCAAAGCCTTCAACAATCTTTCCTCACCTTCATGCATCATCGGTGAAGGTTCTACATCACCTTGTTCTTCCTCAATTTCATCATCACTAACATCTTCAAGATGTCTTCCTTTGCGTTGGGCTATCTCGACAACTTTTAATCTAGCAACAAGTTGTCTCAACATGTCTACCAATCCTGGATCCACATCTTGCCTCCCATGAACCATATTGAAACCCTTTGCAATTATAGGCCAGATCACAATCTTCTATCCTACAACAAATCAACTATGGTTTGACAAGAAGGAACCCTCAAACCTAGATTCACAAACCTAGATCCAGATTTCACCTTGTTATGATACCACCTGATGCAAGGGAGGATGAGGAGAGGGTCCAAAGGTAGACCCTAACTAAATCCACCTTGCAAAGATCACACGCGGAAGAAAAAACACACAAGTGAGAGAGAGAATGTAGATCAATTTCTTATATTTATTCAAATAGATTCATACATGTTGGGCTGTAAGGCCTTCTTAGTTTAGGCTAGGTATTAAAATTCAAGTACAAAATTCCTCCAACATAGAAGGATTTGAAACTATCTTCAATCTTCTATCTCCTAACTTCTATCCCAAAAATGACTCCCTAAACTATAACCACATATTACAATATATACAAGAGGCTACTGAAAAAGTCGGCCTTCAGATCTATCATCAATGGAAGGAAGAATTGGATCTAGACCCACACACTTCCCAATGATAGATACCATCATTAAATGTGCAACCATAATTAATTGCAAAAGTCTGCCTCAATAGAAAATTAAAACAAACAATTTGGTAAGCAAGGATAACCGAGCACTAGATAAGCATCACTGAGCACCAGGGAAATAATTGAGTGCTAGAGAGATAGCCAACCAACTTGGTTAACAAAGGAAACTAAGAAACTACCGAACCAACTTGGTCAAAGAAAAAAATGAGAAACATAGGAAAACACAAACAAGTTTTTGGTGACATAGGATTGCCAAGGACCCGAGATGCTCCTGCATCATTTTGATGGTATATTTCATTCACTCTATGTGGAATACTATTTTGTTCACTATTTTATTTCAGCTTGTTATGTCATTCATTTTTCATATACACAGAGACTTCACATGCTGATAAAAAAATGAGCTATTTGATTTAGGTTTACTTTTGATGATTGTAAATGGTCAATATTTTTGATGGTACTCCTTGGTGTATTCCATTTAAAAATAATCAGGTTTCTATGGATATGATAAATGTCCCTTTGTGTTGAGAAAACTAGAGTTGAGAAAATGGTTGTTCAGTGTCAGTATTTGCAAGTTGCAAAAAAATCATCCTTATTCCACAAACATTCTATTCAATCTACAAGTAATGAGTCATTCATTTTAAGAAAGGCCATGTCTGACAATATCAACCCCCCCCCCCAAAAAAAAAAAAGGAGACAATTGGTAGATTGTGGTCTAACTTTAAAAGAAAAGGTGATGTAAAATTTTATTGTCCCTATAAAATTTTCAAGGGCTTAAAGACTCAAAGATATCTCATCAAAATAGCTGAGGAACATTGTAGGCAGCATGGTCACATTAAAGGGGGAAACAAATTTTGTCCTTTGGTATGTATTTCAATATATTATTTTAACAATTTATATACATAAGAAATGAATTGATGATGGCATCATGGTCATGGTTAATTTAAGGTCATCATTTTGTATAGGTCAACCACCTTGGGTTTCATGTTATGGACCATGACAATCTAGAGAATGTTGATTTCTAAATGAGGGACCGTGGAGGTATGAATATCATAGTAGAAGGTAATGATCCCATTGGAGAATATTACATTGATCAAGATGATCACAATCATCAAGATGATGGTACTGGTGCAATAGATGATGATGATGATGATGAGCTCGATGTACCTATACTTGAGAAGGCATACGAGCCCCCATACAAAGGCTCCTAAATAACTCTTCTTGCCACTGTATTGTTGTAGGTGAAGTTGAAGGTTATGAATGGATTATCTTGTCGGTTCCTCAAACTAGACTTTATGCATTTTCTAGCAACCAATGTGATGAAGGGTGCTCCCCTTAATACCACAAACACATAATAGAAATAGAGAAACAACAATATGCAAGAACAGAAAATTGGCTTCTTATTATCTCCACAAATGTGGAATTACAAACTTTCAGAATTACAATATGCAAAGCCCCATGGGCATTCCCTTACAATATTCTGTAGGACAAAGCCTTGAATTATTGCCCAGATCTACTACCCAGAACTATTCTGAACTGCCTAAGACAATAATACAGCCTTTCTTATATAGGCAATTTTTTTACCGCCTGGGAAGGTTCCAGAATTTTAGCCAATAAGGCCAACCAAACTTAGAATTATTTTATTTTACATTTTATTACATCATAGTCGGCTCAAGATAACCTTTGAAACCCGAACAGAAATTTTGAAGAAAATTATTTTCTGCCATTTCAGGTGACCCAACTTCTGAAGACCATAAGTCATCACCAGTTGACCCGATCGGCTATTATAACCCCATTTCGGAAATGCAACGAAGCGCTCTATAGGCCTGACCAGCACAAGCGCCCATCACCCAAATTTTTGACCTCATCTGGGGCCTCTAAAGCCTTCAAAACTAAGTTCAAAGTTTCTGTACCCTGCTGCCAATACCGAAAATCTTCAATATCTTCCAATGTACACTTGACCTAGCAATGAAACTTTACTGGCAGACTTATATGACCAAAATGAACCTCCAAGAAAGAAATCAGATCATTTTGAGCACATACGAAAATTACCAAAAAATAGTAACTTTCCATAAATAGCAGCTCTGCACAAAATAGCCCTTATTGAATTCAAAAATAGAAATATTTTTGGGTGATGCAAGATTGCTCTTACACCCAGGATGCTCCTGCATCAGACACCCGGGGTAATTTGAGAAGTGACCTTGTCACGACTCAGGTGTGTAGAGAAAAACCAAGACGGTTAACCTCCTCCTTTGTTAGCCATGATGAATCTTCAATAGGTCATCCTTTCCATTTGACCAAATACTCTTCATATGTCCTGTTCCTTGTGCTTCTGCCAACATGACTGTCCAGTATGTCTTCAATCTCCTTGATATCTAAACTGGTTGCTGGAATACTCCACTGTGCTGCTACAACCTCATCTTCAACACCTCCTTCATGATACTCTGTCAAATCTAAAATGTTAAACATTGGTGAAATATTCAGCTCAGTAGGCAATTCTACCTCATATGCATTTCCTGAATCATGTTTCTTCAGTATCTTACATGGCCCAAACTTCTTCATTTTCAGCTTGTTATATGTACCAACCGGAAATCGCTCCTTCCGCAAATGAACCATGACTTCATCACCAACCTAAAATTCCTTATACCTCCTTTTCTCATCCGCCTTAGCCTTATACTGTGCGTTCATCTTGGTAATATGCTTCCTCACCTCCCCATGGATGTTCTTCAAGTGTTCTACAAAATCCTCAGCTTCATCACTACTTATTTCTCCTTTATCTATCTTCCTCAATTCAGATGCATTTCTTGGACTACTTCCATATACAATCAAGAATGGTGATTTACCAGTGCTCCTATTGATAGAATTATTGTATGCAAATTCTACCTGTGGTAAAATCAAATCCCATCCTGTTGGCTTATCTCCAACCAAACATCTCAGCAAATTTCCCAAACTCCTATTCACCACCTCTGTCTGTCCATTAGTCTGTTGATGATGTGATGAACTGAACTTCAAATCTGTCTTCAACTTCTTCCACAATGTACGCCAAAAATATCCAACAAACTTAGTGTCCCGATCTGAAACTATGGTCTTTGGCAAACCATGAAGTCTCACTACTTCTCTGAAAAACAATTCTGCTATATGAACAACATCATTAGTCTTCTTGCAGGGAATGAAATGTGCCATCTTCGAGAATCTGTCAACTACCACAAAAATTGAATCGTGTCCCCACTGAGTCCTCGGTAAACCAAGAACAAAGTCCATACTGATATCCTCCCAAGGCTTCTCTGGTATAGGTAATGGCTGATACAACCCTATATTCTACTTCACTCCTTTCACCATCTGACATACTCTGCAACTCTGTACAAACTTCTTCACATCTTGCTATAACTATGGCCAATAATAATTCTCACTAACCAAACCAAGGGTTTTATCATGACCAAAATGTCTAGCCAATCCTCCGCTATGCTTCTCCTTGATGAGATTCTCCCTCATAGAACTTCGTGGAATGCACAACTGACTCCCTCTGAATAGCATATCATCTTGGATGATAAAATCTAGCCATTTCATCCTGTCTAGAGTAACAGGTTCTGTACAAGCTTTCCAAGCTTCACCAAAATCAGGATCCTCTGGATACAAATTCTTGAGTTCCTTGAACCCAACCATTTCAATCTGCATTTCTATCAGCAATAGTTGCCTTCTGCTAAGAGCATCTGCAACCCTATTAGACTTTCCACTCCTATGTTTCAAAACAAATGTATAACTCTGCAAAAACTCAACCCATTTCAAATGCCTTTGATTCAATTTTCCTTGACTATTCAAATATTGCAAAGCTTGATGATCGGTATACAAAACAAACTCCTTAGGAAGTAGATAGTGCCTCCACTTTTTCAATGCCTGAACTATAGCATAAAATTCCTAATCATAAACAGAATATTTTCTCTTGGCATCATTTAATTTCTCACTAAAATAAGCAACAGGTTTACCTTCTTGGCTCATAATAGCTCCTATTGCAGTACCACTAGCATCACAATCTACTTGAAACACCTTATTAAAATCTGGAAGTGCTAAAACTGGTTGTTCTGTAACTTTTTGTTTCAACAATTGAAAACTCTTTTCTGCCCCATTAGTCCACTTAAACTCTTTTCTATCCCCTCTCATTGTTTCAGTCAAGGGTCCACAAATACTCCTAAAATTTTTGATAAACTTTCTATAAAAGCTAGCTAGACCATGAAAAGATCTTACCTCAGTAGCACTCCTTGGAGTAGGCCATTCAAGGATAGCCTATACCTTCTCTGGGTCCATTTTTAGACCTTCTCCTGAAACTACAAACCCCAAATACACCAACTCTTTCTTCACAAAACTGCACTTCTTCAAATTAATCAACAATTTCTCTTCTCTCAACTTCTCAAATACCATACGAATATGCATCATATGCTCATCCAATGTCTTACTAAAGATCAAAATATCATCTAGGTAAACAATGACAAACTTACCCAGAAATTCTTTCAGAACCTCGTTCATGAGCCGCATGAAAGTGCTCGGTGCATTGGTTAGCCCAAAAGGCATGACTAACCACTCATATAGTCCTTCCTTTGTCTTGAAGGTAGTCTTCCATTCATCTCCTTCTCTTATCTGAATCTGGTGATATCCACTCTTCAGATCTATCTTTGTGAAATACACAGCTCCACTCAAACAGTCCATAATATTATCCATTCATGGCAATGGAAACCTGTACTTGATTGTGATCTTGTTTATTGCCCTAGAATCTGTACACATCCTCCATTCACCATTCTTCTTTGGTGCTAATACCGCTGGTACAGCACAGGGACTCAAACTCTCTCGAATCAACCCCTTCTGCAATAACTCATGTACTTGTCTGTTCAACTCTTCACTTTCTGCTGGTGTCATTCTATGTGCTGCCTTGTTTGGCAAACTGGCTCCTGGAATCAAATCCATCTGATGACTGATCTTCCTTACCGGTGGTAATCCATCAGGTACATTATCAGATACAATATTTTGAAACTCATTCAACAAATCTGCAACCTCTACAGGTACATCCTCTACTTCTTCTTTACCAACTTTTGGAATTAAAGCAAAACACGCATGCTCATGCCTCATACCATCTAGGAATTTTCTTCCATCAACAAATGTTATTCTTGCATTACCACATACCTTTTCTTCAGTCTCCTTCAATGGTTTTAGCTTATGCCGCACTCCATCCTTTGTCAGGGAATAGGTATTCGCACGACCATCATGTACAACACATCTGTCAAACTGCCATGGTCTACCCAACAACATATGACATGCATCCATAGATATAATATCACACAATACCTCATCTTGGTATCCGCTAATCTTGAACTTCACTAGGCATTGTTCATTGACCATGACCTTGTGGTCATCCTGTACCCAGGCAATCCAATATGGATGTGGGTGTTTCTATCTCTTGAGCTTCAACTTTGTCACCATCTCTTCTGACACCAAATTGTCAGTGCTTCCACTATCAATGATCACATCACAACATTTACCTTCACACTTGCACCTGGTGCGAAACAGGCTCCTCCTTTGCTCAGGTTCATTCTCACCACTCAACAGGACTCTTCTGTTAATCAATGTTTCTCCTCTTTCAGCATCTTCAGAATTTGATGATCTGGCATCTTCATCTACATGTGCAACTCTGGCCTGGCCTTCATTTCTCCTATTTGTTCTGCCTTGGCATTGAGGACATTCAAATGCCCTATGACCTTCTTCTCCATAGTGAAAACATGTTCCACGGAAGCCACCTCTTCCAGATCCTTTTCCTCTTCCTCTTCCTCTCTGATCTCTATTATTCTGATCCTGGAAGCGATTGGAATTATTTTCTCACTGATTCTGACTGCTACTGGCCTCATCCTTCTTTTTTAGATCTTCATTTCAGCCACCATATGACCGTCCACCAGATCATCCACCGCGACCTCTTCCATTTTGTCTGCTCTCAAACTTCTTGTTCAGCTTTTCCTCTACTTTTAGGGCAAACTGGTATGCCTCTTCAATACTATTCATTCGAACCAGATTTAGCTCCTCCTGAATGCTTGGCCTTAACCCATTAAGGTATCAGGCAACTTTCTCCTTATCAGCTTCTGCATGGCCTGTTCTGATGAGAAGTCGATAGAACTCCTCTGTATACTCTTGAACAGATCTTCCTGCTTGCTTCAAACTCTACATTTTCTTCAGTAGGTCAAGCTCATAATCAACAGAAATGAACTGTCGCTTCAATTTATCCACCATCCAATCCCATTTTGTGATTTTATCTTTCCCTCTTCTATTTCTCTCCAACTGAATTTCTTGCCACCAGATCTTTGCATGACCTTTCAATCTGGCCTTCGCAAATTTGACCCTATCAGGATCGTCAACATCTTCGTACTCAAAATATTCCTCACATTCATTGATCCAGTCAATCAATTCCTCTGGGTTAAGATTTCTAGAAAATGTAGGAACCTCAATCTTAGGTCTTTTCCCAATCTTGGAAATGGCCTGAAAAAGTCTTTCTTCCTCCTGATTCACAATTTTGACTTCTCTTTCTTGATATTCTTCTTCGGCTTCATCCTCACTTTCGTCTCTAACATTGAGATTCATTCCTCTGTGAATCTCTTCTTGCAATGCTCGCACTTGTCTCTGCAGCTCTCTAACCTCAGGCATCACAGCACCAACTCTTCCACCACGTTCTCATCATGGAGGCATTTTTGCGATGTACGCTGAAACCCTAACCACGGTCCTGGTGCAAACTGCCTCACAGTCGGCGATCTGTTTACACACTCAAGAAAACTTGCTCTGATACCACTTGATGAAGGGTGCTCCCCTTAATACCACAAACACATAACAGAAATAGAGAAACAACAATATGCAAGAACAGAAAATTGGCTTCTTATTATCTCCACAAATGTGGAATTAAAAACTTTCAGAATTACAATATGCAAAGCCCCATGGGCATTCCCTTACAATATTCTGTAGGACAAAGCCTCGAATTATTGCCCAGATCTACTACCCAGAACTATTCTGAACTGCCTAAGACAATAATACAGCCTTCCTTATATAGGCAATTTTTTTACCGCCTGGGAAGGTTCCAGAATTTTAGCCAATAAGGCCGACCAAACTTAGAATTATTTTATTTTACATTTTATTACATCATAGTCGGCTCAAGATAACCTTTGAAACCCGAACATAAATTTTGAAGAAAATTATTTTCTGCCATTTCAGGTGACCCAACTTCTGAAGACCATAAGTCATCACCAGTTGACCCGATCAGCTATTATAACCCCATTTCAAAAATGCCACGAAGCGCTCTACAGACTTGACTAGCGCAAGCTCCTGTCACCCAAATTTTCGACCTCATTCGGGGCCTCTAAAGCCTTCAAAACTGAGTTCAAAGTTTCTGTACCCTGCTGCCAATACCGAAAATCTTCAATATCTTCCAATGTACACTTGACCTGGCAATGAAACTTTACTGGCAGACTTATATGACCAAAATGAACCTCCAAGAAAGAAATCAGATCATTCTGAGCACATACGAAAATTACCAAAAAATAGTAACTTTCCATAATTAGCAGCTCTGCACAAAATAACCCTTATTGAATTCAAAAATAGAAATATTTTTGGGTGATGCAAGATTGCTCTTACACCCAGGATGCTCCTGCATCACAATGCATCTATAGTTTTTAAGGAGGGTTTAGATCTAAATATGAGTTCTACGATGTCTAGACCAACTATTAGGACAAGACTGCCCTCTACACTTCTGTCTCTTCAAGACAAAGGAGGGTACTCCTAATCCAGTAAAATAAACCTTATTTCAACAATTATAGAATGGATTTTAAAACAAAAGATAGATGGTAAGAAAATACTAAATGATAACCACTAATTTATTGTTTCTCCATTACCATTAGATAGGACATAACTTGTAAGTCACAATACTTCAGAGATTTCAACAGATTTATATCAATATTTAGGAATACAGTAAGATCTCATCAGGAAATTATTGCTATAAACTAGCTCCACTGCTAGCTAGTACCTTATCCATTGGGAAACATCTTTACTGATAAATAAAATACATAGATAATATATTGAACTTCGATGATTTATATCCTTATAAAATACTTTCACCCTGTGATGATTCTAATCAAAGGATTCCTGAAATTCACACTACTTATTGATATCCTTATGAAAACTTCAAAGAATAAGTGTTGTATATAAAGATTATTTAATTTGATCTTTAGATCAAAGCTGAAGAATATCAACACATACACAGAGATAATCCATGCAATGAATCTAACAACTTATAACTCAAAGAAGGAGAACACCAAGGAGAGATATGAACTTTGGATTTTATTCAATTTTCTATATCATCTATATGTATAAATAATGATTTAAAATGAAAACCATCTGAAAATTTAGCTAAACAAGTAATACTTGCTATTCTATAAAAAAATTGGCCTAATATAGTCTATTGTATCCTAGACTCAAAAATTTTCAATCAAATATCCAAGTTTCGGTCATTACAAAGTGATCCCAAGAATCCTTTTATAGAAAATAAGAATTGCATACAAGATTCGTATCCCTTTAGAAAAGACAAAATAATGACAACCATATAGGACAAAAAGGACAAATACAAAACTTTCTTGTTAAATTTTTACATAGTTGTTGATTGACTTGGGCACCAAAAATTTGCAACAAGTTCCAAAGTTAGTTCAACTTCTTCCAAGTGTCACCTTCTGCATATGAGATCCTTTATGTTGTTTTCTTTGCTTTAGGAAGTTGAAGAAGTGTCATCTATTATAGCCTCAGTGGATGTCTCTTCTTTCTTGGTGAACTCTCCAAAGAATATGCTACTTCCCAAGATGTATAAACTTTTTCATCTGGCCAATGGAAGGCTAGTACCTCATCTCTTTTAGGTAGCAAAGTATCCCATTCAAATTTTACCTGATGTACCTCTTTCCTTAGGGTTTTGAAATGTACCCTAGCATCTTGTAATACTTCAATTCTTTGGACAAAGGGAATATTGTTGCCTACAGTTAAAATGGTGCTTATTCTGGCTGACAATTCATCATCTATCTATCCTAACCATCCCTCTTTGTCCTTTATGGCTACATATGCTTTGAAAAGACCGGGAAATATTTGAAAATTGTTCTAGAAATATCTTTCCCTCGTAACTGATTCCTTTCTCTCCAAGTTTTCCCACTTTATTGCAAACTCAAGTAAGGTATTAACAAACCTATGGGTATTTTTTAACTGTATATCCACAATCTACTGAGTTTTAATCAAAGAGTAAAATGATTTTAACTTATTTTTTCTCACAACCAACCTATCCAAAATTGGGTTCACAGTGGTTATTTCTTCCTTAAAATAGATCAAAATTTTAGATAATTGTTCACCAACCTTATAAATTCTTGTTGGCTCTATACTTGCAACAAATTGCAAAATTGTATCCCTTATTTTCTCTTCATATTTCATGGACACTTCCAGTTATCCCTATTCAAACAATTTCCTTTCATCCCTTAAATTCTTTTATTTCTCCAAGAAATCCCATCTTTCATTTTCCAAAATCTCTCTCTATGTTATGTCTTCATCCTCCATAGGAGGAGGTAAAGGGGAGGGGGGGTATTCAATTATAGGACTAGAGGAAGAAGGCATAGCAAGGGAGGAAGAAATTTTTAGCTCTGATATCTCAATTGGGCTCTATTCTCCTAACCTTTTCCTTAGGTTGGCTATCAATTTATCCTTTTCACTAATCTCCTTTTTCATCTCATCATAATATTTTAACATTGTTTCTAGCTTTAGTGTGAGCTCCTCTTTTTCCCTTGCTTCCTTCTTTGCTAGCTTCATAGTGAGCCTAGTTGTTTCCAAGACCATGCCTATTGCTTCAACAACTGAAGTTTCACTGACTCTTTTCACTAGAAGACTACCTGTAAGATCACCCCTATCAATTAGTCTACCTTTTTTGTTTTCATTTTTTCTCAAGGACCACATAACCAAGGCCTAATGGTCATCACTGAAAGTGACTCCCTTGATTTCTTTCTCTACCTTCTCTTTGGTCTTGTGAACTAGTTTGGTTTGCTTCCTAACAACATCTAGGACCACTACATCAACAATGTCCCATTTCAAGAGAATGAGTACCCCTAAATTCTTCACTAGCTCTCTCCCCTATTCTGGAGTGACCTTTTCAAACCTCTCTGTCATTTCTTTCCTAACCTCATCTTCTATGACCTTGAGGTCTCTCTATGGATTTTATTCATGTCTTTTCTCACATGTTTCCTCAAATTTTCTTATGTGCAGTCTCCACAAGAATTGTATGAAGGCTTTGGTCTTGACAAAAGCATCATCTGCTAAGAATTCATCACATGCTTTCTTAGTGATTGGATCTAGTTCTTTTCCAGCCATTTCTCCTATTGTTAGGGCTGAATCAGGTTCATCTGGTGGCTCTGGCATTCCTTCATTTATTTCCTCATAGGTCATGCAGATTTGACCTAGACCACCAAATTGTTGTAATTATTCTACTACCTCTTGATGATCTACAAGATTCAGAGGTAATTCGGTAGGAGAGTATTCATCTTCAACATGTGTAGGCCTTTCTTCCATTCTTTTCCTCTTTGGTGGAGGTGGATAATCAGAATCAATCTCAATTGGTTGATTCTGTGGTGATTCTGGCATTTCCTCTATTCTGTCATACATTTCAACTACCTTTGAGGTGGAAGGGATGTCCTTTGTTGTTTTGGTTTTTTCTTGTCTATTTGGTCCAGGTACCACCACACTATATCCAATCTTCTTTTGCACCATATATCTACTTAGGGGTAACATCTTAGAAAGGGTGAACCCACAATAGTGGGTTACACTTTTTTCCCTAAACAGACACTTAACTATACATTTTGAAAAAAAAAATTAGATTTAGATGCATATTGTCATTAAACCGCTTGAAATCAGAAGATGAAGTAAATTAAAGTCTTTTAGGAATTTCTGTATAGATTCTAAATATATTTTTTATTTTTATTTTTGAATTGATTTGAATGGTTTTTTCTTTCTCCCACAAAAATTGGTATGTTGTTGAAAACATCATTTCCAAAGAGTTACATTGTTTTCATATAGCATAACTTATTTTCTAAAATAGATATCAATGTGGTTATTTTGAATTTAGTTTTGCAATATCCATACATAGGGCATGCAATTGGTTTGATGACATTATCATGATTTTTGCTTATTTTATTAACGTTTGAAGTTGACTAAACCATAATTTTGACATACCTTGACTACATAGCTTATAACTTGTCGTGTATTTGTCCAATTTCAATTTTATTTTTTTTCAAAGAAAGATAAATTCAATACCTAGGGCATAGATATTTTTTAGATTTTTTTCTCCCATTTATTATTTTTCCATAAGAATCAAACATAGAGGTAGACATACGGTTAAATATCTATGTTTAGTAAAACTAAAAATACAAAGTCATAATAAACTTAATATATATTACTATTATAATTGTTGTAAAGATTTTTCTTAGTAGTACCTTACTACATAGATAGGTTTTACAAATGGATTCATTTGATCTTCTAAAAGATAAAGTCAAAGTGATTTTTTGTCAACATTTTAATAGGTGTGAAGGAGACTCCATTGTAGGTATGAATGAGAAGTATAGATGCGATATCAATGGTTTTTTTTTTTATCTATGAGGCTTTGAAATAACCATTTGTAATTAATTCCTTAAAATGGAACCTCTCAAGGCTTAAATCATCATGTTATATTGAAAATGTCTTTTTTCAGCAAAAATCAACATGTCTAAAAAAGTGTAACCCCCTATTGTTGGCTCACCCGAAAATGCAAGCTTACTTAACACAAACTTAGCCCTTTCAGGCTCTGTTTGCACAACTTGTTCTTCCTTTTCATTTAGGGTCTGGATGATACCCTCAAAATGGCTCATAATACTTTCTACTTTATTCTCAAAAGGGGTGAAATATTTTAAGGGATCATAATCCCTAAAAAAATGTTGCACAAAATCTACTGTCTTCTTATACACTAGCCATTTTTCTTTCCTAATCTCCTATTTCTGTAAGTTAGGAATGTTTCTGATAATATCTTTAGGAAAGTTAAAAATATGATCCATAGAGGTACATCTTGTCCTCTTTTGATACATGTTCTCCAAAAAACCCTCACGATCTACTCCCCTAGCAACTGAAGTAGCCATGTGATATGGTTCCAAGATCTCATCCATGTGGGTCCAACCACCTTTAGTGATCACAAATTGGTGGGCTATTGTGACAATAGGAAAGTGTTGGAAAGTTGTCTATACTAATGTATATGACTTAATATAGTGTTTTCATTATGGCAACAATGTCATATAGTAGTTTGGAGTCAGCGCACTTGATAAGAAGATTAGAAATCGGTTAAGTGTTGAAGACTGGACAATGTATAGAGTTCCTGCAGCTTGAAGCATTAGCATACATGTGTATGGAAAAATTATGGTGTGTGCCCTAGAAGTTAATTTGGTTAGACTATATTCATGCTTATTCTATGATAAAGATACAGACAGTTGAAGTTGCACAGCCAGTGTGTGCCAGTGAAGAATAGAGTAAGAAGGGAACAATTATCATTTTGAGTTGTGACTATATTCTAAGGATGTAAAGGCTATGTGCCTATTGTAATTATGTTTCCGACATGTATATATGTTTTATTTTAAACACACTTAAGCTAATTCATTTGGAAGCATTGTATGTAATAGGTTTAAGGGCCGACCTAGTTGTTTATTTTGTATGTGCATATAAATATGAGATGTACCCATTGTAAAAGGTATGGAAGTTGATATAGAGTTGTTATAAGAAGAGAAAAAGTATGCAAAGAGTCAATAAGATGTATTAGATATTTTCAAGAGGTCAAAGCATTAGTGCATCAAAGGAACTAATCTGACAAGTAGTGTCACAGTGACAGTTCATCTAGTAGATATAGTGTGTATCTGAGATCAGAAGGTTGTAGCCTTCACCACTTGAGCAGTGAGCTCTAGGATAGTGCATCCACTCCCCTAATAGGGACTATTGTAAAAGAATCCTAATAGGGTCCAACCCTTGACAAGGTCTACTATACTTAGAGCATTGTAAAGCAACTCCTAACAGGGTTAAGGATCTTCTAACAAGGATCACAAAACACTAGTATAGAATATTAGTGGGTGCCAATTCCCACTACAGTTTTTACCTATTTGGGTTTCCCCATAACCATATTGGTGTCATGTGTTGATTTCATGTTTCATTTTTATGTGAATGTTTATTTCAGTACTTAAACATTTAAGTTTAGTTTAAATATTAAAGCAAAAAGATAAAATACAGTGAACACTGGTTCATCCCCCCTCTCAGTGTTCCCATTCCTAACAATTGGTATCAGAGCTCTGGTCCTCAACAAAGGAGTTTAACCACTTGAGGAGATCATGGAAAAAGAAGAAATGAAACATCTAAAAAGAAATCTTGAAGCTGCTCTTGAAGACCTGGACAAATCAGAAAAAGAAATTGAAGAACTAAAGGAAAAGGTCAGTGATGCTCAATTAGTTATCAAAAGACTAAGAAAGGATTTGAAAGAATTCTCTAATAGTGATCTTGGAGCAAAGGTCAAGAAGCTTAATTAAGACAATGCATCTTTAAAATAACTACTTGAAGAATTTGATGATAAGATGATCAACAATTAGGAAGTCTATAGTGAACAAGTCAAAGAGAACCTTCAACTCAATGAAGAACCAAGGCAAGAAAACATGGAAATCTTGGAGCTAAGGTATAGAAAAGAAAGCTTGGAGTCTGAATTGAAAGAAGAAAAGCATCATATTGACAAATTACACACTAGTTTTGATTTAATAGAATCTCAATTTAATGCAAGAAGAGCCAAAGGAGACACTAGCTATATTGGATATAATGAAGCACAAAATTAGATTGACAACATGCAAGAAAGAAAGGAAACACAAAAAAACTCTACTAATGCTAAGAAGAATGAAGATCAAACTAAAGATAATGGTGAATCACCTAAGAATGAGCACAAGCCTGTAGACCACACTTATTTTGCATGTAACAAGCATGGACACATTACAAGGAATTTTACAAAGGTAAGACCTTTTAATGGTTACTATTATTCATGCAATAAATTTGGTCATAGAGCTGTGAATTGCTAGACTAGTAAGAAGAACGGGATTCAGCATGATTAGAGAAATCTAAATCAGTCAATTATAAGAAGTTCTCATAATGTTACATGTCAATATGTAACTATAATGATCACTTAGCTAGACAATGTAAGATGGTGACTCATGTCAATGTGCTAAGGAATATAAGGCCTCCAGTCATTTGTCACTCTTGTAACAAGGCTCGACATATCTCAAAGTTCTGTAGATCAAGGACACAAGGTCAGGAAAGCCCTAAAAAGGTTGAAGAACCAGTATTGGATCCCAAAGGAGAAGTCAAGTTTGTCATAGCCTTAGAGGATGCAAGCTTGATTTGGTCAGAGAAAAAGAAGGACAAGACTGATGAGTATGTATTGGATGCATCCACAATGGACACACCCTCTACATCTAGATGAATGGCCCTCAGGGTCATAGGGGGAGCTAATTTATCTCTAGACCCCTGCGTGGCTGGTTTACTCACTCTCTGAGTATGCACCTTTGAACTTAAGCTTTTGGAGTATAAAGGAACCTTCATGCAAGAGCACACATACTGATTGTTAGCAGAAAGAAAGTTGGAAATTTTTACGTGATAGCCTGGTTTACATGGTAAGCATTAATGGTAAAATTTGCACTTTAAGTACACAAAAAGTTGTTTGATTACTCATTGCATTTGAATTCAGAGTGATTGAAGTGCAAAAAGAGCTTTAGAAGTTATTGTGAAGACTTGCAAATTGATCTATCAATGATTAGTAGTACATCTTATTGGTTGTAGAAACCCTAGTTCATCATGCTGATTAAAAAATCTTCAGATTATCTTAGAGAACACTTGGAAAGCAATAAAACAAGTAAGTGATGGCCACTCCCATAGTATTTGATGTTGTAGAAAAGAAAAGATATGTGTTTAAGAAGAATCCATTCAAGTCTACCCTAGATGACTTAGAGGGAGCATTCTCCTGCACGCCTATGGGTGTCATGCATGTCAAAGACATTAGGGCATACATTTACTATAAAAAGGAACCAATAGGATTGGATAGGTTAAGGGCGCACATGGAAACCATGTTAAAACCAAACAAAACCTTCTTGGATGAATATGCGAATTGGAATGATCACCCTATAGTGGAGTATTCTATGGCATATGAATTCTATGAGACAGAATGGATTAAAATACTTCTGAGTAGAATTCATGATGACCTATTTTGGATAGGTGATGTGCCAGTAAGAATCACTAGTGACCTAATATATGAGATGATAGGGCTCCCAAATATAGGCGCCAACCTTCCAGCAGGTAAGGATGTCAGGAAAATAGTTGAGAAAATATGTAAATCAAGGAGTGATAGGCGTGGAATGACAATTGAGCCTATTGAGCAAGCTAACATCAAATTGATGTCCACGATACTTGGATAGAGGTTTCATCACACTAGCAGGGTGAATAGTGTGTCTATGGGCACAATTCTTGTAGCCATTAGACTTGTGAAGGAAGATGGAGAGATCAATCTATGTGAGATCTTACATGCATAGTTGATTGATAACATCAAGGAAATCAAGCATAACAAGACCAAGATATTCAGGTTTGGGTCTTTGATCATTTACATGTACCTTCATATAGTTGGGAAAGTATCATATTTTTATTTGGACAATTCCACTCCAACCATGCCACATATATCTTACAAGGCATCCACTAAGAGTACATTGAGAGATTACATAACATTGGAGTTGAAGACTTTCAAGGCCAAGATGAAAATGAGGTACAAAATTCCAGAAAACATTGTTGAGAAATCTAAGGATACTATTTGTTTCATGGTTGAAATAGATACAACTTGCATAGAGGCAGTTGTACCCAGAACTAAGTGGATTCATCCACTTGGATATGAAGTAGAGGAATAAGTTTTAGAAGCACATGCTCAAGTATTTCTTTCAGCTCCTACTAACCCTAATGAGCCTAGATGGGGAGCTTATGAGGAGAAGACAAGAGAAATAGATGCCAAACTAAATAGTGCAACAACAAAAAGAAAGTTTTCCAAAGTCACATTAGAGATCTTGAGAATACATGGAGTGTCTCAAGAAGATCTAGACAAAGCAAAAGAACAAAATATTGCTTTGGAATTAAAGAGCGCAGATGTAGCATAGGCAGGATCATATGATCCCAAGTTGAAGAAGGTAAAGATAGGAAATCTGATGAATAGAAGGATAAAACTGATGATACTCCTTCTGTGCCCAAGGAAACCATTGACCTTACTACTCCTCCTAAGTATAAGGCAATGCCAAAGAGGAAGAAAGAAACCAGCACTAGTCATCCATCCTTAAGAGTCACAAGAAACAGAAGGAACTCACAAGCACCTCCTAAAGTAAGTTTCAAACCTAGTCTCAGTGTGCTAAGTGCAAGAATAATTGATTAAGGAAGAATTGATCAAGTAGGGAAGTTTTATGAAAAATATAGTTAAATAGACAAATCTAAGATACATGGTATGTTAGTCAAACACATGCTAAAGTTCAAGAAGATGGTCTTGTAAGTTAAGACCATGATCCCTGACAATGTATGGAATATCCTTGAATTCCCAAAGAGAAAAGCCATTGAAGAGGATTTAAGGATAAGGGAAAAGATTCTTGATGATACCCTTCCTATATGTGAGCTAGAAGAGAAGAAGTTATTGTTAGATTTGGTGAAGCCTCACCTCAGAACCAAGACAAAAACATTGAATATAATGGATAAAAATTATGAATTAGTTGGTAAAGAAACAAAGAAATCCTTTGAGAAGGTCTTTATGAATAGGAACAACTATCCACCTACTGCACCCACAACACATGTACCCATAATGGTTACCAAAGGGTCAGAGACCATCAAGGTACAATCTACAGGTCCTTAGGATTCAGTGCCAATAGCAGAAACACAATCAAAGGCTAATAAGTCTATGCCCATGATAGAATAACTCAAGGACAACACCTTTATTATTGACAATGTAGAGATAGCCATGGTAGCCACTGACATAGAATTGGATAAGTTTGAAGAGGCATTTGTAAGCACTCAAGAGGCATAAAACTTATGTAGTAACACTCCTCCTAGTCATCAAGAAGAAGTAATGATTGAAGATATAATAGATAAAAAAGAAGAAGAAAAGAAAGAATTAAAAAAATAAGAAGAGAATAATGAGCCATCAGTAGAACTAGTCAAGGTAAAACAAGAAGTGATGGATAGCACTCCTATCACTCCCTCTGCAGCATTGTTGTCAAGTTTGACACCTGACACATCCAGTTTGGACTCATGGAGAGAAGAAGACTTGATTAAGTTCAGTGTCTTAGCTATGGAGAAGGACAATGAAAAGAAAGTGATGAGGAATCCCCTCCTATTAGAATCAATAAACATTCTAAACAATTTGTTTCCTGAGGACAAGAAAGTGTCAAAGTTACTGATGCAGGAGCATCTTGGGTCTTTGGCAATCTTGCATCAACCAAAAACATTTTCTGATTTCTGTACCTATTTGCTGTAGTTTTCTTTATAATATTTGAATTTTATAGTTTCATGGTGTGTGAAGCTTACATCATGTTTGGGACCTTCTCCTATGAGCACATCAAGTTTGGATGGACTTTTTCAAAGTTACAGCTATTTTCCTTGCCGTCGAAACAGTGTTTTCCTGTAGTTTTGGTGCTGATTGTTCATGTTGGTTCTCTTGATCCATAAGGAATATTATTTTTCTCAATTAAGAGATTCAAGGGGACCTAAATTAATATCATTTCCCAAGAGTGCAGCTTCCAATTCATTATGAGTCAAAAGTTATGGCCTTTTTGGCACAGGACCTATTTTCTTCCAGTTTCACATCTGAGCGGTTCCTGTAGTTTTGGTGCTGATTGTTCATGTTGGAGACCTTGATCCATAAGGAGTTTTCTTTTTCTCACTTAAGGAATTAAATTGGACCTAAAGTAATATCATTTCCCAAGGGTGAAAACTCCAATTCATTATGAGTAAAAAGTAATGCCCATTTTTCCCCAGGACCTATTTCGTGCCAATTTTTAGGTGAAACCTATGGTGTTTCTTCTTACGATGTTCTGTGTGATTGTATTGGACCTTACGCACTTAAAGGAATGTTCTTGGGTCATGTTAAGACCTAAATCAAAAGATGCATCAATTTATATTCATTCTAGCCTTAGTTTTGGTTTAAATCTTGAGACTGGACCTATATTGTAATTAAATGCCTGACTAGCCGACCTGTGGCTTAGCTGGCTATATAAGGGGTCTAGATTGATGTAGTAGAGAATCATGGATGAGATATAGGAAGGATTACCAAGATAAATCATTGGATAAAAAGATAGGATGAAATTTGTAATTCTGAATTCATAATTCTCATTGTATAAGGCCGAAACCTGGAAGGCCTCACAACCGGGCATGTTGAAAGAAATAATATAATTCTATGTTGTTGCTGTCAGTTGATTGTCTCATATCCATTATGTTTCCATTATGTTCATGTGATATTTATATTTCTTCCATTGTGTAACTTTGAGCAAGGGCTTTTTGTGGATTCAAGTGGACTCAATTCTGCTTGATTCTTCTTGTATTGACCCTGCCCCTAGGTCAATTACACTCTATTGATGATGTGAGTACAGTCATCTCACATTTCAAAAGAAATTTCTCAAGCCTTGAAGAATTTGCATCCCTAGTTGCAAAAGAAAAGTATCTGAAGAAGAGATTGAATGAATTGGTTAGAAAATTTTCACTTGACCTAAGCTCACTCAAGACTGGTCAAGCATCCCTAAAAGAGTTTGTAGATCAAGGAAGAAGAATCATTGCAGAATGCATGGATCAAGATAAGCTTACTGATGCACATTTCAAGAAAATAAAAGAGGCAGAAGCTATGATTGAGAAAGTGAAGAGTTCAGTAAAAGACACATCCACAGATGTAAACATGTGCAATAATGTTTACGAAGGACAGTTAGACAAAATTGAGAAGGAAGAAAAAGAGATGACAAAGATAAGGGCTAGACAAACTTAGTTGAGGAATGCTCTTGCACCCTCATTAGACATTCTAAATCAGAATATTAAAGAGATTGATGCTACCATGATGACCTATTATCAAGGTCCTACCACACACTTGAAGAATATGGAGAAGCTATGGTATGCATTATGAGCCCATCTCCAGATAGTAAACTCTTTGATCACATTTTGGAAGAAGGAGATCTAAAACCTAAAGATAGCATATCCAGATGTTTTCCCTAAGTATGTATAGATACAATTTTTGAAACACATTTTTCATTAATGTGAAAGGGGGAGTTGTGTATATAATATGGATCATAATATGTATAGGGAGATATAAGTATATGTATAGAAGACAAAAGTTTTTTGTATTTAGAATAGTTAGCAACTTGGCCATATTCCTTTTTTTTCATCAATGACAAAGGGGGAGATTGTTGGAAAGTTGGCTATACTGATGTATATGACTTAATATAGTGTTTTTATTATGTAAACAAAATCATATAGTAGTTTGGAGATAGTGCACTTGATGAGAAGATCAGAAATCAGTTAAGTGTTGAAGACTGGATAGTGTACAGAGTTCCTGCAGCTTAGAGCATCAGCGCACATGCATATAGAAGAATTATGGTGTGAACCCTAAAATTTAAGTTGGTTAGAATATATTCATGCTTAGTCTATGAGCACATGATCAGATATGCAAGTATGAGAAAGATACAGATAGTTAAAGTTGCACAGCAAGTGTGTGCCAGTGAAGAATAGAGTAAGCAACCAACAGTTATGATTTTGAGTTCCGACTATATTCTAATGATGTAAAGGCTATGCACCTATTGTAATTAGGTTTTTGACATGTATATATGTTTGATTAAAAACATGCTTAAGCCAATTCATTTGGAAGCGTTGTATGTAATAGGTTTAAGGACTGACCTAGTTGTTTATTTTGTATGCGTATATAAATATGAGATGTGCCAATTGTAAAAGGTATGGAAGTTGATATAGAGTTGTGATAAGAAGAGAATAAGTATGTGAAGAGTCAATAAGATGTATTAGATCTTTGCAAGAGGTCAAAGCATCAATGCATCAAAGGAACTTATTTGACAAGTAGTGTCATAGTGACAGTTCATCTAGCAGATATAGTGTGTATCTGAGATCCAGAAGGTTGTAGCCTTCACCACTTGAGCAATGAGCTCTAGGATAGTGTGTCCACTCCCCTAAAAGACTATTGTAAAATACTCCTAATAGGGTTAAGGATCTTGTAATAAGGATCACAAAACACTAGTACAGAATATTAGTGGGTGTCAATTTCCATCAGTGTTTTTACCTATTTGGGTTTCCCCATAATCATATTGGTGTCATGTGTTGATTTCATGTTTCATCTTTATGTGAGTGTTTATTTTAGTACTTAAACATTTAAGTTCAGTTTAAAGATTAAATAAAAAAGATAAAATACAGTGAACACTGATTCACCCCCTCCCCTCTCAGTGTTCCCATTCTTAATAGAAAGAGAGTTACTCTTGCCCTCCCTATGAGAGTATTCTCTTGCAAGTCCCCAAGTTGTCTCAAAAATTTTGCAACCCCAATATTTAGAGGGAATTGATATGGGAATACAAAAGGGGTCTCTCTAAAGCAATACACTCTAATTATACTAGACACTGGGTAAAAGATAAAATCACCCCAATTGTGTATAATTTTGATATTACTAGAAAATTATTTACGTCTAAGGAGTTATGACAAGGCCTTCAGGATTCTTGGGTTTTCTAGAAATAACAAGGCCCTAAGCCTTGATGCAAAACATCTATCAAAATTGATAAAACTATTCTCATTCCTATCCCAAGTCATGTTGAGGTTCCATAACTATACTGGCATTTCTTCACCATCCTTTTGCCTCATCAAATCCATTTCTTTTTCAAAGTAATTTGCACCTTTCTATATAAACATAAACATTAACAAGGAATACCAGCCAAAGGGTTTGTCTACTTTATTCTTTTGGATTCCCATTAATCCCTAATGAATTAATTCAGCTAAGAAAGTGGAAAAGTCAAAAGTAACAACCAAGAAAGGGTGCAATATTTGAACCATCATATACATGAAGTGTACTGGCATCCTTTCCTGAAGATCTTCTCCAAAAATCTGGCATAATGACCAATACACACCCTTTTCCCTGAGGTTAAAATAGTCTACTTTGAAAGGTTCTTGTGTGTTTGGTCCCACTGTGATTAGACCTCCAATTTTATTATAGAATTCCTTCAAAGGACCACTCCTGAGATAATCTCTCTAAGCAACATAGACTTTTTTTAGCTCATCAAAGTCTATTCTTTCTAGGTCACTAGTTGGTTCACTCAACCCAAAAACCTTTCTAATCTCCTCAGCTGAAATACTAATTAAAGGGTTTCCACTTATATCCCTAACAACACTAGTTACTTGATCATATTTATGTGCTACTTGGATCCATAAACACATTTGGAACAATGAGTTTACTTAGGTCAAATTTTCATACATTATTGGTGGGAGAAAAAGCAAGTCTTTGGCCAAACCCTACTTTGAACAATCCCAAACCAAAGATCCCAATTTTGGCATCTCTCATATCATTCCCTTTGTCATACAAGACATCTAATATTCTAACCCTAGGGTCTTTTGGTGTTAAACCCTTTTCCTTGATTGTGTCATTAGTCAAATGATCAAACAATTGTAAAAGGTCTTCATGCACACCCCTCTTGTGATATTCAATATTTCTTGTTAATTCCCTTCTTGGTGGCATTTTTAGCATTGATGGGTTTTGATGATAATAAAATAAATTAAGAGAGGCAGCATAAAAATAATCACACTTATTTAATGAGAACTCTAGGAAAACAATAGCATGAATAAAATTTTCACATAATACTAACCAATTTCAGAAAATTCTCAAGAGACGGTGACTTTCTCTGCAATTTTCTTTGCAAGGGCTTTGAAAATTCTCTGACTTCATCTGATTGGAAATGAATCAATCAAATATATATTGGCATTTAAAATGTTAACCTTTTGACAATTCATTCCGCATGATTCGGCCATAACTTCCCTGCAAATTTGAATAGTCTTCATTCAATGAGCGAATTTTCTTTTGCACCAATTTAGATTTTATTTAAATCATTACTGTCGATCTTATCTTAAGAAAAATCCAATTCCTATTACATTGCTTCAATGGTTAAAAATTTGTGCTTCTTTTCTTTGCGTCCATGCGACAACCGTTAGATCAAGATAGATCTACTTTGTTTTGAAAATTACAGTATCTTGGACCCACCTAACAACTAGACCTATTGTTACCATTAGATGGAAGATCCAACAGTTGATGCTTTAATTACCTTCTAATTGGACCCACTATTGTATCTCATAGTTTGATACCAAATCGATGACTATTGTAATGTTGCAAGAACAAATGTCTGATCATCTTTCATTCGTGGAAACATGATAGTCATTAGATTAAAATCAAGATGTTAGCTCATTGTAACCTTTATTAACCTAGCCCATTAAATATACACCAATAGATCTTTGCAATTGGATGGTTGTGATAAAGCCAAGGTAACCGGTCTTGCCTAACAAAGATGCTTAGTTGTCCAACCAAATCAATGGCTATCACAATGCCACAGTGGTTAATCTCCCTACATCTTTCCTTTGTGGCTATGCGACCATTGCTGGATTAAAATGGGAGATAAGCACTTTAATAAAATTATGAAACCTTAGGAAAATAATCATTGGGACTTAGGGAAATATTAAAGTACATCAGGGCTGTAGACCTAGGAAAATTATAGTGTCAACATAGGTAGATAAAAACTTAGGAAATAAGGCCCTGCCAAAAGGATAATATAGCACATTCTTTAAAAAGGACTTTAGTGATCTCCAATAGTAATGACCAAAAAGAAAAATAGAAGGTTGACTTAGGGTTTTTTAAAATAGGATAATTAATTAGGGCTTCTTGGATTTCAAAGGAGATCTTGGTACTTTTGGTAAACACTTCAGGATTTTAAAAAATTATGAAAATTTGTGTTGAAAAATTTGAAGTGCCAAAAGTGTCTCTGTCTGGGGATGTATGCCTCTTGTAGGCATGACAAGGATTCAAAATCTCTGGAATAAGAAGAGCATCTACTAAAACAAAACTACCCTACACACAATTTGAAAATAAACACACAACAAATAACTAGAGGCCTTATATTCCTTAGCTCATTGACATGGGTTACCATTCTATACTGTCTAGAGGAGTGACCATTATAGTTACATATATGACATGTAACCTTTTGGGAACTTCTTGCATTAGGTTGATTCATATTTCTCTAATTATGTTGAGTCTTGTTCTTCTGACTTGTTTTACAATTCATATCTCTATGACCAAATTTATTGCAGGAATAATAATAACCATTAAAAGGTCTTACCTCTTTACAATTCCTTGCTATATGTCCATGCTTGTTACATGCATAACAAGTTCAGTCTACTGGCATGCACTCATCCTTAGATGGTTCAATACTATTTTTAGTCTAACTTCAAGTTTCCTTAGCATCTATGGTGTCTTTTGGTGCATTCATTCTTACTCGCTTGTTGTCAATTTGATTCTATACTTCATTAAATCCAATGCCGCTGGTATCTCCTTTAAGCTTCTAAGCATACAGTTGAGATTTAATCAGATCCTTGGTTGTGTGTCATTTATCAATGTGATTCTTAGTCTCTTTTAGTTCAGATTCCAATCTTTCTTTGTTGTTTCTTAGCTCCAAGATTTCCATGTTTGCTTGCCTTAATTCCTCATCTAGTTGAAGGTTCTCCTTGATCTGTTCTTCATAGACATTTTGATTGTTGGTTAGCTTATCATCCAATTCTTCATTCAGTTCTTTCAGGGATGAATTTTCTTCATTCAATTTCTTGGTCCTTATCCCTAAATCACTGGTAGAGCATTCTTTCAAATCTTTTCTTAGCCTTTTAATGATTGCTTGAGCATCACTGACTTTTTCTTTTAGTTCTTCAATTTCTTTTTCAGATCTGTCCAGGTCTTCAAGAGTAGCTGCAAGATTTCTTTTTAGATGTTTCATTTCTATCTTGTCCATGATCTGATCAAGTGGTTAAACTTCTTTGCTGAGGACTAGAGCTCTGATACCAATTGTTAGGAATGGGAACACTGAGAGTGGGGGTGAATCAGTGCTCACTTAATTTAATCTTTTGCTTTACTCTTTAAACTTAACTTGAATGCTTAAGTACTTAAGTGAATATTAACATAAACAAGAAACATGAACTCAACATAAAACACTAATATGGTTATGGGGAAACCCAAATAGGTAAAAACCCTGGTGGGAATTGACACCCACTAATAATCTGTACTAGTGTCTTATGATCCTTGTTAGAAGATCCTTAACCCTGTTAGGAGTTATCTTTACAATGCTTTTAATATAGTGAACTTATCAAGGGTCAGAACCTATTAGGATTCTTTTACAATAGCCCTGTTAGGGGTGGGGACACATTGTCCTAGAGCTCACTTCTCAAGTGGTGAAGGCTACAACCTCTAGATCTCAAATAAACACTATATCTACTAGATGAACTGGCACTATGACACTGCTTGTCTGATCAGTTCCTTTGATGTGCTGATGCTTTGACCTCTTGAAAAGCTCCAATACATCTTATCAAATCTTCACACACTTCTTCTCTACTTATCTCAACTCTATATCTACTTCCATACTTAATTACAAAGGTGCACCTAATATTTATATGTGCATACAAAATAATTAACTAGGTCGGTCCTTTAACTGATTACATACAATGCTTTCAATTGAATAATCTCAAGTGTGTTTACAAACAAATGTAATTACATGTCTAAAACCTAATTACAATAGGTGCATAGCCTTTACAAAACAATATTATAGTCACGAATCAAATTACCAATAGTTGGTTGCATACTCTGTTCTATTATGGCATTCACTGGTTGTGTAACTTCAACTGTCTTTAGTTTTGTCATGCTTTCATATCTAATCATGCACTCATAGACTAAGCATGAATACACTCTTATGATATTATCTTCTATGGTGCATACCATAACTTGGTCATACACATGTGCACTGATGCTCTAATCTACTAGTGCTTTGTTAACTGTCTAGTCTTTTGTACTTAGCCAATTTCTGATCTTCTTATTATGTGCGCTGACTCCAAAACACTATATGACTTTGTTTCCATAATGACAACACTATATCAAGTCATATACAATAGTATAGTCAAATTTCCAACAACTTTAACTCAACTTCTTGCAAGGACTTACTGAAAAAGGATATAGGTTGTTCAAAGCCTTCTGAGTTCTTTTGTAACAACATTGCGACAATAGTATGATAAGAAGAAAAAGAGAAAATTTGAAGGGGCCTATTGTAATCTGGTGTTCTTAATATAGGGTCATTCTTAATTACTTGTTTTATTTCACAAAAATATTTCTTAGCTTCTTCACTCCATTCAACCTTCGTACCCTTTTTTAGCATTCTGAAACAGGAACACTGATCTCAACAAAATTTGTGATAAACCTTTTGACAAAATTGACCTGACCAAAGAAGGATTGAATTCCCTTAACATTTCTTGGTAGTGGTACTTTGTCAATTGTTGCCACCCTTTCAAGGTCAATTTTAACTCCATCTTTGGACACGATATTCTAAACCCCAAAAGTACACTTTCTTGGGTTAAGAGAGACTCCATATTCTAAACCTCTTCTAAACATCTTTTCAAGATGTCCATAATGTTGATCTCCCTTTTCTGAGTAAGCAGTGACATCATCTTGGTATATCACATGAAACTTGTTTATGAAATCTATAAATACCACATCCATGGCCCTTTGAAAAGTAGCCCTAGCATTAGTTAAACCAAAAGGCATCCTAACATACACATATGTGCCCCATGGGGTAGTAAATGTAGTCTTGAATTGTTCAGTATCCTTGACAACCACTTGATTATAATATGAGAACCCATCCATCATAGACATTAATTCTGATCCCGTAACTCTTTGTAGCATGGCTTCCATGTTTGGTAACCCATAATTATCCTTTAATGAATTTATATTCAAATTCCTAAAGTCTACACAGAGCCTAATGTCTCCTTTTTTATTCCTCGTCGGGACTAGGTTAATTACAAACCCATGTTGAATGTCTGATAGGTTGACTGATTCTTGCATCACTCATATTCTTCAATTCATCCAGCATTTTTGGTGTCAGGGTAGGGTTTAGACACCTTAACTTTTGTCTAAAGAGTTTAGTTTCTTCCTTCAAAGGGATCTCATGTTGGAACAAATCTTCCCTATAGGCTTTTAAATCATCATAGGACCAAGAAAAATCATGCCTATACTTTCTAAGAAAACTAATCAAGGATCTTCTTATTTTAGGAGTCAAATTTCCCCCAATATATACATTTTTTGGGGCTTCAACTGTTCCTAGGTTTATTTCCTCCAAACCCTCTGGTTTACTAGTAGCCTTTGCTGAAAAAGACTTGTCATGATTGTCAAATTCTCTCTCCAACACAACCAAACCCTTTGGGACTTTATTTGTTTTTAATTGCAAGACCTTTTTTCCAAGGAGAGTATTCTCATTTCCTGAGGTCTTTACATACCCACCAAAGTTCATTTCTTTTCCTTCAAGACTTTCCTCACACTGTAAAAATCTTAAGATGTCCAAATCATCTTCAAAAACTTGGCATTTTTTGATGTTGTCTGGTATAGAAGGTCTGGATTGAGTCTCAACTTTGGATATCCCAAGAAAAGTAATGTCCCCTAGCCTTAAAGCAATGTTATCCAATAAATCAGCCATCCTATTGTGGCCCCTATCCATCCAGTCAATACCAAAAGCATCAAAATGTTCTACCTCATCCCAAATATCATTTATGTATTGCTTTAATGTTTTATTTTTTGATGCATATTTGGATTTTACCCGAGATACAACCAGTTCTGAATCTCTAATTAATCTAAGATTTTTGATGTTATGTTTTGATGCTAATATCAATTCTATCACTCTGTAGTATTATTTTTGCAAGAAAATAGTAAGGTGAAAGAAAATTTAAAATTATTTTTAGTAGGGGAGATTAACAATACTCCTGCACCAGATCCTTCATTAGAACTTGCACCATCAAAATACATGGTCCACAGACCCTCCTAGTTTATGAAATTATTTTTGTGCTTGGATAAAAGTGAATTCCCATCTCCATCCTTGATCTCTCTGTGCTATACTTGGAAAGAATTTATATCAGTATCCAGAAAATAATTCATATTTTCATCTTTAGTCTCCTCCTCAATCATATGAGTTCTAGCTTCCCTAGATATTTTGATATTTTCACCAGCAATATTGAATTTGAAAAAGATAAATCATATTGGATACTACCTCCCACTATTGTACTCCATTTCCTTATAGCAACATTCCATATTGGGGAGGTATATCAACAACTAGGACACTCATGGTCAAGTTTTGGTTTGTGTAAGTTGCAAGCTTATAGGGCAAGGCCTTAATTGTTCCAATAACTGGTACCTCTCTAGAATCCATAGCTTTGCATCTCCCATGAGGAGTGTCAACTTTTAATCCCATTGACCTCATGATCTCAACATGCATAACAGTATTAGATGTGCTTGAATAAATCATGCAGTTTTTTAACATTTTCTCATTGATAATCAATGATAAAAAGAAAGGGTCAAAATCTCCCAAAGAAGTATTTGCAACATTTTTGCCTAAATATATTTGGGGTATCTTTAAGACAATTTCTTCTATATCTTTCCCTTTATTGGGAGATTTATCTTTTATCTCAATACTTACCGGTCTTTGGAGATTTATAGCAAGAACATCATTTATCCAAGTAAGGGCCTTCTTTTTGTGCTCACCTATCCTCATCATTTCCATCAATGGAACCTTAACTATTATCTAAGATAACAACTGGTTCATGTCAATAGGTGTATATCTTAAGTCAGACTAATCTTGTTTTCCTTGAGACACATCCCTATTTTCAACCTGTGTTGCAAAACCCAGCTTATCTTCCACCTTTTGTTTACTTTCAACTTGGGGAATTGGGATACTGGTAAATGGTGTTTTAATGTTGACCTTAAGAACATTGCTTGAACTATTTGGTTTTGTAGCCCCTTTCACTTTTAATTTTCTGACATCATCAACAACTTTATTTTTTACATGTGTTTGCCTTGTGTCTTCATGATTTTTCTTAATAAATATACCTATTGGCTTACCCTCTGTATTGCCAATAGTCATATTTCTCAAAACATAGTTACTTCTAGCTTGATTAGCCATATCAGTGGTGATTTGTGCTATTTCTTCATCAAAAGGTCTTCTCAATATGATAGGATTTTCACCCTTTCTTGTCTTACTATTTATTTTCTCAATCTTTTCTTCTTCATCATCAGAGAAAACTCTTGATGGTAAGCTTCTCCTCCACTTTGACAATTGTTTACATCTTGATTCTCACTTTCCTCTTCATAGTCAATCTCATCTATAAATTTTCAGAGGTTATAGCACAACCTCATTCACCATATGATTCCTCCTCATTATCCCCTGTTCCTCACTCTCAGGTATATTTTGAGAAACTACACAATAATTAGGATCATGTGGGGACTAGCATGCTATGCACCATGGAACATCATCAGTCATGTTGACTAAGTGCTTTTGCAAAGGATTAAGGGTTTTTTCACTAGGCCTATATTTTCTTTCCAAGACAATAGGTTTCCCATCCTTCCATTGGGTATGGTAAGGAAAATTTTGTAACCTAGGCTGCCTATTGAAGTTATTGAGAGGAGGCTTATCATTGATCTGAAACTTGTTTATATTTTCATTAGGCTTTAAGTCCTTTAAAGAATTAAGGATTTGTTTTAAATTATCATCCTTTCTAGGCTTTATATTGGCAGGTTTATCTATTTCCCTTTTCCCAAACCTAGGGGGCTTAGGATCTTCTCTTCTCAATAACTTTCCTGACACCCTTCTATTGCTTTCAATATTTATAGAAAATCTCTGAGCCTTCTTGATATTTCTAGGATTTTTGTCTCGAAGGAGGTATCCCATTTTAGCATCAAAATCATTCAGGTATGTTGCCAAGAACACCTTTTCATCTAGTCTCATAACCTAGAAAATCTTATGCATTGCCTTTTGAAACCTGACATTGAATTCAAGGACCTCTTCATTTTGATAGACTTCTTAATGTTGTTGAACTCATTCAACATAAATCCCTCATTTGTCTTATTACCATATTGGTCTTTGAAACAATTTATAAAATCATCCCAAGAAGCAATATAATCATATGGAAGCCCTCTAAATCAATCTCTTGCATCTTCAGTTAGTGATTAGACAAATAATTTCATGATTACATCTTCATGTTCTATTTCATAATCATATATCATGTTAATGAACTTTTTTAGATGCTCTTCACAAGTAACAACATTATTACCAGTGAATTTTGGAAACTTCTCCCTAATTTCTTTAGGAATCAAATTAGGATAACCAAGAATATTATTAAAAATAAGTTGTTTGTACTTTTCCACATGAACTAATATCCTTTATAGTGATCCATCATTTTGAGAAGTAGATGCTTTATCGTTTGATGTGTTAGCATCATTTGTAGTTGTCAATGGTAGGATAATAGAAGCCTAGCTAGCTAAATTTCTAGAGTTAGCATTACGTATCAAAATAGGACTAATTGCATTTGAGGGACCTATAGACTGTCTAAGAAAATCAATCTTCTTTTTCATTTCCAAGGTAGTAGCCTCAAGTTCTGATTTCTCTAATTCTTTAGCTAAACTAGCTAAACTTTCCTTCTCTCTTATAGCTCTCTCCAAATCATTATCTAATTTGGACAATTGATCCGAGGAAATTTTGTCACTGATAGGTTCATTTATTAAGATTTCTATTGAAATCTTTTTACCCTTATCCTTATGTCTCCTAATCTCAGCAATGGGATGGATAATAGGTTGTTCAACAATTTTCTTGGGTTCTATAACAACATTTATAGCTTCCATGGTTAACAATAGCCTTCTCAACTGGTTTGATCTAATTTGGGCTTGTCTTAACTCAACTTATTTTTATTTTTCTCTTTCCCTCCTAATGGAAATCTCTTCCTGGATCCTCTATTCCAAATAAGAAACTTCTACAAAACTATCTTCAGAATCTGGAAGAGTAGTTTCATATTCTGAGGTTTCAACAAGAACTCTTTGTTGATCATCTCTTGGGTCATGAGGGCTTTTAGAGGGATAAGTTCCCTGGGTTGGAGGATCATTTCTTCCTTCTAGGCCCCTAATTTTTCTTCTTGATCTTCTATCTCCCTCTTGAGGTTATTTATTAGGGAGCATCCCTTTCTTGTATTGCATTCCATCCTCTCCCTTAGAGTGAGGAGAATAATAATCATCATATGTTCCTAAACCTAAATCCATAGCTTCCTCATATTCAGAGATATTTCCTTCTTGGCTAGGATGGGTCGGGTCATTCTCATTAATATTCTTCTTTTGCCTCCAAACCTGAGAAATATCTTTATAATTCAGATCCCTTATAGGCTGAAGAGCCCTAGAAGTACTTGGAACTTCACCTTCCAATCTATTTCTGGATGAATCTCCTCCAAGCCCTAGTATTTCCTCGACTCATATCTAAAAAGAAAAATGGAATAATTTTTCTTTTTATTTTTTCTTAATACTGCTGCAGAGATTCTCAGAGTCGCCACCCAATATAAATTGAGAACTATCTCACTAGCTTAATAGATTTGAGTACTTAATACATGGGAATGATCAATGAATGATTTTATAAAAGATAATGCAAATCCTGCTAAAATTTTCAAAATAGTGCACAAAAAAAAGGATTGTAAATAGCTCTATGTTCTTCAATGGTAACTAACTAGTTTTGACAAATAAGAAGGCCAATAATCTAGCTCAACTTGTACCTACGTTATTTGATATAAAATTATAACACCAGAGATCTTTAATTCAGATTTATCACAATTGTATCATCTCTATTCCCTAGCAGAGTCACCATTTTGTTTGTTCCTCAAATTGGACTTTATGCTTTTGATAGAAACCAATACATTTATAGTTTTTAAGGAGGGTTTAGATCCAAATACGAGTTCTAAGATGACTGGACCAACTATAGGGACAAGACTTCCCTCTACACTTCTAGTTGTGCAAGACCAAGGAGGGTACTCCTAATCCAGTAAAACAAGCCTTATTTCAACAATTATAGACTGGATTTTAAAACAATAGATAGATGGTAAGAAAATAGTAAATGATAACCACTCATTTATTAATTCTCCATTACCATTAGATAGGACATAACTTGTAAGTCACAATAATTCAAAGATTTCAATAAATTTATATTAATATTTAGGAATACAGTAAGATCTCATCAGTAAATTATTCCTATAAACTAGGTCCACTACTGGCCAGTGCCTTATCCATTGTGCAACATCTTTAATACAAAATGAAATACAGAGAAAATATATTGAACTTTGATGATTTATATCCTTGGAAAATACTATCAGCCTGTGATGATTCTAATCACAGGATTCCTGAAATTCACACTACTTATTGATATCCTTATGCAAACTTTAAAGAATTAGTGTTGTATCTAAAGCTTATTTAATTTGATCTTTAGATCAAAGCTAAAGAATATCAACACATGCACATAGATAATCCATGCAATGAATCTGACAACTCATAACTCAAGGAAAGAGAACACCAAGGAGACATATGAACTTTGGATTTTATTCAATTTTCTATATCATCTGTATGTATACATAATGATTTAAAATGAAAACCATCTAAAAATTTAGCTAAACTAGTAATACTTTCTATTCTATAAAAAATTGGCCTAATACAGTCTAGTGAATCCTAGACTCAAAACTTGTTAATCAAATGTTCAAGTTTTGGTCATTAGAAAAGAATATTAGGAATCCTTTTATAGAAAATAAAGATTGCATACAAGATTCGTATCCCTTTAGAAAAGACAAAATAATGACATCCATATAGGACAAAAAGGAAAAATAAAACACTTTCTTGTTATATTTTTACAAAGTTTTTGATTGACTTGGGCACCTAAAATTTACAACAAGTTCCAAAGTTAGTTCAACTTCTACCAAGTGTTGCCTTCTGCATATGAGATCCTTTATGTTGTTTCCTTTTCTTTAGGAAGTTGAAGAAGTGTCATTTGTTGCAGCCTCAGTGGATGTCTCTTCTTTCTTGGTACTCACCGAAGAATATGTTGCTTCCCAAGATGTATAAACTTCTTTATCTAGCCAATGGAAGGCCAGTACCTCATCTCTTTTAGGTATCAAAGTATCCCATTCAAATTTTACCTGATGTACCTCTTTCCTTAGGGTTTTGAAATGTACCCTGACATCTTGTAATACTTCAATTTTTTGGACAAAGGGACTATTGTTGTTTGTAGTTAAAATGGTGCTTATTCAGGCTGACAATTCATCACCTATTTGTCCTAACCATCCCTCTTTTTCCTTTATGGCTCCATCTGCTTTGAAAAGACCGGGAAATATTTGAAAACTGTTCTAGAAATATCTTTCCCTTAGAACTAATGCCTTTCTCTCTAAGTTTTCCCTCTTTATTGCAAACTTGAGTAAGGTCCTAACAAACCTATGGGTATTTGTTAATTTTATATCCACAATCTGTTGAGTTTTAATCAAAGAGTAAAATGATTTTAACTTATTTTTTTCTTGTAACCCACCTATCAACAATTGTGTTCATAGTGGTCATTTCTTCCTTAAAAGATATCAAAATTTTAGATAATTGTTCACCAACCTTATAAATTCCTTTTGGCTCTATACTTGTAACATTGAATTACAAAATTGTGTCCCTTATTTTCTCTTCATATTTCATGGACACTTCCAATTGTCCCTATTCAAACAATTTCATTTCATCCTTTAACTTCTTTGCTTTCTCCAAGAAAGCCCATCTTTCATTTTCCAAAATCTATCTCTGTGTTATGTCTTCATCCTCCATAGGAGGAGGTTAAGGGGAGGAGGGTTATTCAATTATAGGAATAGATGAAGAAGGCATAGAAGGGGAGGAAGAAATCTATAGATGCTCTAATATCTAGATTGGGCCCTATTCTCCTAACCTTTTCCTTAGGTTTGCTATCAATTTATCCTTTTCACTGATCTCCTTTTTCATCTCCCCATAAGATTTTAACATTGTTTCTAGCTTCAGCGTGAGCTCCTCTTTTTCCCTAAATCCCTTTTCTGCTAGCTTCATAGTGAGCTTGGTTATTTCCAAGACCATTCATGTTGCTTCAATAGCTAAAGTTTCACTGAACCTTTTCACTAGAAGGCTGCCTATAAGATCACCCCTATCAATCATTCTACCTTTGTTGTTTTCATTTTTTCTTGAGGACCACATAACTAGGGCCTGATGGTCATCACTAAAAGTGACTCCCTTGATTTCTTGCTCTGCCTCTTCTTTGGTCTTGTGAACTGGTGTGGTTTTCTTCCTAACAGCATCTAGAACCACTGCATAAGCAATATCCCATTCTGGGAGAATGAGTACCCCTGAATTCTTCACTAGCTCTCTCCCCTATTATGGAGTAACCTTTTCAAACCTCTCTATCATTTCTTTCTTGACCTCATCTTCTATGATGTTGAGGTCTATTTGTGGATTTTCTTCATGTCTTTTCTCACATGTTTCCTCAAATTGGCTTATGTGCAGTCTCCATAAGAATTATATGAAGGCTCTAGTCTTGAAAAAAGCATCATCTGATAAGAATTCATCACATGCTTGCTTAGTGATTGGATCTAGTTCTTTTCCATCCATTTCTCCTATTTTTAGGTCACTCAGGTTCATTTGGTGGCTTTGGAATTTCTTCATTTATTTCCTCATAGGTCATGCAAATTTGACCTAAGACCACCCAATTGTTGTAATTGTTCTTCTACCTCTTGATGATCTATAAGATTCAGAGGTGATTGGGTAGGAGATTATTCCTCTTCAAAATGTGTAGGCCTTTCTTCCATTCTTTTCCTCTTTGGTGGAGGTGGAGAATCATAATCAATCTCAATTGGTTGATTCTAGCATTTCCTTTGTTGTATCATGCATTTCAACTTCCTTTGAGGTGGAAGGGATGTCCTATGTTGTTTTTCTTTTCTTTCCTATTTGGTCTAGGTACCAACACACTATATCTAGTCTTCTTCTGCACCATATATCTACCCGGGGATAACATCTTGGAAAATGTAGGCTTACTCAACACAAACTTAGCCCTTTCTAGCTCAGTTTGGATGACCTATTCTTTCTTTTCATTTAGGGTCTGGATGATACCCTCAAAATGGCTCATAAGACTTTCTAATTTCTTCTCAAAATGGGTGAAATATTTTAAGGGATCATAATCCCTGACAAAATGTTACACAAAATCCAGTGTCTTCTTATACACCAGCCATTTTTCTTTCCTGATCTCCTGTTCCTGCAAGTTAGGAATGTTAAAAATATGATCCATAGATGCACATCTAGTCCTCTTCTGATACATGTTCTCCAAAAAACCCTCACAATCTACTACCCTAGAAACTGAATTAGCCATGTGATATGGTTGCAAGATCTCATCCATGTGGGTCAATCCAGCTTTAGTGATCACAAATTAGTGGTCTATTGTGACAGTAGGAAAGAGAGTTCCTCTTTTCCTCCCTGTGAGAGTATTCTCTTGCAAGTCGCCAAGTTATCTAAAAAATTTTGCAACCCCAATCTTGAGAGGGACTTGATATGGAAATACAAAAAGGGTCCCTCTGAAGCCATACACTCTGATTATAGTAGACACTGGGTAAAAGATAAAATTACCCCAATTGTGTATAATTTTGATATCAATTGAAAATTTTTTAGGTCTAAGGAGTTCTTACAAGGCCTTTGGGATTCTTGAGTTTTCTAGAAATAACAAGGTCATGAGCCTTGATGTAAAACATCTATCAAAATTGACAAAATTGTTCTCATTCCTATCCCAAGTCATGTTGAGGTTCCATAACTGTAGTAGAATTTCTTCACCATCCTTCTGCCTCATGAAATCCATTTATTTTTCAAATTAATTTGCACCTTTGTATAGAAACATATACATTAATAGGGAATACTAGCCAATGGGTTTGTCTACTTTATTCTTTTGGATTCCCATTAATCCCTCATGAATTAATTCAGCTAAGAAAGGGGCAAAATTCAAAAGTAACAACCAAGAAAGTGTGCAACATTTGAACCATCATATACATGAAGTGTACTGGCATCCTTTCATGAACATCTTCTCCAAAAATATGGCATAATGACCAATACACACCCTTTTCCTTAAGGTTAAAGTAGTCTACTTTGAAAGGTTCTTATGTGTTTGGTCCCACTATGATCAGAACCCCAATTTTATTATAGAATTCTTTCAAAGGACCACTCTTGAGATAATCTCTTTGAGCATCATAGAATTGTTTTAGTTCTTCAAAGTCTATTCTCTCCAGGTCACCAGTTCGTTCACTTAACCCAAAAACCTTTCTAATCTCCTCAGTTGAAATACTAATTAAAGGGTTTCCACTTATATCCCTAAAAAAACCAATTACTTGATCATATTTATGTTCTACTTTGATCATAATATCTGCATCCATGAACACATTTGGCACCATGAGTTTACCTAGGTCAAATTGCCATACATTACTGGTGGGAGCAAAAGAATGTCTTTGGCCTAACCCTACTCTGAACAATCCCAAACCAGAGATCCCAATTTTGGCATCTCTCATATTATTTCTTTTGTCATACAAGACATCTGCTATTGTAACCCTAGGGTCTTTTTGTGTTAAACCCTTTTCCTTTACTGTGTTAGTAGTCAAATGATCAAACTATTGTAAAAGGTCTTCATGCACATCCCTCTCATGATATTCAATATTTCCTATTAATTCCCTTCCTTGTGCCATTTTCAAACTTCATGGGTTTTGATGATAATACAAGAAATTAAGAGAGGTAGAAGAAAGATAATCACACTTCTTTAATGAGAACTCTAGGAAAACAATAGCAGGAATAAAATTTTCATAGAATACTAACCAATTTCAGAAAATTCTCAGGAGGCGATGACTTTCTTTGCAATTTTCTTCGCAAGGGCTCTGCAAATTCTGTGACTTCGGGTGATTGTAAATGAATCAATAAAATATATATTGGCATTGAAAATGTTAACCTTTGGACAATTCATTCTGCATGATTCATCCATAACTTCTCTACAAATTTGAACAGTCTGCATTCAACGGGCGAATTTTGTTTTGCATCAATTTTGATTTAATTTAAATCATGACCGTCAATCTTCACTTAAGAAAAATCCAATGGTTGTCACATTTCCACAATGGTTAAAACTTTGTGCATCTTTCCTATGCAGCCATGCAACAACCATTAGATCAAGATAGATCTATGATGGTTTGAAAATTGTAGTATCTTGGACCCACCTAACAACTAGACCCATTGTTACCATTAGATGGAAGATCCAATGGTCGATGCTTTAATTGCCTTCTGATATGACCCAATGTTGTATCTCATTTCCTGATGTCAAATCACCATCTGTCACAATACCACAAGTATAAATGTCTAATCATCTTTCATTCACAGAAACATGACAACCATCAGATCTAAAGCAAGATGTCAGCTCATTATAACCTTTATTAACTGAGCCCAGTGAATGTAGGCCGATAGATCTTCGCAATCAAATGGTTGTGATAAAATCAAGGTAACCGGGCCCACATGACAAAGATGCTTAGTTTTCTAACCAAATCAATGGCTCACTAGTATATTTGAGACCTTTTTCTGATAGTTGATTGTCTTAATTCTGACAGTATACCATTGATTAAGCAACACCACACAGTGTCACAGTTTTGAAGTTGAAAACATTGATGGTTACATTTGGCGTTGTAAATGGGATGGCTATTGTCATCACAAAAATGGGGTTTCAAGACAATGAATACACTGTTGCCTCTACTTCTAGTCATCCTACATTTGATAGATCTCCATCAAATGTAGTTGGTTACCTGAAAAAAATGTTGTACCTACGAAAGTTAACCATCATAATGTTCTGATGCCTAACTATCGTTGGAATATTATTTACCGATGGCAATGCTATTGGTGTGATGGTTATCCATTAGATGTTTCTGACAGATTGTCGTCACTGCTCAAATGACATCATAATTGTGATGAGACTCACTATTTTTATAATATATATATATATATATATATATATATATATATATATATATATATATATATATATATATATATATATATATATATATATATATATATATATATATATATATATATATATATATATATATATATATATATATATATATATATATATATATATATATATATATATATATATATATATATATATATATATATATATATATATATATATATATATATATATATATATATATATATATATATTTGTCGATTGAGTTTGACTCAATTGGTTTTCTTGTAGTAGATTTGATGACTTTACAGTAGATTCGATAGTGGCTCGTAGATTATTGAGTCAAGTCTAGAGACTTGGATTTGTAGATCACTATGATGCCCATGATGACTTGGGAGAAGTCTTCTTCTAGGTGAACCGGGCTCAAAGACTTGGATTACAGAAAGTGGGTCATTTGATGACTTAAGAGACATTGGATGCCTCTTCATAGTGGGTTCGTAGTGTGGTCTGTGGTGTTTCTTTGCGACTGGGTTCTTGGTAGAGATTTGTTGATTTTGGTAGCCATTGAGATGGATCAATATGACTTGATCTTGGGTCAAGACTTATTGAGGTGAGCTGAAGTGATCATTTCTCCTTAAATTATTGAGCTTCTCTTTGTTTCAATAATATTTTAACATTATCTACTTAGCAGGGCCAACCACATGAAGGTGGAAGCTCATCTGGCCCTTCCTAGGATCCTCTTATGACCCTTTACAACACTTTAAGACCTCTAAGATGTATTCTTAGGGATCATAAAGGGTCATAAAGGGTCATAAGGGGTCCTAGGACACAACAACTAAGAAACATAAATGTAGGCATCATGGTCACAATTTCTTGGAGACACAACATAATTGAATGCTATACCCAGATGATGCAACACAACTACTACTCCTATAGTTCTAGGCGGACACTACGGGATCCAAAAACTAAAGAGAAGGAATTTATCTTTGGTTTTTGGATCCCATAGTGTCCTCTTAGAACTGCAAGAGTAGTGGTTGTGTTGCATCATCTAGGTATAGCATTCAATTATGTTGTGTCTCCAAGTAATTGGGACCATGATGCCTACATTTATGTTTCTCAGCTGTTGTGATACCTACATTTATGTTTTGTAGTTGTCATGTTTATTTGCATGTTCTTTGTGTTTGGCATGTCTCCCTCGCATCAAAAATAAGATTTTCCCACTCTGAATCGAGAATGTGCATGCAACACAAGCTAAATATGCATGGATAGCAGGTGGAGCTGAGAAGACCCAGCACATTTACATTTTTTTAATAGGTCAACATTACAATGTTCACACTGCTCTATAACCTAAAATACGCAATTAAAGACCTCTATAAAAAATGCAAACCTATTGTGTCTTTCAGCTCCACCTACTATCTGTGCATATGAATTGAGATTGCATATTGATCTAGGCATCTCCTTTTGCATTTCTTGAAACCAAGAGACTGTCACAGTTAACATCTAAAATCATTATTGAACTTTTGTTATTATTAAAAAGTACACTGGTCTCCTTTGTTTCTTGTACACCATCTCTATCAACAAGTTTCTTCATGGATGGCCTCCACTATCTTCCCCACTACAACTGTAACCAGTATTCATTCTCCTTCAGTCATTACTATCTTCTCTATTGATCAAACCTCCACTGCAATTTATTTGATGAAAATTTCCAAATTCAATGTTTGGTATTCCTTCATCTCCCCTCAACTCCATCACTTATGTGTATGGCTTCTCTCCCTCACATCAAAAATAACATTTTTCCCACTCTAAATCAAGAATGCGCGTGCAACACAAGTGGAATATGCACTGATAGTAGATGGAGTTAAAAAAACACAACACATTTACATTTTTTTAATAGGTCAAAATTACAATGTTCATGATGGTCTATAAAATAAAATACACAATTAAAGACCTCTATGAAAAATACAACCCTGTTGTGTTTTTCAGCTCCACCTGATATCCTATGTATATGAATTGAGATTGCATATTGAACTAGGCATCTCCTTTTGCATTGCTTGAAACCAAGAGATTTTCACAATTAACATCTAAATGAAGCATCTCATCATCACAACTAATCCACATTAAACAATTGATTAACCATTTTAGACAAGATGATGATTTAAGTATTGTGTTTTAGAAAAGAACCCATTGAACATTCTAATACTAATTTCTCCCAAAATATGAAATCCACTAAAATTTAGCGAAAACCCCTCCAACATTACAATAGTGTATAAAAGGAAACTCAATGTATAAACATGGAACTAACCTCAAACACATGTAAATAAACATCAGTCATTATCAAATAAGTTGCATAAATGAGAATCATTTTTTTTTGGCTTTCTCTTTTTTTCTACTTCCTTATATTGTTGTAGAGGCGTATCCATGTCCAGAGCATCATTTCTTATTATCCGTGCACGTGATATCACTGTCCTTTGCAAAGGTAGGTCCTCTGTAATAACAAATAAAAGGCTTCAATTAAAAACCTATTATCATAATTGGGGTTAATTTAAAAATATATTCATTATTGTTACAAGAATTTCAATACATTAAAAAACATAAACATGACGCTCTTTACCTTGTCCAACCAAATCATCTTGCCCAACAGCTTGAACCTCAACATGCTCATCGGGAACAATGTCCTCTACATCCCCTGTAACTGCAATACAAAATGTTGTATTAATCCCAACACATTATAATTAAATTTTTATTACTATGCCAAATTCAATTTAACATGTTTGCTTGTATTAAATATTCATTAATCAAAATTCGAATAGAAAATATATACCTTGAGTACTATAGTTCACATTAGAATTGATGTCTCCATCGTGCTTGGCCAGTGTAGTATCAATATTGGCAGGCCGCATTCCAATGTAAATAATTAGTGCATTTATCGACAATATATACATTTAAATACAAGACAAATATTGAGAAATGTTAATCATTCAGTTTACTACATATAAATACAGAGAAATGTTAATCATTCAATTTAATACAAGACAAATAGTAAGAAATATTAATCAATTGGCTTATTTACTTGATCAACAGATCCAGCAAATGAACCTTGTGCACTCATTGCTCGGTATCGTTCAGCCACGACTTTATAGCCTTGTTTGTAGCCTATTTTTTTGTCCTCTTCTGTAATCAATTTTTTGAACTCCAAGGCATGCATTTTTTATTGGTATCATGAATTTTTATTGTAGTGAATTTTATCAAAACTAAATTGATTACAATTTAATTATAAATATTTGCATACAATTTTTCATTTACTAATACTTACAACTTGTGCAGCAAGTTTTGAATATCCACCCAAGCCAAGCCTATGTTGCCCATGCTTTTGTTTTCTTGTTGTTGTTTCCTTTGTTGTGTAAGGAAACCTATGTGATGTTTGAAGTATGTTAGATCGCATAAGTACAAAGAGTAAATAGTACATAATTTCATTATTAACATTATCATGTACCTTCTTTCCTCAGGTCAATACTACTCGTCCACTATGTCTTGCACTTCTCTCAAGTGCATCCTTTTTAAGATCCTCCCACTCATTAATAGGAATATAGGGAGGCTACTCATAATAAGGGTTGTGTTCTATTTGGCTCTTGTAGTTGTCCCTAATATACTTCAAAATAGTGTCTGCTTTGTCAAGGAGTCTATGTCTATGAAAGACTTCGTGTCCAAAAAGTGTTTTCATAGAGTCAATGAGTTTATTCTTTACCCTTTATCTTGTTCTGACCACCTTTTAAGAAAAAAATATATTAGATTCATAAATGAAGTGAAGCTACCTTTTAATATACTTGAAGAAAGGGATAAAACAAAATCTAATCTTGCAATGAAATCAAAATATGATACCAAGTGCATATGGTTGGCCCGAAAATGTGCAAACATTCATCATTAAGTTTTTCATAAAATAGATTATTCCCTGCAAGATAATTACGAGATTATTATAATTAGTTATTGCAAGGGACCACACAGGGGGTTAGTGCATTATGTGATGAGTATTATATTGTATAGTAAAAGAAAGGATCAGTCTTTAAAGTACCTGAAAGCTGGGCTACTCTTAAGGGAAGTCAATGTTCATTGCTCACGAGCAATTGATCACACTGTATTGTTCTCGTACATTTAACACGAGTACATCTAGGAATTGCCTCATCGCCTCCTACATAAAATGAATCCAATATTAAAAAATGCCCCCTAAGACAGAATATATAATTCAAATGAAATAGACACATGATAAATAAGAGAGAAAAAGAGGAGTCTACTTACCAATAGGTGTACTTGCCGACATTTCAAGTGGAACTACCTTTGTGGATCTAATCCTTGTACCAGGCATTGTACTCAACATAGGTTCAATAGCAGGTTCTAAACAAAAATATTGTTAGAGCATATAAAAATATGGATAACCATGGACAAGATCAAGGATAAAACATGCGATGTACCATCTAAAGTATTTTCATTTGAGGTAATGCCCTTTAATGTATTTAGCATCCTCTGTAAAGAGAACACATATATTTTAGTTGATGACATAAATAAAATAGTATACTATAAAAATCATTATTGAGCTTTTGTTATAATTAAAAACTACATTAATAATTACTCTATAGTTCTGAACATGGCCAATCAACATATTCATTGCCCTCTGTATTTCAGGAGCGTGAGGTTGAATATTTGCCATTCGAACTAGCTCTTTTGATATTGCATGAAGGACCCTTTCTAGTGCAACCATAGGAGTAACCTCTGATAAAAAATCAACATCAAATAGATCATGCTCATTCTCTAGCTCCTTGTGGACTACTTTTTCCTTTCCCTTTCTTTGATCAGCACTCATTTGTGAGAACAATATTATTAGCCCTTTATTTAAAAGCAATCCAAAATAGTAGAACAACAAAAAATATGAATTAACATAACAAAAATACATTAACATTTTTCTTGTATGTGCATTTGTACAACAAAAATGAGTTTTACCTATCGGGAAGAAGAAGTCCCATGAGAAATATCACCGTCATGCGTATCATGTGGCTATTGATCCATAGTATAGCTCTGTATTTCAAAAAAAATCATTTAGACATGTTAAAACACATGTTCTTATTTTTAAGTTACGTTGAATAATAGACAATTATCAAAATGTGTACCACCTTGTCCATGATAGTGATGGGGTTTTTTGTATCTATGCGATTCAAATTGTAATCGATAAGCAACTCCTCTCCTTCACATATTGATTTGATCGCACATACAAATACACAATTTCCCTCACATGCCTCAAATATGCAATTGGGTTGCTTCTTAGTTGACGCAGACCGTGTACTATTTATAAAACTTGCAATATTCCCTGATGTCTTTGGTCTTCCATCAATGTATATAGCTACGTTTTAACTTTCTTCACTAACTTTTTGTTGTCTATAATTTTCCATGAGTGCATACCTACACATACTTTTTTTATATTTAACAATCTGCATCCAACTACTATAATCATAACAAGGTCTGACATACTCCATCAATTCGACAACTTTGTTGTAAGAGAACTTTATGCCATCCATGGAAAATAGGCCCAAACCATGTAATGAAGATGGTGCTATGTGATATATCCTCTCTTTAACACAAAAATCAGTGTTTATTGGAGGAAGTTCATCGAGGACCCATTGTTTCTGTAGATGTTTGTACCTAAACGATAGCTCAAAGTCGCCTTTGCTCTCATCATCATAAGAACACGACCCCCCTTGAGAAAGGAAAAATTTCATGCGTTTATTGAATTTCTTTCTGATCTTTTGACCTCGAGTCGATCTCATTGAATTACATGTACTAAATGTCTCACTTTCTTCTTCCATTCCTAGATTTTCCTCGCTCGAGGAAGACAATTCTAAAAAATACCTTTTCTCTAGTACCTTTTTCCATGAGACTGTTTGGGATACTTGACATAAGATAATAGTTATATAATCAGACAAACATAGTTTTTCATTATATCTTGTGAAGGACATTATTCATTGTTAAAATTATCTATTTATCCAACAATATTTTGAATATCTCAACATTGCATGAGACAACACTATTGTGGCATTTCATCAAACAGTTCTCGTGCCTTGCCACTAGTCTTTTTATTACATCTTATGAAGGACTTTATACATTGTTAAAATTATCTATTTATACTTTCAGAATTAGCTCACTCCATTGTAGGGAACAAAGATAATCTCCTATGATTTAACATCATTGAGATGCCTGCTTTCATTAGCTTCATGTCACCTTCTGATAGCTTCTGATAACTTCCTATGTGTTTCATCCTTCATTTATACACTTACTTCCTAAGGGGTATTCTTGAGTTCAAACACATTGAGCTGCTACAACTGAATTATAAATCATGAATTCACTATTAAATTAATTCACTATAAATCAAGGGGCATTATAAATCATGAATTCGCTATAAAATTAATGTATTTCTCTAGATTTCATATGTATGTTTATTCAAATGGAGTTAAGAGACTCAGACACAAGAAGAATATGAGTATAGCCAATTTTTAGAAGAATATGAATGAATGCAAACATACATAAGTGGATGAACATAAATAATGAAGGTACCTGATATTGCCTAAAGTAATGAAGTGTTGACCCTAGGTTCAATCCAATATGCTCATGTATGATCCAAAAACTGCAAGAAAAGAAAGGATGGGGTTAGATCCAAAGGATCTAAGCAATGTCTGACACCCTATTATTGATCCTCATCTACAATTATGCATGTGCATAGTTAAGCCATACACTTCTAAAATGAACTATGCTATAGAAAATGTGCACTCAAGAACATGTGCAATGTATAGGCACTAGAATCTAAATGAGGCCCTACATTTATGTCTCTATGAACACCTAGTGAATCACGGTTGTGGCTGCATTTATGTCTCTATGAACACCTGGTGAATCACTATTGTGACTGCATCATCCAAATAGTGCAACAACAACACCAGATGTTGTTGTTCCATCTAGTGTTGCTATGGCATCATTTCCAAATGATGCATCCACAACAGTAACCCACCATGCCCATCAACACAAGGTAGACATGATCAAGCATAACTAAGGGAGGGGACATTATCAAGGTCAAATCAGAGGTCAAATTTCATTCCTTGAAATTTTATATTTGTATAGTGAATAAAAATTTCAAGGTAGACATGATCAAGCGTAATAAAAAATTTATTAGCTCAAAGCACATAGAATGTGGGTAGATGAATTGAATCATCACTTCCATTCTATTTTGATGAAGAGGAACTATGTTATAAAATTTCAAGGCATGAAATTTTATAATCATACATATATTTTATGAGTATAACTGTACAACAGAAGAGCACCCACATGCCTTGGTTGTTATTGGTCTATGAAAGGTTTTGGTTTTCCTTTCCCAATTGAGATGTCATCCTAAGATTCAAAAGGACCAAGGTAATAATAAGTCTTAAACATAAATGCATGCTTGTGGATCCTCAAGTAAGAGTTGTGATGCAAAGGAAGAACACTTATATGGGTTTACCCACATAAGGACAATGGTTTCATTCATCTTTCTTTCAAGTTCTCTTGGGTACTTTCCTTGGCCTCTAGGCTTTGGCATCCTATAGGGGTTGAACAAAAATTATGAAGGCAATAAGGACACATAGAACAATAGGTTTGGGGACTTAGAATTATGTTCAATCCTTAGTAATGGTTTGGGGAACTAATTACTAGATGAGTGACTACAGTACCCTAGTTTGCATTATTAGATGATCTTGTTTAATTTGTGTTTATTTCATGCAAAGATACATGTAAAGGAAAAGAAATTTTTGCATCTAAAGATTACATGTATATATATGAAAAATAACTTATATATACTATACAAGGAAAAAAAACTTTCAGAAGAAAATACAAGAGTATAGGCATACATAAGAGGATGAACGTAAATAATAAGGGTGTTAGACATTGCCTGAAGTGATGAATTTTTGACCCAGGTATGAATCTAGTGTGCCCCTATGTGATTTAGAACCTGAAAAGAAAAGAGAGATGGGGGTTAGATAAAAAATATCTAAGCAATGAATGTCATCTTATTACTGATCATTATTTATAATTATGCATGTGCATAGTCAAGCCATACACTTCTAAAAGAAAAACCATGCTACAAGACATGTGCACTCAGAAGAATGTTGTAGAGAGTAAATTGGTACATTTATGTTTGCATGAACACCTGGTGAGTCACTATTGTGATTTCAAGTAAAGATCATAACATCACAACATGGTTGGCAGCCCCAAGGAGGCCCCATTGCATACAGTGAGTAAGCTACATCAAAATAAAGAGGTACACAAATCTGCATCATCTATATTGATGTCCCTATTTGATTGGATGGTGCTATGTTTTTTATATTGTTTCTATCAAAATAGAATGGTAGTGGTGATTCAATGCATCTACGGCGTCAACTATATGGTGACATCAATCCAATAACAAAAAATACATTACAAATGTCAAGCTCATAGTCTCAATGAAATAAATAGTGTATAAAACAATATATGGTGCACAACAACAACAAGCATGCAATGACAACAATAGCATTGCATGATGCCCAAGCTCAAATTCAAAACAATAAGTGTATTAATGTATGATCTAATAGTAGCAACCTCATTGATCAATACCTTTCACTCCTCCATCATTATAGAAGAGATAACTACCTACAACTATATTTCATAATTTCTCCTTTGAAGTAGATATATATCAAGTATAATTATGAGTTTACATCATATATTTAGTCTTAATAAAATCTTATAAAACAACATAAAACTAACCCAAAATACTTTGTCTTAATAAAATATTAATAAAACAATATATTTAGTCTTAATAAAATCTTATAGAACAACATATATTGTGTGAAGTGTTTGATCTCTCTTTATTTTTTTTGTTGTTGATATTCACTATGTGGTACTCCCCGTTTATGATCATTTCATGAGGAAATATCTTGATGGCTTGTGGGCTACAAGCTAGGGCATCATGCATTGTTTATGAGCTCACTGTTTTAACACTAGCCAATCAAATAAGAACATGAGGTGCTCAAATAGTGAGCTCATAAACAATGCATGATGCCCTAGCTTGCAGCCTGCGAGCCATCAAAACATTTCCTCATGAAATGATCATAAACGGGGAGTACCACATAGTGAATATCAACAACCAAAAAAATAAAGAGAGATCAAACACTTCACACAATTCCTTGAAGGTAATAGAAATGATGCCCTAGCTCTCAATGCTCATGGGTCATCAAGCATTCCAAATAAAAAGATGTAAACAATGCCAGTATTAAACAGTGAGCTCATGAATAATGTATGATGCCCTAGTTTGTAGCCCATGAGCCATCATGAAATTTCCTCATGAAATGATCATAAATGGGGAGTACCACATAGCTACTGAATATCAACAACAAAACAAATAAAGAGAGATCAAACACTTCACACAATATATGTTGTTTTATAAAATTTTATTGAGACTAAATATATGATGTAAAATCAATATAACAAACAGAGCACCGACCAATCAAATAGGGACATGAGGTGCTCAAACAGTGAGCTCATAAACAATGCATGATGCCCTAGCTTGCAGCCTACGAGCCATCAAGACATTTCCTCATGAAATGACCATAAACAAGGAGTACCACATAGTGAATATCAATAGAAAAACAAATAAAGAGAGATCAAACACTTTACACAATGCCTTGAAGGTAATAGAAATGATGTCCTAGCTCTCAAAGCTCATGGGTCATCGAGCATTCCAAATGCTAAGATGTAAACAACGTCGTCTAGACATGTGTATTGTGAGATTTCCTGCAACAAATGGACTTGTGATGGTTTTCACAATAGTGCATGTGTTGAAGGAAAGCTCAAAGTATAGCTTAGGAAAATATGAATGTTCATCACCTGTGCATATCAAAGTTGATCAGAGAAGGTATATGCACAACAAAAAAAATAAAGAGAGATCAAACACTTCACACAATGCCTTGAAGGTAATAGAAATGATCAAACACTTCAAAATAGGGACATCAGCCATACATTTCTAAAATGAACTATGATACAGAACATGGGTGTGTGTTAATGTGATTCAAAAGCTATTATGGAAGATTGTTTTATTATTGAGATAAGGATATCTTAATTCTATAAGAATAAATGTTTTGAAAAATATTTGAATTTAATTTTGACAATAACGTGAGGAGTGGATATATTTCAAGCTTTAGCGAGACTTCATACCACATAGTGTTCGTAGATTATGTTCAATAGTTGTAGAATATAGCTTCTCCTATACTTACACATATGTATACATTTTGAGCTTGGCTTTAATCTCATGTAAATTTGAGTGAAATGGTAATAATATTTAAGAGCAACAAGTATGACATTTTAAACAAGTATGCATATACATTATATAACAAGAGTGATATATTTTAATGGAAACACTTAATAACGAAGGATGCCTATATAATAAGAGGAGTGATATATTTTAATGGAAGTGGACATAGAAATTGCAGTGTAAGTAGTAGGATGATTGTAAGTGGACATAGAAATTATAGTGAAACTCTGTAATTTATTATGGCTTAGTGTTGTATATCCATAGTCACTGTCTATTTAAACTTTAGGATGATACTTATATGATGACTTAAGTAAATTGTTCTTACCTTGAGACTAGTACACCATGGGATTAGATGATGGTTGTTATAATAGCAACTATGTGTCTGTGGGATACTTTTATATTTTGTATTAAATGATGATAGATACATATGTGTTTCTTCCTTTTGCAAGAGTTTATATTTTGATGCTTATATCTCGAATTGTCAAATCACCAATGAGTGATAATTTTAAAAGTGTATCATAATTAAAGGCATGTGAATTCATATTGTACTTAATCTGAATGCCATTGTGTAATGTTTTTACTTACGATATTAATCTTAATATATCCCTCTTAAGATATCCCTATTTTATTATTGATGTCCCTATTTACATCTTTTCATCAAATGACCCAAAAATATCAAGAATGGTCCTATATGGTCACTAATAGCCAAATTTCAAAAGAATGTGAATGAATGAAAACATACATAAGTAGATGAACATAAATAATGAAGGTACCAGACATTGCCTGAAGTAATGAAGTGTTGACCCAGGGTTCAATCTAGTATGCTCTTATATGATCCAAAACCTGCAAGGAAGGAAAAGATGGGGTTAGATCCAAAGGATCTAAGTAATGGATGGCACCATATTACTAATCCTCATCTACAATTATGCATGTGCATAGTCAAGCCATACAAAAACTCAACAACATGGTTACATTGATCCAATAATAGAAAATACATTACAAATGCCAAGCTCATGGTCTCAATGAAATAAACAGTGTATAAAATAATATATGATGCACAATAGCAGCAAGCATGCAATGATAGCAATAACATTGCATGATGCCCAAGCTCAAATTCAAAATAGTAAGTGTATTAATGTATGTTTTCATGATGCTAGATATTAAATAGTGAGCTCATGAACAATGTCAGTATTAAATAGTGAGCTCATGAACAATGTATGATGCCCTAGCTTGCAGCCCGCGAGCCACCAAGACATTTCCTCATGAAATGATCATAAATGGGGAGTACAACATAGTGAATATCAATAGAAAAACAAATAAAGAGAGATCAAACACTTCACACAATGCCTTGAAGGTAATAGAAATGATTCCCTAGCTCTTAAAGCTCGCAGGTCATCAAGCATTCCGAATGAAAAGATGTAAACAATGCTAGTATTAAAAAGTGAGCTCATGAACAATGTATGATGCCCTAGCTTATAGTCCATGAGCCATCAAGATATTTTCTCATGAAATGATCATAAGAAGGGAGTACTGTGTGTGTGAAAATTGTACCTGATCTGTAAACACAACACTCAGTAAAACATTAGAGGTTAGCTATAATCAAATCATGCAAAATTGAAAACTATGTAACCAAGCGATTTACTGCCTTCTAATAGGTGCGAGATTGATGTTCTCAGATTGTAATCGAGATCAGTGACCTAGACGACACCTAAATGAAGGATTTGAATGCAAAAGATGGATATGAGATTGAATGCAATTAATCTATATTTTTTATATTTTCTATGCAATAAGAATGATAAAAACCGATATGAATCTATGCTAGATGAAATTGATATGCTATGAATTGATCTATCTAACAATGATATGCAAAGCTATGAAATTCTATGCTATGATATGAAAAATATGCAATTGAAATTGATCTCACAAAGCTTTGAATTCGCAAGTTGATTCTTTCAATCTCCAATTGTGCAAATTCTCCAAATCTGATATGCTATGATTCCTGTAGAGTAAGTTTGCAATTTGGGAGATGACTGAGAGATGAATTATGAAGAGATGAGCCTTGTTTTTATAGAAATCTAGGGCTTTGGAGGTGCATGGAAAAAAAACCATAAATCACTCAAATAACTCAGGTTGATTTTTGAGTTATTTTTAAATAAAGATAATTTAATTCACAAAACCATGCAAAAGCTAAGCTTTAACTCAAAATAGAGTTTAGCTTTAATTGATAATTGATAGTTGTTTGCTTTTATGATTGTGCATGTTTTATTTATGAATTAATTTAATAATAAAGTGATTTATTTCCAACTTAACTGCTTTTAAAAATAAAACAATTGATTTATGGGTTAATCAATTATTTAATCAAATTTTTATTAAAAACTATATTATTAAATAATGACAACTTGCTTTAATTAATTAAATAAAAATTTAATCAATTATTCATAGGATATTTGGATTTATTGTCAAAATTAAATAATACAATTAATAATAGATAGAATTAAATTTAATTACACAATTAAGTGGCAAGATATTAAATCTAATTAATTAAATATAAAAATATTCAATTAATCAAGGTTTAGGATAAATGTGATTTATTGCCAAATAATTATAAAATTAAAGATAATTATGATGATTAGGAATATTACTAGGAATATTCCCCGATGCAGAATTTAAGATAATCAATTATGATTCGATGATGTTTCGATGTGCCTTAGGTTAGGACTTTGATGTCGATTTTGTTCGATTTGTCGATGTAGGAGATTAATGAACTTATAGCCCATTTTTGGGGTATTACATTTTGCCCCTCTTTGAATTATTGTGCGAAGCGCAGTGGTTCAAAGCTAGTCTGTGTTTGATAAAGATATGAAACTGATTCAAAAGATAAACCGATCTCAAGATAGAAACCGATTGAAAGATATTGAGATAGGAGGTCCTGAATGACCAGAGATAATGTTCACTGTAGCAGCGATGAACCTATGATTGCGAAAAAGTGTCAAAATGCCTGATTCTGAACCTTAGGATTGATAAGAAGTGAGTGAACCATTCTAGACTCGATTGTCTTAGCAGAACTAGTAGGTATCACATCCGAACCCTTCAGTTGTCGAAGAACCAAGGAAAGAACACTATGATCCGATGGTTGCAATAACTAATACAGTTTACAAGATTAGGAGAATACGAGATTGATATGGATCGACAAATCTGATATGCCCCAAGTGATAATAGATTTTCCCCGAGCAATGAGGACTTTTGATGAATCAGTAACTAGACGTGATTATTGTCTTGATTACTGATGAAAGATATTGATAGACTTGATCGATAGAATTTTGATTTACAGACTTTGAATGATGTGCAATACCATGCCCCCTTCGAGATTAAAATTGAAATCTGACAAGAAAATTTAGCGCTATAGTTTAGAAGCATGTTAATTGATTTGAGAAGTGTGGTGAAACACATTCAAGAACACATTTTGCATCGTTGGAAGGTCCCAAAAGACCAAGTTTGACTAGGTTTGACCATGAGTTGACCATGGTTGACCAAGTTGAAATTTTGATAGTTTGATGAAAGCTAATTAGTTAAGTTGAATACTGGATTTTTGTGATAATTGAAGGTTGATTATGCAAGTAGTGAATAAGATAAATGATCTCAGATTTTGATTTTGATCCCGAAAAAGGATTCTACTTGCTATTTCATTGGAGGAACCTTCGTGCGGGATTCAACTCTTGTTAGATTGGAAGAGGTGATTGAAGAATCATTTAAGCATTGAAGTTCATTTAGCCATTGTGAGATCATGCAACATGCAAAATGCAAAGAGACATGCAAAATGAAATGCAACCTAAGACCGAGGACCTAGTCACTGATCATATGTCGATTTGTTATCATCATTGAACTTTTAGGTAACCGGATAAATCAATACAATGCCCACTAGCTATGAAACCATAGACATATGAATATCGATTTGTATGCGTAAGAATCAATACAACACCTACTGGCTAGGCAACCATGGACATATGAATATTGATTTTGTTTTCAGAATGTTGGATTAGATATAAGCACCAAGGAACAAATGCAAAGATGACCTGAATATCATGTCCATTTTGATATAGCAATTTGTATAAGCAGCAAAACATAAATTTCATGATGACTTGAATACGCTTTGCATGACAAACACATCAAACAGCTAAGAGATCATTCTAAATCCAATGTGAATTACCCGTAGTGACCCTTTATCGTTCACATCCTTAGGCAAGATTGCGTTTCACAGTAGGAGAAAGAACTTACTCAAAAAGACAATAGTTAGATCAAACTTCCTTGAATTTTTTGGGTATCAATGGTCGAGGTATGCATGGCCATCCAATTTGAGATAGAGGCTCTCACAGTCGGACACCATTTCAATCCAGAATTTTGAAAGTTGTTAGATTTTCACATACAAGAAGAAGACAAAGAAAATATTATGCCCCTAGTCATCACTCTCTAAATCCTATAAAGGACATCATCGAAGAGCTTGAAGGGACACAATATGCAAAAATCTCAATGCGAATCAGTAAGCATACAAGGAGATAAAAGCATGTAAAAAAGCATAGATTGTTTTCAATTGAGTTTTGATGTTTGATTGTTGTAGATGCAAAATCCTTTCTGGAGACGAGACAGATAGACTGACTCAACTTGAAGATTCAAAGGACTCTGACTGGATATGACATGTCTAAGATACATTGAAGGCCATAGGATATGACATTGATTGCCCCCAAGTTTGAACATTGATAGGATACAGACACTCAAGCTAATTGGTGTACAGACCGACTTATTGAAAACTGGAAATGCAGAAACAAACCGAGAGATATGTACAAACTAAAGCAAGACTGAAAGCTAGGAAAGACCAAGATTGCACGGATAGATGGAGCATTTTGAACAAGTGGCACCCATTTGCCGGGTTTTCACCATCTTGGCAGAGATTCTATTTTTGCTACCAAGGCGCCTGTTTCCAAGTTTTCACCAAGGCACTTTTTTTTTTTTCATTTTTTTGTATTTTTCATTTTTTTAATTTTTTTGTACTTTTGATATTTTTTTATTTTTTTTTGTGAATCATCAAGGTGCCTATTGCTAGGTTTTCACCAAGATGTTCATTTTTTCAGGACTTTTTCTGATTTTAAAGATTTTTTCAGGACATTTACCAAGTACTGAATGCCTTAGGCGTAGAATTTCTTCAGATGGAGAATGTTGATTGGTTCTCAGAGCTATTCTCCTTTAGTCATTAAGAGTTGATAGGCACTAGAGCCAAAAGTAGTAGTGATTACAAAGGGACCCAGCCAATTGGGTTCAAACTTCCCCTTGCGTTCTTGATGTGATTGATTTTTAGGATTTTCTCTCAACACTAGATCACAAACCTAAAATTTTCTATGTCGAACTTTCTTGTTGTAGCCTCTAGACATTCTTTTCTGATACACTCTGAGATTATCATACGTTGCTTGCCTACGCTCATCTAGTAATCCCAGTTCTTGTAACCTAGACACTCTGTAGTCTTCATCAGTGACAAGTCCATGCATTCTGATTCTTAGTGATGGGATTTCAACCTCAATAGGTAGTACCACTTCAGACCCATAAACTAAAGCAAATGGTGTAGCCCCAGTAGGCATTCTGATACTAGTTCTGATATTGGTTCTGATACTGATTCTGATACTTGTTCTGATACTGGTTCTGATACTTGTTCTAATACTTTTTCTGATACTGGTTTTGATATTGGTTCTGATACTGGTTCTAATACTAGTTCTGATGCTTATTCTAATATTTGTTTTGATACTTTTTCTGATACTGATTCTGATACTAGTTTTGATATTGGTTTTGATATTGGTAGCTCTTTTTCCATTGTAAACTCCCAACCAAGATCATATCATGCAGTCCCAATGTCTAGCAAGGTGGAGAACAAGCGAGATTGGCAAGCTGGTGGAAGAGATGGAAGACAAGAGAATAAAGGATAATGAAGGGAAGAAATTCTCAAGGGAAAACTCCTCAAGAATACCCAAGCTAGGAAAAAATTGTCATGTAAAGCGCATTTAGACAAGTAATGAAAGGCTAGCATAGGATAAGTCACAAAAGCGTGATGCAAGAGTAGGAAAGGATGCAGTCCAAAAGAGTAGACATGTCAAGAGGCTTCATAGCACTGTGTTTTACTCTTTCTTTCTTTTTTTATTAGATCAAGACCAAAGGGGAAAAGGATAGCGATAGGCAAAAATGAATGGAGGAAGATGGATATGAAGGCTAAACATGGAAGGAATGAAAGCAAGATCATCATAAGATAGCTCACAAAATAGCCAAATGTTCACATATAGGTCAACCTTGTCAAGATCAAAGAGAGAAGATGGAATGGATGAAATATGTAGAAGAACTATGCATGATGTTTGATTGCCAGGTTTTCATCATGGTACTTATCCAAGGTGCCACAAGGAAGTAGTTTTCACCATAGGATGAATTTATTTCTCTTTACTTTTTCTACCAAGGTGCCTGTTTCCAGGTTTTCACCAAGGCACATTTTCAATTTTTTCATTTTTATTTCTTTCATTTCTCTTTTTGGAAGAAGGCGACCTTTTTAGATAATGCTCCTTGAAAGGATAAACCATGATATGCCAAGGATTCAAAATGATATGCTCAAAGATGCTGATAGGGAAAGGGAGATGGAAGAGAAAAATGGAGGATAAGGTTTTATGTAAAGCGAGTGAGGTTGGAAGATAGGAGGAATAGGCAAATGAGGAAAAATGATAGAAGGTAGAAGGATAATGCATGGAAGGATTGTGAAAGGGTAGGTGGAAAGGAAGGCAAGATCAACGTAAACACACACCTTGAAGGGTGGCAAGAGAGTGGAGAAAATGTGAATGAAGGAATACGTGAAGGAATATGGCAAATGGATAGTAGAGGTTTTGGTTTAGGCACATGGAATGGAAAAATATTTTTGGAGGGAGATGTAGTGGAAGCCTTTGGAAGCTTGAATGTCAATTTTACTTTTTGTTCAACACCAGACTCTTTCAAGAGAGACTTTGGAATCCATATAGTCGTAGGCTTTTTATTTCCTTTTGATGATTTAGAGATAATATCTTCAATGATGGATTTTGGAACCCATACTTGTCTTGTAGTTTTTTTTTTAGATATCTCTTTTGACTTTATGCCTCCCTGTCGTTTAGAGGAGACATGGTGATCTTCTCTTTTTGATGGATTCTTGTATTGCTTCTTTTTCTTATATTGAACATTCAAGTTACTTCCAAAAGACTTAGGATTTGTGGAAGAGGGAGGATATGACTAGTTTAGATGGGTGGGTGGATGAAAAGGATTCAAGGGTATGCATCTATGTTGATCTTGAGGAAAGATGGGAGATGGAGGTATGTAAGGACCCAAGATGGATGGAAAATTAGGAGAGTTATGAGGGGAAAGTGAAGGGACATAAGGACCCAAGATGGAAGGAAGGCATGAAGATCTTAGTAGTGGTGGAAGAGGTCCAAGGATGGAAGTGGAAGATGCAAAAGGATAATCAATAAGTTCATCAGCATCTATATGACAACCAAGGATATCAGCATTTTTAGAGTGAGCATTAGAATTTTCAATAGAATCATGAACATCTTGAATATGAGAACCTTCTTTGATAGGATTGTTCAAAGCTTGCAAAGACTTAGGAAGAGTAGAAAGTGGAAGTGAACATGGAGTGGTAGAACAAGAAGATGGAAGACTTTGATCTTGACAAGGATCTTTGGATAGCACAAGTGCATAATTTTTCTTTTGATTTTCAATAGGCTTAACATTGGAAGTAACAACACTATTTTTAACAACCTTAATGGAAGTATCATCTTTGGAAAATGCAAGTGTAGTAAGGTTATTTTGATTGTCAATAAGGTCAACAGTGTGAGTAGTAGCTTGATCTTGCTTAGGAGAAGACTTAAGACATGGTGGAATGCATGAAAAAGGGTGTATAGGATCAAAAGAACCATGAAGTGGATAAGAGACATCGTGAAAAGGAGTGGATGACATGGAGGGTTCTTGATCTTGATCTTTCTTTATGTTCTTTTCTTCATCATTTTTAGAGTCCTCTTGACATGGAGCCACTTCTAAGGACAAGGAAGCATGTTTGGATTGTATGGATGACTTTGGAAGAGATGGTGGAGGACTAGCTAAAGTAGGGATTATAGCATATGAAGGCTTAGGCTCTTTAGGTTTATCATTATTGAAAGTCTTTGTAGCCAAGTGAAGGTTAGCTTGAGTTTCTTTAAGAGGTAGCCCTGGAGGATAACTATAGGGAACCACATGAAAAGTATCAAGGCTTGTGTCAGATGAAGGTTCTATGAAAGATTTGAAAGACTCAGAAGCTTTAAGAAATGTACGGGTATTGGAGGAAGTAGGGGATGGAAGGGAACCATAACAAGACAAAGGTCCAACATTAACATGATCTTGCTTGAGAGTGTAATCTTTATTTTCAGCTGGAGAGTTCTTAGAGGAGAGATCCTTATAGTATTGACGTTTCAAGCTAGTACGATGTATTTTATAGTCCTCAGCAGTAGTAGATGGATCATCATCAAGGTATTGTCCACAAAAGCCATCAAAATTTCTTTCAAAATTAGAATCATATGGATCACCATCATGATCTATCCAATGTGACGGCCCATTTGTAGTAAGCAGGAATGAATGATGAGGAGGACTCTTAGGAACAGAGGTGTCATAGGTATCATTACATTGTCTGTCGTCATAGTCATCATAGTCTCCAAAGCTGGATGTGTCACTCTCCGTAGAAGAGGTATCATAAGGGTTATCACATTGCTCAAATTTTGTCCGAGGGCATGGTGACATGTACAAGTCTTTATCAAATGGAAAAGGGCGAAGGGCCTCCATGGAGAACTCTTTAGATTCCTTCTCTTTCTTAAGATTGTCAAGCTGGACTTGCATAGCATGCAGCTATTTCCTCATAACGGCGATCAAAATTTCTTCCTCATGTGTACTGATTCTTTGAGACATGTGTACTGATTCTCAATAGCTACTGCTCTATTCCTGACATAGTGATTTGTTTGACAGATTCTGGAACTAGGCTGGAAACATTGGATATCTTGTAATTTGACAATTTTTGACAACTCTCTCAAATTTTTCCAAACGACACTCTGCAGACTCGTACGACACTGGGTAGTCTATGAAATGACAGTTGCTAAACTTGCACGATAGTTGCTAAACTCATACGACAGTTGGGTAGCAATGAAATGATAGTTGTTAAACTCGTACGACAGTTGCTAAGAGGGTTTTGACTTTCTTGAATTTGCTGGCATGAAAACTCGTACGACTTTTGACTTCCTGAAATGACTTTTGACTCCAGAAAGAATTTTACGTCAAATTGTGCAAAACTTAAGGTTTTCAATTTTAGATTGTTTGCAAATTGTACTGTCCAAATTTTGAAGGTTATACCAGATTTGATCATTTTTAATAGCCAAGTAGATAAACAAGCACGCAGAACAGCAAGCAAGTGATTCTAAGCACGTCTGAAAACAATGAACAAGGGCAAAAGAAACCTTGTGCATGAACAATCAAGTGACCAAATTGTGCTAATCCCTGAGAGTACTAATTGTGTATGTTCTGAAAAGTTTTGCAATAACACACATATACCTGAGAATGAAAAATTGGTCTCTCTAGGGTTTTTAGTAATGGTTTGACTCTGCAACTTTTATGATTCAAAGGGGTGAACTCCAATCCTGGCGCACCAAGGTTTTGACATAGTCTGAGAACTTAATCTTCAAGAGCTGCTAGGGAGATCTGACAACCCAACAATGAACCATACCTGTGGAGATTTCTTCCACAAGGACATTTATATAGCGGCTGTCACTACCATGGTGAAAATGACTATTACCGCTTGAGGTTCCGTCAATGCAGTTTGCCCTGTGAAGGGATTGTCCGCTATGGTTAACCCTCTCTAAAGGTGACTCACAGATTTATACCACAAGGGGACTTGGCTCTAGATCCAAAGTTTTTGACACCTTTTCACTTTTAACCCAAACAAAGCAATCAGATTAATCCAACATGCTAAAACAAAGTTTTGTTCCACCAAGGTCTGTGATATCAACTCCACGTGATCTATCAACCTCTCTGGGGAGAGAATGTATCAATCAATAAGAGAAGATGCACTAACCAATTTTGATTCACCAAAGCTCGTGATATCAACCCTACATGATCTATCAACCTCTCCGGAGAGAGAATGTGTCGATCAATAAGAGAAGATGCACTAACCAAGCTGAATGTGAAATGCACTAAGTATCCTCCCTACCTACAAGGATTCTATTTTCAAGAAAGATTTCTCTACGAATCCAATCTCTCAAGAATCACGAATAGTGTTTATAGGGCCTAATTACTATGTGAGCACAAATATATTCCTGAAAGAAAATCTACCAAAAGTATCCAAAAAGTAGAAAGAGGAACACTTAATGCTTAAAGCAAATATGAGATGAGTCCACAAGGTGGAACACTTAACACCTCACACAAGCTGAAAATGATTCCACAACTTAGAAAACAAGTGAGTTCCTAAAAGCACAAAAGGGTTGCCAAGTGGAACACTTAACGCTTCTGTCCTGTTGACCCCTCCCCTTTATGGCACTGAGATTGCAACCACAGGGCAGAAATGAGGGGTCGGCAGATTAGCAAGTCCAATAACCCAAGATAGAAATCAAGATTAATCACAAGTATTCTAAGACTACTTAACGAATCCTTAAGGGATCACAACCTAGTATCAAATTATGCAAGTGTGTAGAAATAGATCAAAAGCATGAAAAGATGCACACAAGCTTGACACAAGAGATTTATTTTAAGTCCAAATCAAAATGTTTTCAGAACAAGGAGAATACCTCATGATCCTTGCAACGTGCTTAGTAGATTCTACCTGATTTTTAACAATTTTTGTTGAGCTTTTCCATGCAAGCAAGTGACGAACTCTCCAACAAGCAAACAAGCAAACAAGATATGCAAAATATATTCAACTTATGAAAACTATAGGGTTAGCTCTAAAAATCAATTGTTAGGAGCAATAATAACCATAAATTAATCCAAATGACAACTCATATCATGCATTGAATCATATGAAAAATAAGTGCATACCCATCATAAAATTTTAATTTTTTTGCACTACATTTGACCTAGTCAACAAGATCTAATTTTTTTGATATGATTTTGGCTACAAAAATAGAAATTCAGAATAGAGACCCCTACTAAAAAATATAGAGCTTTCCAAAAATGCAAAATTTTTAGAAAAATCTCTTCATTTGTGCCCTAGAGACTTGTTTTATCAAAATAGACTAGTTTTTGAAAATTGACTATTTGAGCTATTAAATTGCATCCAAATTTAAAACAAAAATATAAGACCCCCTGTAGAATTTGAAGAGCTTTCTGAAAATGTAAAAATTTCCAAAAAATATTCTAATTTGCGCCAGATATTAATTTTTTATGAAAAATTGAAAAAAAATTATTAAAAATTCAAAATAACTCAGAAAATTCTGAATTGTTTTTCAAAGCTTCCCTCATATGTCTCCAACTTGAAAAAAAAATTTCAGACCAAAAATATAAGCCGTTTGGGAGATAAAATTAAATCTTTGAAACTTTAAGGTTATAGCTCCCAAAAAAAATCAAAACCAGCATGCAAAGGTGGGTTGCCCCACAGTGGGCGCCAGAAATGTGTGTGTGAAAATTGTACCTGATCTGTAAACACAACACTCAGTAAAACATTAGAGGTTAGCTATAATCAAATCATGCAAAATTGAAATCTATGTAACCAAGCGATTTACTGCCTTCTAATAGGTGCGAGATTGATGTTCTCAGATTGTAATCAAGATCAGTGACCTAGACGACACCTAAATGAAGGATTTGAATGCAAAAGATGGATATGAGATTGAATGCAATTAATCTATATTTTTTATATTTTCTATGCAATAAGAATGATAAAAACCGATATGAATCTATGCTAGATGAAATTGATATGCTATGAATTGATCTATCTAACAATGATATGAAAAGCTATGAAATTCTATGCTATGATATGAAAAATATGCAATTGAAATTGATCTCACAAAGCTTTGAATTCGCAAGTTGATTCTTTCAAGCTCCAATTGTGCAAATTCTCCAAATCTGATATGCTATGATTCCTGTAGAGTAAGTTTGCAATTTGCGAGATGATTGAGAGATGAATTATGAAGAGATGAGCCTTGTTTTTATAGAAATCCAGGGCTTTGGAGGTGCATGGAAAAAAAACCATAAATCACTCAAATAACTCAAGTTGATTTTTGAGTTATTTTTAAATAAAGATAATTTAATTCATAAAAACATGCAAAAGCTAAGCTTTAACTCAAAATAGAGTTTAGCTTTAATTGATAATTGATAGTTGTTTGCTTTTATGATTGTGCATGTTTTATTTATGAATTAATTTAATAATAAAGTGATTTATTTCCAACTTAACTACTTTTAAAAATAAAACAATTGATTTATGGGTTAATCAATTATTTAATCAAATTTTTATTAAAAACTATATTATTAAATAATGACAACTTGCTTTAATTAATTAAATAAAAATTTAATCAATTATTCATAGGATATTTGGATTTATTGTCAAAATTAAATAATACAATTAATAATAGATAGAATTAAATTTAATTACACAATTAAGTGGCAAGATATTAAATCTAATTAATTAAATATAAAAATATTCAATTAATCAAGGTTTAGGATAAATGTGATTTATTGCCAAATAATTATAAAATTAAAGATAATTATGATGATTAGGAATATTACTAGGAATATTCCCCGATGCAGAATTTAAGAAAATCAATTATGATTCGATGATGTTTAGATGTGCCTTAGGTTAGGACTTTGATGTCGATTTTGTTCGATTTGTCGATGTAGGAGATTAATGAACTTATAACCCATTTTTGAGGTATTACAAGTACCACATAGTTAATATCAACAACAAAACAAATAAAGAGAGATCAAACACTTCACACAATTCCTTGAAGGTAATAGCAATGATGCCCTAGCTCTCAAAGCTTACAGGTCATCAAGCATTCCAAATGAAAAGATGTAAATAATGCCAGTATTAAATAGTGAGCTCATAAAAAATGCATGGTACCCTAGCTTGTGTCCCGCGAGCCATCAAGACATTTCCTCATGAAATGATCATAAACGGGGAGTACCACATAGTGAATATCAACAATAAAACAAATAAAGAGAGATCAAACACTTCACACAATGCCTTGAAGGTAATAGAAATGATGCCCTAGCTCTCAAAGCTCACAGATCATCAGGCATTCCAAATGAAAAGATGTAAACATTTTTAGTATTAAACAGTGAGCTCATGAACAATGTATGATGCCCTAGCTTGCAGCCCATGAGCCATCAAGAAATTTCCTCATGAAATGATAAAAAATAGGGAGTACCACAGTGAATATCAACAAAAAAACAAATAAAGAGAGATCAAACACTTCACACAATGCCTTGAAGGTAATAGCAATGATGCCCTAGCTCTCAAAGCTCATGGGTCATCGAACATTCCAAATGCTAATTAAGATGTAAACAATGCCACTAAAATTGAGTTAATGAGAAGACAAATCTTGAATGCGTACCTCAAGTGCCAGTGCCCTCTTCCCACATAGTGTTGGCCTCTTCACGCATGCCAAACTTGAATGCCCTCTTCGCGCTATGCAAAAGTGCAGTATCATCTTCACGATAGCTCTTCAAATTCACAAATTACAAATGACACTTCCTTTTTCTTTTTTGTTTATAACCACATGGGTGTCACAATTACGACAACATCATCGCTATTATGACACCATCGGGGGCACTTGCAAAAAAAATACAAAAAACATATACAAATTATACTGGCATCGCAAATCAGCATCAAAATTTGACCCCAAATGTTGTAGTGGCTATTGCAATTCCACAGTGGTTAATCTCCTTACATCTTTCCTTTGTGGCTATGTGACCACCGCTGGATTAAAATGGGAGATAAGTGCTTTAATAAAATTTTGAAACCTTAGGAAAATAATCATCAAGACTTGGGGAAAATTTTAAAGGTCATCGGGGCTATAGACTTAGGAAAATTAAGGCATCAACGTAGGTAGATAAAATCTTAGAAAATAAGGCCCCGCCAAAAGGATAATATAGAACATGCTTTAAAAAGGACTTTAGTGATCTTCAAAAGTAATGACCAAAAATAAAAATAGAAGGTTGACTTAGGGTTTTTTCTTAAAATGAAGAAATGTTAGAGTTTTTTCAAACAAGATAATTAATTAGGGCTTCTTCGATTTCAAAGGAGATCTTGACACTTCTAGTAAACACTTCAGGATTTTTAAAAATTATGAAAATTTATGTTGAAAAATTTGAAGTGCCAACATATCCAATGTAGAAATCACATGTATGTTAAGGTATGTCATATATGTCATCTTTTTTAGTCATAATTTCTTTATAGTTAGCAAAGGGCGAATCATGTACCAATTAATATTCTTTATATTAACAAATTATCTTTTTGGTCGTAGGTTGATAGGTGAGTGTTTGTTACCACCATCAAACATTCTACCGTGCTCATACCAAGAATTATCTTTCATTATGAAAGATATTGGAATGGAGTATCAAATAATATTCATGTCTGAATGATTATATTATATATCATAAATGTTAAAGTATTAATTATATTAATTAACTTTACTCCCTTCTTAAGATGTCAACACTTTTTATTTTTAGATGCTTATATTTAAACACACATGCACTAGTTGATTTAAACTTATGCACTAGTTATTTTAAATATAAACTTTCATGCATTAGTCTTGTAATAATTTAACTAATTATTACATGCACTAGGGTTTTCCTAAGGCTTTTGATCTCCTTTATAAGGATGATCCATTGTACATTTAATTCATTCATTAATTTGAGGATATTTTCTTCTTCATATTCTAAGTCAAACCCTTGCCCTCTTCTTGTCTCTACTTCCTTGTAACAAGTTTTTGTATATAGGTGATCTTTGGGTTTTTTGGATTTGTATTGCTCAAATCCTACATGGTATCAGAGCCTAATCTTCTACAGCTTGTTCACATTTGAAGGATTTAGATTAGGGCTTTTTTGGTTTTATTTATTGAAATTAGGGGGTCACTAAATTTTGGTGCACTTTGAGCTCAAACAGACTTCACCATTGAGCTTGCAACACCCAAAAACCTCTATTTCAATATAAGGCACATCCAATTTGGACAACTTTTCATTTTAAGGCTTTTTTTTGGGTACCATAAGCTTGACACACTTCACAAGGTGAAAATTGTATGGATTGACATGCTTCTAGAGGTGAAATTTATACTAATTGACATACAAAATGAGGCAAAAATTTTGCTATTTGACATACAAATCAAGACAAAAAAAATGGCATGCAAATTGAGACAAAAATTTGAAAGGCTTTGCACAGATTTCAAGGCACGCATGTGATTTTGATTTTTTTTTTTTTGGGTTGGTGATGATGGCTATTTGGCCATCAAATTTAAGCCCATCATTTGATGACATCAGTATGCATCATCATCATTTGCACCATTTTGGGCCCTCCAATGTAGCAATTGGTATTTTGCTCATAACTTGACCATACGGTGTCAAAATCAGGAAAATAAGATATCATTGGAAAGCTGGTTCTGAGCTCTATCCAGGTCTAGAGGTTTAAATTTCTAATTTTTATTTTTTGATAGTTGTTTTATTGTCAAAGCCAGATGTTCAATTTTGCACTTTGGAAGCTTTATATTGTGCATTCAGACTCCATTTTGGGAAAGCTAGATATCGTTGGAAAGATTGTTTTGAGATATTTCTAGTTCTGTGAGTCATTTTTCCAGATTCTACTCCAGGTATAATTTATCCAAATTTTTGCATTTTTGCAATCTGATGGATATCTTGGATGTTATAGGTCTTGGGATCTCTTCCCTTTAGGGGCTCTTCTTAGGTTGTTCTTTTGTTTCAGAAACCTTTTCTCTTTTTTGAGAAGTGTATACTATTAGAAATAAGAAATACTGAGAGGGGGGAGGTGAATTAGTATTTCACAAACTTTTTCTTTTGCCCACTTATGGATATAATAGATTACTTTAATGCATACAAATATTATCAAGCTGATTAACAAACAAAGCAGTAAATAGAAAGAACTCATAACACATGATATGTTCTCGAGGAAACCCTAGCCAAGGGAAAACCCCAGTGGGGATGGTACCCTCAAAGATCACTAATCAAAAGTATCCTGTTAGGGATATTGGACCCTGTTAGGAGTCAATTTATAATATATAGTGGATCTATCCTGGTTAAAGGACTTTAGGCCTTGTTAGAAGCGTTAACCCTGTTAGGAGTTAGATTACAAAACCTGATCACCAGCTAAGCTCACTGCCCAAACAGGTAATACAAAATGTTTCTGACTATAATATGGTACTACTTACAACTTCGCATCAATAGCCTTTGCTACTATCACAATATACAACTATCGCAAGTTATCTTTTCTTTCTTTTTCATATAACATCTATCTTTCATTACATTTCAAGTATGCCTAATATATGAGTTATTAGAGATAATAACTTTACATGGTCAGCTTCCAAAATCTTTATCCAAGAGTAAACATCTAGGATGTCATCCCTTCATAATGTTAAGTCATTATTTTGACAAGAAAAAATAATCCCTTAACTCTTTCGCTAATGCTGTCTCCAAAACTGTTCTGTCTGCAAAAACTATCTTCGGTAAACTTCGAATAACTTTGTCCGTACTACTCCAAACTTTATGCACACTAAGATGGGGTATCCTCATACTTTGTAGAAGCTTTAGTTAACTATGAAAACAAAAATATTTCTCCAATGGACGTCGCCAACTAAATCTTCATCGGGTGCTCTGTCAGGATCACTATATCCATACTTAGACAATTTCTTCCTTCAACTTGCCATACTTGCATTCCAGATTCTGCGCTCTCAATAGAGATCATATGTTGCCATAATGACAACATTTATGCATCCACATTAGCCAAATTTCCAACATATACTTCACTTTTGTAGCATGCTTTTATGCACACGCACTGAGATAAAGTGTCATTCTATTACATGTATGAGATCTTGCACATGTTCATGCTCTTTGTACTCACACTCCATTATAAAGTGCCATGGAGGGTTTGATGTTTTCCTTTTTTTTCCATCTACCTTTGTCAAGTAAGTGTTCCTTCTATGACATTAGCCTTAGGGTATCTTTATTTGTGCTTGTATGCACCTTCGATGTTCCTAGTTATTCATGATGCAGTTCTTATTGGCACTATTTTTAGTGTACCTATCACCTCTCTCTTGTTAGCATTATGGGGGGTTTCTACTGATCATTTTTCTACTTCCATGGTTTGATAGTGTGAGCTATGTATTTAGTATTGTTTCCTATGTACTAGGCGGATGCAGTGGCTGGATACCTATGCATTTTGGTGAGATGGATCATTTATCATATGGACACTCTTTTCTTTCCTATTTTTTGGTTCCTTGGTTCGATAGTGTGAGCTATGTATTAAGTATTTGTTCCTATGTACTAGGCAGATGCAGTGGCTGGGTACCTATGCATTTTAGTGAGATGGATCATTTACCATATGGACACTCTTTTCTTTCCTATTTTTTGGATGCACTCTTCCATCTTTGATTGATCAGTTCTTCAAACTTTTGGTGTTTATATCATCTGTATCTTCGAGTTCAGGTGTTTTGTCTTTATTTTCCTCCTGATTCAAGTAGTGTTATTTGAGGGCACTCATGAAGATTAAAGTCTTCTCTAATTGGTCATATTTCAATGGAGGATCTTTAGATCAACAGTTACTTCTTGACATAATTTGCATCTTCTTGCTTCAATGATGTTCTACATGTTCATTTTTGTTCCTATTTTCTGGAACATCCCTAGTTTTGGAGGCTTCAATAGTCTTTCGGATTAGTCTTTATCTCTTTTTGGAGTAGAGTTTTTCCAATGTGGTTTTCTCTATTTCTCCACTTTATAGAGACTCTCTTTTGTACATGGGTACCTCATCAAGCCATGTTGCTGGGACCCATTTTTATGATTTCAGCGCTGTAGTTTCCATTACTTTTTTTTTGCATTATTTGTAGCTGCATTATTGCTCATCTTAAGGGGGGGTGTTAGAGTAAAGTATTAATTATATTAATTAACTTTACTCCCTTCTTAAGATGTCAACACTTTTATTTTTAGTTGTTTATATTTAAACACACATGCACTAGTTGTTTTAAATATAAATTTGCATGCATTAGTCTTGTAATAATTTAACTAATTATTACATGCACTAGGGTTTTCCTTTCAAGGCTTTTGATCTCTTTTATAAGGATGATCCATTGTACATTCAATTCATTCATTAATTTGAGGATATTTTCTTCTTCATATTTAGAGTCAAACCCTTACCTTCTTCTTGTCTCTACTTCCTTGTAACAGATTTTTGTATGCAGGTGATCTTCGAGTTTTGTGAATTTTTATTGCTCAAATCCTACAATAAAAAATATGAATTTGCAACAAAATGCCCTGACTGTCATATTAGTAGATATCAATAAGACCAAATAACAAAAAAGGTGCCTTTGTAAGGTTCTTTGGTATATTCCCATTATTCCACGTCTGTAATGATTATTCAGGTGCACTACCTTGGCACAATTTATGAAGTACCATGCATACAATAGAAGTTGAGATGACTTTATTTGAATGCCTATGGATGGTTTGACATTTAAGGAAATAGGGAAAACTTGGCCACACTTTAAAGAAGAACCTCATAATCTCAATCTTTCATTGGTAGTGGACGGTGTCAATCCGTTTGGAGAGATGATAAATGTTTACTCCGTGTGGCCTATTTTTATTATCAACAATAACATTCCTCCTTGTATGTCCATAAAGAGGGAGCACATAATGTTGGAAATGATTTTTCTAGGTATTTTTTCATTTAATAGTCATCTAAATTAATTTATTATAAATAATCCATCAAAATGGTCATAATAATTATGTAATGTTTTTGTTCATTCAACTAGGTGAGTACCATGTTAAAGATATGTATATATATATTGAGCTCATTATTGACGAGTTGATGGTGTTATGGAATGGGGTCATTATGTATGATATCTGTAGACCAATTGGACAAAGACAATTTTAATTCTATGCAATTCTTTTATGGACAATACATGATGCCCTTGGGCTAACACATTTTTGCCCTTGGGTATGTTATAGTGCTAACACAAAATTAACATATTTAATCTAATTATACATGATCTTGTAGTTCTTCAGACAAATGAAAAATTTGCATGTCCATTTTATGGTCCAAAGATGAAATCTCATCATTCAAAAAGTTTAGGAAATTAGGTGTTTGATGAATATAGATACTTTCTCCATAGAAATCATAAGTAGCAAATTACCAAAAACATCTTTTCAATGAGAAAGAAGAGACTACATCAAATCCATAGAGAATAACACCTCTCTTATGGAAGTTAGAATACAATAGAATAAATCATCGAGGTAATGTCATTCCATCTAATGGTTTTTGTTTTAAATTTATATTTTGATATTATGTTTTGTTTACTCATGATGTAATTGATGCTCATGAATGTCATAAAGGCATTCATGATCAACTTCCAAAAGGAATAGAAAGTTATCCTACACAATTTAGTAGGTTTCTGTACTATGAGCAACTCAAAATCATGCATTTGTTTGATGCTATTCATATTGGAAAGAATGTAATAGAGACATTATTGAAAACATTGGATGGAAGGCGTGACAAAGAAAAAATTATCAAAATTTGTAGTGACATTGAAGAATCCAACCATGCAATGAAAAATGTCATTCAATCAAATAAAAATCGAGACCATATTGATATAAGTGTCATTACTTGGTTATTGTCAGAGCAATAGAGAAATGCTATAAAAGAAGTCATACAAAAAATACAATATCCCACATGATATGCAACGAATAAAAAAAATCTCATATCAAAGAAAAGTGAATTTGGGGCAGGGATGAAAACACACGATTGACATACCTTTATTAAGGTAATTCATGTTATTTTGTATTCACTGTATATTTGTATACTACATGTATTTTTTATTGTATTATTTTATAAAATATTGAAAAGATCATTTTACAATTATTGCAGTATGTTCTACCTCTATCTCTCCCACACCACTTTGACAACAGTGTCAAACAAGTTATATATGATCTTGAAAAATACATGAGGTGGTTGTCATCAAAAGAAATCAATAAATAAGATATAAAATATTTGAAGAGAAAAATTCCTCATCTTATGTGTGAAATGAAAAAGTGTCTACCTTCAACTTTTTTTAATGCACAAGAACACAACCACATTCATCAAGTTGAGGAGATTGAATTGTTTGGACCTATAAAAACTAGGTCAATGTGGATGGTTGAGAGCCACTTGACATTTCTTAAGGTCTTGGTTTGATAGAAATAACATCATAAGGGTTCTATTGTGGAGGGATATATGGTATACCATACCATGGTGTACATTAGTGAATATCCTAAGTTTGCAGAAAAGATCCATGTATATTGTATTTGGGATCTCAAATCCATTAAAAAATTCAAAGGGGAGTACTTTTTGGGAAAATTTAGATTTATGAAAGTGAGAGGTAATTATAAGATGTTATTTTAGTTAATTAATTCTTATAAATCTTTAATATAAGTTTCTTGTAATTTGTCTATTTTTTTAATAGAGTTGGTCGAGAGTGAGATGCAATACATTTGTATATTGCAAACAATCTTGATTAGATGATGGTATGGATTGAACGATGTCAAAAAAATAGTTTCTCATTAACATGAGAAGGTGTTGCTTTATTGGTTAGAGAAGCTCATCGTAATAGAGATTCTAATGTTACACCAATGGTAATTGATCTAGCATATGGTTTAAGAGGTAGAGAGGTACATAAAAATTTATAAATGATCATGACCAATATGTTTCATATCAACTCACAATGCAAATAATTTTCACACACTTGAAAAATTGCAGTTCAACCACAAAGCTATGTACTATCATGGCCACAAATTCTGCATAAAAAAGTTGGATGACATGAAGAAAACTTGTGATTCTGGGATAATTGTAGTCTTCAAGGTTACTAATATTTCATCTAGAAATGACATACATCCTCAACAATATCAAAATTGATACTATATAATCTTGGATGATTTAGTTGAGTGCAACTTTAACTCTTTCAAATTAGTTATATTCATCAAAAAATGGTACAGGCTACGATTGAATCAAAATGATACTGATAGAACTGTTATTCAACATGATTTTTGAATTTACAATGATTAATACAAGGTCATTTGAGCTAGTTGGAGATGATCCCTATGTTATTACAAGACAATATGAAAAAGTATTTTACTTAGAGGTTCCACATAAACTGGGTTGGTCATTTGTTGTTAGACATGATCCAAGAGGAAGTCCGATAAAGTATAATGTATAGGAAGAAGAAGATACTGAAGATGAAGAAGAAGAAAATGATGATGGTTTTGGTTGTAGTGCTAATGATGATGATGATGATGATGATGATGATGATGATAAGATGGATGAAGAATATGATCAATGACAAGGTATGTGATTTAATTATTTATATATATTTATATTGATTACTATATATATTTAATATTGATTTATTGATGTATTCAACTCTAATGGCATGGTATAATTAATTCATTGTGTTCAATTCTAATGATTACAACATATGTGATTTATGATTACCAATGTATTTCTTATGATTCTCAATTAATTTTTTTTGATTACATGTATATATTTTGTTTGATTGTCACCCTTTCTAGAAATAAGCAATTGACTACACAGATCATCATCCCTTCTGTTGACGATCTTGCATTCCATATATAAGCTAAAGGTAATTTGTTCATGTTTATGATCTTGCATATTGTTCATGTTGTATTATACATAATTTGTAGCATACATATCATGTAATTTTTAAAACTCACTTAAGATAAATGATTCACATATGCAAGAAATTTAACCCCTTTGACGAGGATCCTGCATAGTGACATGGCTCAACAGGTATAAGTCAATACGCCCTATAGAAATAGTTTATTAATTTCTTTCTTTCTCTTTACGTCCATCTTCATTGAGTGGTTTAATAATAAGGTATTAACTTTCTCATGATTTAACAGTACTACCCTCAACATCCATTTTATGGATGACTTCATCAACATTACCCTCCTTTAGCAAAATATCTCGCTCCTTACCAACAATATATCTCATTTGATGGATTGGAGGAACCACCAAATAGGTACTTGTTAGATCTATCTTCCTCAAATGAGGGAAATGAGAGAATGGTAGATGAAAGTTTGACATGTAGTACAACTAAGATAGGGAGATCAACTAGAGATAAAAAGATTAGAAAATAATTTAATAAATGCATACAATTTTTCCTTGCTAAAGGGGGGTCATGTTCTTATGATGATGAGACCAAAGGTGACATAAAGGTGCCCTTTCACTACACAAATATTGAGAAAAAATGGGTACCCAAGGAGTTACCTCCAATTAACACTGATTTTTGTGTTAACAGAGGATATATCGCATAGCTTCATCCTCAATACATGGTTTGAGCCTATATTCCATGGATGGAATAATGGTATGTTATAAAAAAGTTGTTGAACTGATGGAGTATGTAGGACCTTGGTACAATTACAATGATTGGATGTAGATTGTTTAATATAAAAAAAGTATGTGTAGGTATGCACTGTTAGCAAATTGTATACAATGGAAAGAAAATATTTAAAGTAAAATATTTTTGATGTACATTGATGGGAGACCAAAAGTAACAGGGAATATTGTGGGCTTTATAAATAGTACATGACCTGGGTCAACTAATAAGCAATCCAATTGTATATTTGAGGTGTATGAGAGGAATCCTATTTTTGTATGTGCAATAAAATCAATAAGTGTAGGGGAAGAACTGCTAATGGATTACCATTTAAATCGCATAGATAAAAACAAAGTTACTATCATGGGGTTGGTAATATAATGTCCTCGCTAGGGAAACCATAAGGAATTAGGTCTATGACCTCAAAATTACAACTAACAATTTTTTTTTAAACATTCTAACATGTCATCATTACCATTCACAAGTACATTTCTTAAGGTTCCCTTAATGAATCCATTTACATTTATCATGAACTGCATATCAAAACTAATTGTCTTAGTGAATTAATTCAATTCATTTTCTTTAGCAAAACACTGTTTACTTTTAGAAGTGCAACCACACACTTTACTATCCTATCCACTAAGTAAATTTATCCTTTTCTATTTTTTTACTCCTTAACCTTATCTATGCACAACTGAATTGCATTAACAATACATAAATACTCTTTCCATTAAGAGTCCTTACTTTCCATTTTCGCTTTAAATCAAAATAGAACTAGTATAAATTACTTAACCATCTATTGCTAAGCAATCATAAACCATTCACTGAATCATCTTTATCACAAGTTTAACTATCACAAATTACCATCTATGACATTATATATATCCAGTTAAGAATTGAGATTAAAACCTTGTTTAAATAACCTTTCATAATTTGTGTAGGACTACACATCTAAGAGCATTAGAAGAAATTACATCTCATTACTACTTGCAATAACATACATGTTTCCTTTCCCTTATTATTTCACCTGGAGATACCCTTCAACCCTTAGCATATCATTCCACTATTCCATATATCAAAACTAGTTTCCTTTAAGGAGTTTACATCAATTACTACATTTGCAAAAGCTTACATATAATCATTAATTAAAACTTAGGAGAGATAAGGTAGGAATTACATAAACATAATCCATTCTTGATTTACCAACATTCAATCCCTTTTTTTGAGATTCCTAAATACTACCCTTCCCATATACATAACTTCTTTCTTATGATACTCAATTACAATTACAATTACAATGGAAATTAATACACATGGCCCGAAGGCATAAAAAATGATAATTACATCAACATGCCCTAAGAGATACATCACATATTTACATCTTTCTAACAAAAGATAGAGACACATGATTCAATAAAGGAAATATCCACCACTGAATAATCCAAAATCCAAGCCATGACTCGAACCATGAATAGTACCTCAAAAGATATTTTCCACCCAACCATGTGAAACTAATAAAGTTCCACCCCCCATGCTAGGAGATAGAACCAAGGTACTCTGAAGACCTTAAGGAAATATAAGTCTCAAATACCAATAAATCCAAGACTCAAAAGAACAAGAATAAAGAACATCAAATATCATCATACTATAATATCAAGGTTAAGGTTCTAGGATACCACCTAAGTGAGTGTCATCACACCACCTTTATATTGGGATCCTCCCTAGCCACCATGTAACCTCGGTACCCCCTTTTTGAGTAGGGATCCTCCCTAGCAGTTATCCCTAGTCTTGGTACTCCAATAAGGTCTATGTGGCCATTATTATATTTTCTTTCATTATCTTTTGAATCCCCATTCCTAGGTTAATTTTTATTAGGTTATCACTTGATTACAAACCCACCCATAGGATCATCTTGAAACCACTTTGGGTTCTAACACTTATGGTGAGCCACTCACCTAGGGTTCCTAGTCCCTTACCACATCACAAGCCAAAGATACAAGATAACACTTTTGAGTCCTCATTTATAGGTTTAGGAAACTCCCCTGCACACTCAGGCCTTCAGAGAGTCCTAATGTTATCCATATACACAACATGAACCATTGGAATAGTGTCTATCAAAAGACACATTAAAAAATAGCATAAAACTTTCCACATTCATAAATACAACTTTCCACAACTTATTTATAGGTCTAGGGAACCCTGTCGTGCACATAGGCCTGCGAGACGAGTCCTAGCCTCATAAACTAAGCTCAAGCATATGCCAAATGCAAAACATCATAAGTAACACCATATAACATCAACAAAACAAGTAATAAACATACATAGGTGATAAAAACTTTCCCATGCATAAACTCAACATTCCATAGCTTGTTTTTATAAGTCTAGGGAAAACTCATGTGCCTAAAATTTGGCTAAGTCTGAATTTTTTTAGAAAAATCCAAAATCTAGAATCTGCATCTTAATTCCTATGAAGTTGAAACCTATCTCAAACATCTTGGAATGTATCTATACAAATATAACTTAAAGTATAATAAATTACTTAAATATTATATTTGTATAAATTCTGCCACTAGAATAGGTCCCAACTTCATAAAAATATCACAAGTACAAGCCAAGTACACAAAAATAATAACTCACCTCATACAATGCCAAAAACCCAATTCATGGACATATACAAGTGAGAAAAATTGCAATCTAGTCATAGGGAACAATTGCAAAAGCCACACGACAAATCCTAAGCCCAAAAATGGCAAAATAGAAACCCTAGGACCCCATATGGCCCATATGAGTATTCTCATAGGTCTGTATGAGTATCCTCATAGGCCCATATGAGCCTTCATCCTAACTCGTACGAGTAAATAGGATCATGATTCTTTATGATGAACTAAAACTAATTTGAAACTTGATTGAATAATTTGTGATTAAAGATCACCGAGGAGTTGTTGATTAGATATGTAAGATGATTAAATCAGTATTATGTTGTCATTGATGTCAACTAGTTTGACATCACTTATCTTGTAAGTTACAATACCAAAACATCTATAGAAAAGGAGTGAAAGAGATGAGAAACATAAATATCTACATGAGAAAGATGTATATGACAGATGAGGATAAGGAATACATTGGATAACGCATTGATGAGTTTATGACCTTATGATATTGACTTGATTATGTTGCATTCATCTTTGATGAAGGATATAGCTGAAAGACACAAAGTAGTGTTGTCGATTAATGAAGCATTACAATATACATCGATAGAGTGTAGTGTATACTAAGCATAGTGTAAACTAAGCTTGTGTTCATCGACGCATTTTTTTATTGACTAAGCAAGAAAGAGGAACTAAATCATTAGTTTAGCCGATAAGGATTGATGAGCTGGAAAGTGTATAACCTCGAGGTAAAGGATAATGTTTAATAGATAAATTTTGTTACAAAGACTGATGACTAGCATAATTTAAGGAAGATATGATGGATTGAATTGAAATGTGTTATTGACACATTAGCCGAAGAAGGTTAAAGCAGAAAAATCAACGATGATGATTAAGCGAAAAAATCTGATGGAGGAAAAGAAAACGGTTTACATGTCTATATAAGAGACAGAGTTTTACATTGAAAAAAATGCTAGGAAAAAGATACTATAGAATTATCATGTGAACAAGTTTTCATGCATATCTGATCAAACTAGTTAAGGAGAACTAAATTGTAGAGTATACTAAGCGTCAGGAAGCTATTATCAAGCAACAGTAAGTCACTAAAATTATTTGAAATAGAATGATACATTGATCAGAGGATTTGAATGAGCTTAACATTGATCTGTACATCTGAAATTGAAGTTGTATTAAGGTAGATCACCTACTATTACATTTTAACCATTGTACACAGTCAAATCTCTTAACCGAGTGGACTAGGAAAGTCTTTTTATGTATCATTCATAGAATGAACATTGTTATCCTGTCAACCCCATAGTGAATGATGGTTGGATGATAATGGTTGGTCTAAAATCCTTTAACAAGGTCACACCTAATAGTGTGTTTGTAACCTTTAATAGGGTTGGGTCTTCACCGACCTCACTTCAAAAGAGTGAACAATTTTTGGGTTGTCGGTCCCAGGTGGTTTTTCCCTCAATAGGGTTTCCACGTTAAATCTCTTGTGTTATGTGTTGATTGTGATATTTGTTTGATGTCATATTTGCATGTTACATACTTGATTTGATTGGTAATCATTATATGTTATTGATTGGTAATTGGTAAAAGTACACACAGTACAGTATTTTAATTTACTGAGCATTAGAAGTTTGAGATAATTTGTTTTGGATTATACATTTTGATTTGGGACACTGGATAACTGATTCACCCCCCCTATCAGATATTCTAACAATTGGTATCAGAGTGTTGGTTGCTTGGAATAAAGTTTTAAGGACTTCAATACAAAGATCTCAAAATGTATAAGAGGGAAGTGCCAAAACTAAATAAAGATAACTTCACAGTATGGCAAACCTGAATGAAGCTTCATATATCTGGAATTGGGAATTCTGCACTAGAACTAATGGAGAATGGCTACATTGAACCGACCATTGGTCCCTTGAATCTTGGTCAACTAAGGGACAGGCATGAACAAAATGTTACTATGATGGAGATTGTTGCTGCCTGTACTGATGTTGAATTTGAAGATATTAAAAGCTGCACAACTGCCAAAGGTATGTGGGATAAACTTTCTCAAGTTTATAGTGGTGATGTGAATGTTAAAAGAGCCAAAGCTAAAAGCCTAAGGGGTAGATTCAATGATATGAAGATGAAGGAAGGTGAGAATATTATGCAATACACAAATAGATTGAGAGAGGTAGTACATGCTATTAGATCATTTGATGGTGTTATTAGTGAAGAGACAGTAGTAAGAAAAGTTCTCAGAACCTTATTGCCAGTTTATGCAATCAGAATATCTGCAATTCATGAAACAAGGTCTGCATCTGGTAACAACCTTACTCTTGATAATCTGATTGGTGAACTCACAACTTTTGAATTGAATAACTTTGACAATAGTGTTGTACCATCTGTTGAATTTTTTTTTATGACTTCTCTAAAGATTGGTAAGTCTAGTAGCTGGAATAATAAGAATTATAGTGATAGAAATACTGATGATGAGCTTGATGAACTTGAAGCTCTTATGGCCAAAAGGTTACCTAAAGGTAAAGGAAGGTATAGAGGCAAGTTACCTTTAGCATGCTTTAATTGTAAAAAGGTTGGCCACATTACTGCTAGATGTCCACATAAGAAAGATGATGAAACAACCAAAGACTGATCTGAAGGAAGCTATGGGAGAAGAAGCAATAGGAGCTACCAAAACAACAACAAAGACATCTAAGACATTAATGACAAAGGAAAAAAGGTATGTTATATAGCTGAAGAAAATGAATCTAAATTTGACTCTCATGATGAAGTAGAAGTTGTATTTGTTGCTATGAAAGATGACTCAGAGGAAGAAGAAAAACATGTAGAAACAACACTGATCTCTAAAGTTAATAGAAATGATACATGGATTATAGACAGTGGTTGTACACATCACATGACTGGTGATGAGGAGAAATTTGATCAACTTGATGAATACAATGGAGGATCTATGAGAATGGGTAATGATGCACCCTGTATGGTAAAAGGCAAAGGTTCACTGATGATTAATGATAGAATAAAATTTGAAAATGCTTATTGGGTAAAAGGACTGAACTATAATCTACTAAGTGTGGCACAACTAAACAATTCAGGCCACTGACTTTCTTTTGAGAGAAAAAAGGTAAATATATATGATGATGGAGGAAGACTTGTCAGAACCGGTACACAATCTAGAGGTAATCTATTTTATCTTGATATTGATCAGTCTACTTTTTTGATAATGAAAGATGAAGATGCATGGTTGTGGTATAAAAGGTTATGCCATGTGAATTTTGATAACATGATTGAGATCAATAAAAGGAAAAGAGTTAGAGGTCTGCCTAACTTGTCAAAGATAGAACATGTTGTGTGCCATGAATGTCAAAAAGGTAAGATGACTAAGTCTAGTTTCAAAAGAAAAGACTATTCAACAAAGAAGATACTTGAGTTGGTTCATACCGACCTATGTGGTCCTATGAGAACTCAGAGTTATAATGGTGATAGATACTTTATTCTTTTTGTTGATGACTATACTAGATTGATGACTGTGATGTTCTTAAAAGAAAAATCTAAGGCATTCAAGATGTTCAAGTGGTATAAGGAAAAAGTAGAAAAAGAGATTGGTAAAGAATTGAAATGCTTAAGATCTGATAGAGGAGGTGAATTTATCTCTGATGAATTTACTAATTTCTATAATGAGCATGGTATTAAAAGACATGTCTCAGCACCGAGGACACCTCAGCAAAATGGTATTGCTAAAAGAAGGAATAGGTCAATAGTTGACTGTTCTATGACACTGATGTTGCAAAAGAATTTTTCTCAGACATACTGGAGGGAAGCTATCAGTACAACTATTTATGTTCTTAACTAAGTACAACTGAAGAAGGACACTAACAAGACACCCTATGAGTTATGGTTTGGACACAAACCTATAGTAAGTTATTTCAAAAATTTTGGAAGTAAATGTTTTATTCTGAAAGATAAAAGAAATGGAAAATTTGACTCAAAAGGTGATGAGGGGATATTCCTAGGATATTCCGCTAAAAGAAAAGCATATAAGTGTCTGAATAAAGCTACTAATAAAATGATTGAAAGTAATAATGTTTAGGTAGATGAGTTTGATGACAAAAATGAAAAGGAAAGTAGAAAGAAACTAGAAGACTACGGTAGATTTACTTACATTGAACAACCTAAGGTTCTACCAACACAACAGATAGTGATAACCCGTCAGCAGGAAAACCCTACTGAGGAACATGAAAGAGAAACCGATGAGTAGGATGGACCTACCAAGCAAGCAAATGAACCTGTCTATGATGAAAAAGAAAGAAGAGACTGTGTACTAGCAAGATTTTTCAAAAGACATCATCCTAATACACAAATTATTGAAGACAGACAAGCTAGTATGCAAATGAGGAGTAAGACAAGACAAGGTACATGTCTAGTTTGTGAATATGAACCTAAAAAATTTGAAAATTGCATTAGAGAATGATGAATGGGCTGATGCAATGAAAGAAGAAATAGAGAAAATAGAGAAGAACAAAACCTAGAGTTTATTACCTTGACCTAAAGACAAGAATGTTATCGGTATGAAATGGATTTTCAGGAACAAACTGAATGAGAATGTAGAGGTGATAATAAATAAAGCCAGATTAGTATGCAAGGGATATGCATAGGAAGAAGGAATTGATTATGGTGAAAAATTTGCACCCATTTCTAGATTAGAAGGATTGAGAATGTTACTTGCATACGATGTACACAAGAAATTCAAGGTTTATCAAATGGATATGAAGTCAAGATTTTTTAATGGAATACTTGAAGAAGAGGTCTACATAGAACAACCAAAAGGATTCATTGATCTAGACAATAGAGACATGGTATGTAGACTACATAAAGCTTTATATGGTTTGAAGCAAGCACCAAGAGCCCTGGTATGAAAGGCTGCATACTTACTTGTTAAGTATTAGATTTGTTAGAACTAGTGAGAACAACAATTTGTATATGAAAGGAGGTACTAATGATACTATTCTTATTGCTGAAATATTTGTGGATGATATTATTTTTGGAGGACAAGATCATATATGTAAAGCCTTTATCGATGAGATGAGAAAAGAGTTTGAAATGTCTATGTTTGGAGAGATTAAGTTTCTTTTAGGACTACAAGTGATTCAGTAGAGTGATGAGATATTCATCACACAATCTAAATATATAAAGGAAGTCTTGAAGACATTTGGCATGGAAAATTCTAAACCTGTGGGAACACCGATGGCTACTGGATGTAAACTGACTAAGGAAGATGAAACTATAGAGGTAAACTAGACACTGTACCGATCTATGATTGGTAAGCTAATGTATGTAGTTCACAGTAGACCAGATATAACACATGTTGTGGGAATTGTTGCTATATTTATTGCAAACCCTAGAGAATCACACATGGTTGCTACTAAGATAATCTTAAGATACCTAAAAAAGACTAAAGATTATGGATTATGATATCCTAAGGAAGGCAAATTTGAACTGAAGGTTTATATCGATGTTGATTGGGCTAGAAATGTGGGTGATAGAAAAAGCACCACCGGATGAGCATTTTTCTTTGGTAAAAGACTTGTTACATGGACAAGTAAGAAACAAGCTTGCATTTCTCAGTCTATAGCTAAAGCAGAGTATGTTACTATTGCTACAAATTTTTCAAACATTGTATATATTAAGCTAGTATTGGAAGGAATAAATGAGGTAATCACTGAGCCGGTGATTATATACTGTGATAATACAAGTGCCATTAATATTTCAAAGAATCCAGTGATGCACTCTAAGACAAAGCACATATCTATTAAGTATCACTACTTAAGAGAACAAGTACAAGAGAAGCAAGTGAAGTTAGAATTTGTTACATCTAAAGAACAACTTGTAGAGATATTTACAAAGCCTCTATCGAAGGACACATTTGAATATTTGAGGACAAGACTAGGGGTTCATCCCCTGTCTACCGGCACTAATGTGATCTAGATGTTGCATCAACCTAATCTTATCAAAAGATAATTCATGTTGATGCATCATAGTTCACACTTTGGATCATGTCTAAGGCTGTGAAAAGTTTGGAGAACTGGAATAGATTGGCATATCAGTATACAGAGATATAGAGACTGCATCAGACAATAGAGAGTTACTTGGCTACTACAGAGATGTTTTTTTATTTGTTTCTTTGGCATTGTTGTCAAAGGGAGAGATAAACAATATGAAACATATGAAATGAGATGCATCGATGAGAACACTGAGATATCTATCTAAGGGAGAGATAATCTGACAGAGAAAAACACTAAAGATCAGTTATAGAGAATATAAGATTGGTAATGTTGTTGAGTAACGTAGTGATTAAAAATATTAAGCTAAGGAAGAGCTTGTACAACATTTGTTCACAAAGTTGTAGAATACATGTTTGGTATGTGTATGGTACAATTCATATTACTTGAGTTTCCATCAATGCCAAAGGGAGAGATTGATGAACTACAACTGATTTGAAATCTGATTGAAGAATCCATGATTAAAGATCACTGAGGAGTTTTTGATTAGATATGTAAGATGATTAGATCAGTATTATATTGTCATTGATGTCAACTAGTTTGACAACACTAATCTTGTAAGTTACTATACCAAAACATCTGTAGAAAAAGAGTGAAAGAGATGAAGAATAGAAATATCTACATGAGAAAGATGTATATGATAGATGAGGATAATGAATACATTGGGTAAATTATTGATGAGTCTATGACCTTATGTTATTGACTTGATTATGTTGCATTCATCTATGATGAAGGATAGAGTTGAAAGACACAAAGTAGTGTTGTCGGTTAATGAAGCATTACAGTATACACCGATGGAGCATAGTGTATAACAAGCATAGTGTAAACTAAGCTTTTGTTCACTAACACATTTCTTTATTAACCGAGTAAGAAAGAGGAACTAAATGATTAGTTTAGCCGATAAGGATTGATGAGCTAGAAAGTGTATAACCTCGAGGTAAAGGATAATGTTTAACAAATAAAGTTTGTTACAAAGATTGATGGCTAGCATAATTCAAGGAAGATCTGATGGATTGAATTGAAACATGTTATTGACACATCAGCCAAAGAAGTCTAAAGCAGAAAAATCAACGATGATGATTAAGCAGCAAAATCTGATGGAGGAAAAGAAAATGGTTTACATGTCTATATAAGAGACAGAGTTTCACATTGAAAAAAATGTCAAGAAAAAGATACTGTAGAATTATCATGTGAATAAGTTTTCATGCATATCTGATCAAACTGGTTAAGGAGAACCAAACTACAGAGTATACCGAGCATCAGGAAGCTATTACCGAGAGACAGTAAGTCACTAAAATTGTTTGAAATAAAATAGATACATTGATCAAAGGATTTGAATGAGCTTAACATTGATCTATGCATCTACAATTGAAGTTTTATTAAGGAAGATCACCTACTGTTACATTTTAACCATTGTACACAGTCAAATCTCTTAACTGAGTGGACTAGGAAAGTCTTTTTATGTATCATTCATAGAATGAACATTGTTATCCTGTCAACACCATAGTGAATGCTGGTTGGATGATAATAGTTGGTCTAAAATCCTCTAACAAGGTCACACCTAACAGTGTGTTTGTAACCTTTAACAGGGTTGGGTCTTCACCGACCTCACTTTAGAAGAGTGAACAATTTTTGGGTTGCCTATCCCAAGTGGCTTTTCCCTTCACAGGGTTTCCACATTAAATCCCTTGTGTTATGTGTTGATTGTGATATTTGTTTGATGTCATATTTTCATGTTACATATTTGATTTGATCGGTAATCATTATATGTTATTGATTGGTAATCGGTAAAAGCACAGACAATACAGTATTTTAAGTTACCAAGCATCAAAAGTTTGAGATAATTTGTTTTGGATTATACATTTTGATTTGGGACACTAGATAACTAATTCACCCCCCTCTCAATTATTCTAACACTTTACTCATACAAGGACTCTCAAAAACTTGACTAGAATTGCTCCAAAATGAGATGTTAAGGTGTGGAGAGTGCTTGGGTAAGGTTCCCTAAGGTATACCTAATTTAGGTACCTTATTACCACATCCAATACATCTCCTCAACACACCATAACAATCAAGAATGTAAACATAATACCAAAACTCAAAATTCAAAACAAAACTTTATAAAAGCCATTGAAGGAATAACTCATTGTACTTCTTCCTAAACCACCCCATTATTCCCTAAACCATTCTAAGCATCCATAATCCATTCAATAAAAAAATAATACACCCTCCTAAATGATCACAAAAATTTCTAACCTTCTAGGAAGATTTCATAATACCCAAAACCATATAAACACACATAATTACTTCTTGGAAGTACAATAGAAATACATAGAAGATATAACATTTAAATTTCATTTTTAATTCATAGAAAGTTAACATATAATAATCCAATAACATAGCATTCATGACACACACACACACAAGAAGATTGGTGATTCTTCTCAGTTTAGACCTTACCTAGGGTCCTACAAATGGCTGGAGCACTCTCTTCAAATATCCAAGCCTTGAGTTGGTAGCCTCCTAGATATCTTCCTCTAGAAACCAATCTTCAAAAATCCACACAAAAAATCTCCAAATTCCCTCATAGAAAATTTATGAATTCCTCACACAAAGATAGCAGCCCAAAAATGATTTTTGGATCCAAAATTCCCAATTTTTCTAGGATTTCCATCGCCCCCAAAAACTCCTCTATGAGATTAATTTATCCCCCAACTATATGGTTGGAGGAGTTTCTTTATAGGAAGCAACTTCTCCAACTTCCATAGTTGGTTACAATATTTAACCAAAACTTCCTATAAACAATAATAAAGCTTTTAATTATTTTAATCAAAATACCCTTCTAAAAACCCTATACTAATTATAATAAACATAATGCTCTCAAGGAAAACACATAGCACAATTGGAAACCAACTAGCCTAACTTCTAAGAGGTCTTGAGTTCAACTCCCTCCTAGATAGCTAGTTTTACTGCAAAGAGCTTTTATTAATTCTCTTTTTTTATTATTATTACTATTATTTAACTTTCTATTTAATGCACTTCATTAAATACACTTTAGTTAATTATAGTAAAGAACATACCATTTAATCAATAAAAATATACAAATATTATTATTTATATTAAGCATGGGTATATACGTGTGCACCCACATATACACATACTTATATAACATATAATCAATTATAACACAACTATAAAATTATATATATATATATATATATATATATATATATATATATATATATATATATATATATATATATATATATATCAGATAGTGAAAAATAAGGAGGGAGTGTGTGACATTGTGTGGACCTCCTATAGGAGTAACTATGACTGCCTCCCCTCATCCTACACTCACACTAAACAATGATATCAACAAAGCATAAATAGATCAATATGGTTAGTTTCAGAATAAACATTATTTCATATTGTATAACAATAATGCATCATAACATAATCATGTAAATGTAAATCATCTATTGACTTTCACAACCTAGTTTAACCATTAGGCATGTACTCATAATATCCCTTTATCAAATAAAGATAAACAAATCATATAACCGTAAATGCATTAATCATGTCAAATCTCAAGTAACATTATTAGAGTAACACATCTAACCCTTTTAGTGATTTATTAATCTAAGATAACCATGAACATTAATAATGAGCATCTCACATAGAGGCATATAGGTCTATCATGTGATCCCTGGCAATAAGGTTTACCATTTAAACTAACCTCAATTTTATGACTCCAATATACTATTTTATTTTTTATGTTTTTTTGCTCTATTGCTTTCAGTTCGCTGACATTTTTATATTAATCTTTGTCATGGGATGACATGGATCCCTCACATGATAGAGGTCATGGGGATGCTCCTCCCACCCATTCTTCAGCAATGGTAAACCTTATTGTAATTGTACAAATTAGATATTTAAAAAATGTTATATTATTATGTTCTTTTATTTAGGGTTGTGGAGTTATTTTGATAGTTTTACTGATATATTTTTATCACAATTAATGTTCAGGATAGGGGAAAAGCACCTGCAAAAACATAGGCAATAGATAGAGATATGGATGAGGATATCCTAGATATCCATAACCCTGTAAATATGGTGAAGAAAAAATTTAAAAAAGTTAGTGCAGAAATTATTAACATTTTGGATGATCAAAATCCAACAGAGGAGATGCTAAAGAGGGAAGATGAATTGAAGTTGCAAGAACATTGTTATGAAGTAAGAATTAATGAATCTTTAGTGATACAAGGCAAGGCATGAAAAAGGACAAAAGGAACACCTTAATCACAACCCCGTTGCAAAGATCACACATGTGAAAGCAAACACACAATAATGAGAGAGAGAGAATGTAGAAGATCATATATTATTCATCAAATAGCCTCATACATGCCAGGCTATAAGACCTTCCCGATTATGACCAATACATTTATATTCAATTGCAACAGTCCTCCAACATGCGAGGATCCATCCTTTAGAAACTATCTTTTGTCTTCTAGACTCAACTTCTAGCTACTAATCTACTACTCATCCCCTTTCCTAAAACTACAAACAACAACTACATTTATATAAGAGGATACTAAAACAAGTCAACCGTCAAATCCATCATTGGAGAAATAAATGACCAGATCAAGATCCACATTCTTCCCAATGTTTGATACCAACATTAAATTCATGACTAAAATTCAATGCACAAGTCGGCCTCAATAGGAAATCAAAATAAACCACTTGGTAAGAAAGGTTATTGAGTGCCATGAAATAACTTGGAAAAATCACTGACCAACTCAGTCAAAGAAGGAAATGAGAAACTACCTAGCCAACTCAGTTAAAGAAGGAACTAAGCAACTATTGAGCAAACTGAATAACCCAAACTTATTTTTGGTGATACAATATTGCCAAGAACCTGAGATGCTCCTACATCAGATACCTAGGGTTGTTTGAAATGATTCTCTAAATCATGCAATAGGTACAACCTGAACTAAATCCAACTCAGATTGTGAAATTCACAAAATTTCTTTAATTGGTCTATTCTTCCACTTTACCAGATACTCCATCTACTCTTTTCCTCTTGTACTTCTACAAAATCTTTGTTCCAAATTCTTCTCAACTTCTTATGTCTACTTCTTAGGATAATCATTCGGTATTTTCATGTCTTTATCAGGTTCATAATACTCAAACAAGTTTGCAATGTTGAATATATGTGATATATCCATGTCATCAAGTAACTCAATCCCATAATAATTTCCATAGTTAAATCTCCTCACTATCTTGCAAGGACCAAATTTATTCATTTTCAACTTCCGATATGTTACAATAAGAAATCTACCTTTCTTCAAATGAACCATAACTTCATCCCCAACTATTAAAGTCTTATGGCTTCTTGATCTATTTTCTCTATCTTTGTATTTCTGATTACTATTCTCTAACTTATGTTTCACTTCCTCATGCAATGTCTTCATGAACTCAGTAAACTTTACTCCTTCGACACTTTTCTTTTCTTCACCATCAATATCCTTCAAAATTGATATACCTCTCAGTTATATGCCATTAACAATCTCAAAAGGTGTTTTTCCAATACTCCTATTCATTGAATTATTGTATGGAAACTCTTCTTGTGCCAACATAGAATCCGAATTACTCAATTTATCACCAACTAAACATCTCAAAAGATTACCCAAACTTCTATTCACAACCTTTGTCTATCCATCAATCTATGAGTAAAATTTAGAACTATACCTCAACTCGGTACCCAACTTTTTCCAAAGAGTCTTCCAAAAGTATCCAACAAATTTATTATCTCAGTTAGAGATGATACTCCTTATTAATCCATGTAATTTGATAATTTCCTTAAAGAAAAGATCTTCTACATGTACTACATCTAATATCTTTCTACAAGGTATAAAATATGCCATCTTAGAAAATATATCCAGCACAATAAATATAGAATCATTACCTCTTGTTGTCTTCGGTAAGACAAGAACAAAATCCTTACTGATATCGATCCAAGGCTTCTTGGGGACATAAATTGGTATGTACAATCTAGTATTCTGACTTAATCCTTTTGGAACTTGACAAATTTTATAAGTTTTCACAAATTTTTTAACATCCTTATACAACTATGGCCAAAAGTATTTCTCTATAAGAAAATTCAATGTCTTGTCAATGCCAAAATGTCTAGCCAAAACACTACTATGCTTCTCCTTTATCAAATTATTTCTCATTGTGCCTCTTGGTATACATAACTAAATACCTTTAAATAACATACCTTATTAAATGAAATAGTCTTCCCATTTAGTACTTGTTTGATCTTCAATAGGTGTTATACACTTCCTCTATGGCTTAGAAAAATCAGGATCAGTTTCATACAATCCTTTCATGTTATCAAAACCAACTTCAATTTTCATCTCGATCATCAAAGATCTTCTTTTGCTCAAAGAATCAACAACTTGGTTAGTGACTCCACTCGTATGTTTTATCACAAATGTATAAATTTGCAAATATTCAACCCATTTCATATGTCCTTGATTCAACTTATTCTGACTACCCAAATATAGTAAAGCCTTATGATCAGTATACAACAAATATTCACTCGGTATCAAATAATGTCTCCATTTCTTTAGGGCTTGAACAATAGCATAGAACTCTTAATCATATACAAAATATTTCATTTTTACATCATTCAATTTCTCACTATAGAAAGTAATAGGTTTACCTTCTTGACTCAACACAACTCCTATTGCACTACCACTTGCTCAAATTCAACTTGTAATACCTTATTGAAATTAGGTAAAGCTAACATAGGTAATTCAACAACCTTCTACTTCAAAGTCTCAAAATTTTTATCAACTCCATGTTTCCACTTGAATTCTCTTTTATCTCCTCTCATAGTCTCAGTCATAGTATTACAAATTGAACTAAAATTCCTAATGAAGTTTTGGTAAAAACTTGCTAAATCGTGAAATGATCTTACCTCACTAGTGTTTTTAGGGGTAGAAAAATTCTAAATAGCTTCAATATTTTTAGGATCCATCTTCAAATCATCATCTGAAATCACAAATCCCAAATACACAATCTCCTCCTTCATGAAGGAACAATTTTTTAGATTAATCAACAACTTTTATTCTTTTAACCTCTTAAATACTTGTTTAATGTGAAAAAAATGTTCTTCTCTAGTCTTAATAAATATCAAAAATGTCATCTAAATATACAATCACAAATTTATCCAAAAATTTCTTCAAAACCTCATTCATCAATCTCATAAAAGTACTCGGTGCATTAGTTAAACCAAACGACATAACCAACCACTCATACAAAGTTTCTCTTATTTTAAAAGAAGTCTTCTAGTCATCACCTTCTCTTATTCCGATCTAATGATATCCACTTTTAAAATTAATCTTGGTAAAATACTTTGCTCCAATCAAATTATCCATTATGTCATCCATTCTTGGTATAGGAAACCTATACTTCACTATTATCTTGTTGATTTCTCTAGAATCAGTACACATTAGCCATTCTTCATTATTATTAGGTGCTAATACAATTGGTACTACATATGGACTCAAAATTTCTTGGATCAAACCTTTTTTCAACAATTCTTGGATTTGTCAGTTCAATTCCTGATTCTTGGTAGGTGTTAATTGATGTGGTGCCTTATTTGGTAAACTAGCTCCAAGGATCAGATCCATACAATGATCAATGCTTCTTTTTAGTAAAAAACCATCAGGTACATTATCATAAATGATCTCTCTATACATGGTGAGTATCTTATAAATTTATTTAGGGATGTTATCCAATATTTTCTCACTCGGTTTTTTAGGAATCACATTAAAACACACATCATTCTTCTTCAAACCCTTAACAAACTTTCTTCCTTCCATCAAATTTTTTTTCATATATGTACAAACACTACTAACAATTTCTTCAATCAAAGGCAACCAAATTTTCTTTCTCCCATCAGTCCGAATAGTAATTTTATGCAATCTCCCATCATATATAGCATGTCTATCATATTGCCAAGGTCTACCCAGAAAAATATGACAATAATCCATAGGCATGATATCACATAACACCTTACCATAGTACTTCCCAATTTTCAAATTCACATACCATTGTTCACTTACCAAGAGTGTATGCTCATCCTTGATCCTTGAAATTTTATATGGTTTTAGGTGTTTCAACCTTTCTAGTTGCAACTTTGTAACCATTTCCTTAGATGCCAAATTCTTCGAGCTTCCACTATCAATGATTACCTTTCACACTTCATCAACAACTCTGCATCTAGTCTTGAACAAACCTTTCCTTACTGGATCTTCCTTATTACTTTCACTCCATAGTGCTCGCCTGACCATCAAGTTCTTTTCTTTCTCTAATTCATTTGGCGAGTCTTCTTGCACCAAAGAATTTCTATTGCTACTGACCTTCTTACTTTCATGTGTACACTCAAATGACCTATTTCCTTCCTCTCCATAATTGTAACAAGTTCCCCAGAATCCACCTCTTCTATAACCACCTCGGTAGTTACTGCCTCTTCCTCTAGAAGAACTTTCACTTTTCCACTCAATCTTGCCTTTATCCAGATTTGTATTGTCCTGATCAAATTTATTGTTTTCACCATAAGATCTACCTCTTCCTTGAGGGAAACTACCACCTCTTCCTCTCTATCTTTTCTCATGTGTTTTGTTCAATTTATCCTCAATTTTTAGGGAAAACTGATAAGCTTCTATTAGGAATGAATGCAAAGTGTTTTGGTAGTCATTCTGTAGCAGTTGTTGTTGCATTCATGACTTGGATTGTCATTGATGTCAACACAGTGATATTCTGGATATTAGCAGGAAAGTAGGTATAGTTTTGTTTTGTGCACATGTTGTATTTCAGATTGGCTTTTGCATAGTTGATGGTATGTTCTTTGGTGTGTTATTAACCTATGGTTAACAACGCAAAAAGAAATTCATTCATTTGTAAGAGTTATGAGCATTTTGGTGAAAGTAGTGTTTAGACAGTGTTTCTATGTAGCGATGTTCGAAAATCGGAGGATATCTCTTAGCTGGGATGGAATCTGATTTTTCACAGTTAAAGGGATGTTGGAGACTCATTAATGATGACATGGTTCATAGCACAAACTTTGAGGATATGTTTGGAGAAAGTTACAGTAACTGGAAGCTGACAGTTTTATGTGAATTATGTGTGTAGCGTGTAGAATTTATTATTTTGTAATTGAGGACCGACTCATTTGTAATTATTTGAGTTTGGTATATAAGAAGGAATTTTTTCCTTATTTTAATGTGTACTATGAAGAGTGAGATGCGAATATATGCATGAAGTGAAGAAAAGAGCTAATTCAGTAATGAAGGAAGACTTGTGAGTACAGAGATCTGGAATTGTGATCTTGTGTAGCAGAGAGTGCAGTTTTGGCATAGTGTGAAGGAGGTAATATATATTTCATATTATTCTATTGAATAATTCTAAGATCTTCTGGACAGTGGGTTCAGAGATCTTGCCTTGAAGCTGTTTGGGCAGTGGGTCCTTCTGTCTTCCATAAACTCTTAACCGGGTTAGAATCTTTTAACAGAGATTCAAAATCTCCTAATAGGGATTTATATGTACTGAATGTATTTCATAAGACTCCTAATAGGGTCCATCCTCTAACAAGGAACTTTCATATTAGTGCATCATTTTGTGGGCATCATTCCCACTGGGGTTTACTCTTTTCAAGAGGTTCCCTAGTTAACATATCTTGTGTTATTGTGCAATTGTGTATGATTATCTTTCTATGGTTGATCAGTACATTGATTATATTGTTTAAAGCTGTTGAATGGATAAATTATTTGATAACTGATTCACCCCCCCCTCTCAATTATCTTGGGGATCTTTACTTTCTAACAGCTTCCTCAATATTTTCTAACTTAACCGAACTAATTTCCTCTTGGATGGAAATTATTGACCCATTATTTCCACTTCATCTACAACATGTCTAGTTATGATATCTAATCTATAGAATTCCTCAGTATAGTCTTTTACCAAGCTATATTTCTGTCTCAAACTTTGCATTCATCTAACTAGGTTAATTTGATATTCACATGGTAAGAACCTTCCTTTCAACTTATTTACCATCTTATTCCATACCTTGATTTTATCTTTGCCTTTCCTTTTTTAGTCCAATTACAAATTCTCCCACCACAAGGATTCATGACTCTTAGACTTAGTCCTTGCAATCTACACCTTCTTTTCCTTAGGGACATTTTCATACTCAAAATACTTCTCCATCTCTATGATCTAATCCATTAATTCATTTGAATCCATGATGCAGGGGTTGGAGGATTCAAGTAGATTCAAGGATAATTGACTCTACTTAAACCAACAAAAAATTCATGCTCAGAGTTACACATGGAATCTAAATATAATTCACAATGAACACAATGTATATGAGGCAAGGATAATGGAAACCACACTAGTATAATTATTGTAAAACCAACAACATGCCTGATTGTGAGGCCTTCCAGGTTTCAGCCTTATACAAAGAAATTATGAAATCAGATTCACAACTTGCATCCTCTCTTCCTACTATCTTTACACTACCTTCTAAGCTACCTCCTACATCAACCCAAGCTCCAAATATATAGCTAGCAAAGCCACAAGTCATCTAGTTAGGCATTTAATTATATTATAGGTCCACTTAGGGAGAGAAACCAAAAACTAAGAAAGAAACAACACAACACACTATGAAGCCACATTTAGGTCCACACATGATCCAAGAACATATCCCAAACTTTTCAAGGTCCAATTTCCTCATAAGGAACTATGCAAGGTGAAACACTTTGTGTTTCATGCAAAACTGGTAGAAAAATTGATACTCGAGGAAAATGGTGATAACTCCTAGATCCAAATGAATTAGGATTACGCTCTTAGGATAATGCTCAAGAATAGGTTCACAACACCACATTAAATTTGCAAGGAATGAAACCAATAGTAGAAATGACTAAAAAACAAACAACAGATAGGTACAGGAATAGGAAATATTTTTGGTGATGCAAGATTGCTTAAGACCCAAGATGCTCCTGCATTAGACACCTGGGGTAAATAAAGAACTGATGTCCACATTAGTTACTACTCATATTCTGACCTAAATCATAAAGATCAACTCAGCTTGTGTAATCCATGAACTATCTTCAACTGGCTTATCTTTACACTAAACTAGGTATTCCATGTAGTCTTTTCCTCTGGTACTCTTGCTCACTCTACTATTCAAGATCTTCCCAATGTTGTCTTTATTCTTCTTTGGATAATCCAAATCATCTTCTATCTCATCATTTGATTCAAAGTACTTGAAGATATCAACAATGTTGAATATAGGTGATATATCCATGTCCTCTAGTAATTCCACTTCATAAGCATTTCCACTGTAAAAATTCTTCAGAATCTTACAAGGTCCAAACTTCTTCATTTTCATCTTGTTTTGGGTACCAAATAGAAATCTATCCTTCTTCAAATTTATCATAACCTCATCTCCAACTTCAAAAGATTTATGTCTCCTTCTCTTATCCTCTCTCTATTTATATTTCATATTATTGTCCTCCAAATTCTTTTTGACTTCATCATGTAAAGTTCTTATGAAGACTGCAAAATCCTCAACTTCATCACTTCTTCTTGTTTCAATAGGAAAATCTCTCAACTTGGTGGTTCCCTAAGGATGAAATCTAGTAACAATCTCAAATGGTGTCCTCTTAGTGATTCTATTCTCAGAATTATTATACCCAAACTCTTCTTGTGCCAAAACCAAATCCCAATTAGCAGGCTTATCTCCAACTAAACATCTTAATAAGTTTCCCAAACTTATATTCACAACTTCAATCTGTCCATCTGTCTGAGGGTGAAATGTAGAGCTAAAATTTAATTATGTACTCATCTTCTTCCAAAGTGTTTTCCAAAAGTAACCAGTAAACTTAGTATCTCTATGTGAAACAATAGTTTTTGGCAAACTATGCAATCTTACCACTTCCTTGAAGAATAATTCAGCTACATGTAGTGCATCAAATGCCTTCTTACAAGGTATGAAATGAGCCATCTTTGAGAATCTATCAACCACTACCAAAATAAAATCATTACCTATAATGTGTTGGACTAACCACCAACATCTCCCTTCAGGATTCATGACATGGTTTAATAGCCTCCTATGTTCTATAAGTCTAGTGGTTGTATCGAGCATTAACAGGTCAATCTTTTGGTGCAATGGCAACTACTACTTGTAATAAGTGGTATCAGAGCTTGGTCATAGGTTTGAATCCCCTCAGGTGACACTGAGGGGGGGATTGTTGGACTAACCGCCAATGTCTCCCTTCGGGATTCGTGACATGGTTTAACAACCTCCTATGTTCTATAAGTCTAGTGGTTGTATCATGCATTAACAGGTCGATCTTTTGTTACAATGGCAACTATTACTTGTAACATAATGTCCCCACTAGGGAACCCATAAGGAATTAGGTCTATAACCTAAAATTACAACTAACAAAAATTTTTCTTAACATTCTAACATATCAGATCATAACCATTCACAAGTATATTCCTTAAGGTTCCCTTAATGAATTAATTTACCATTATCAAGTATTATTTAATCTAATGAATTCTATTTCTATTTCAACTTCAATTTACATTGAGACATTGCTTTCATTCTACTTCAAAACTAATTGCCTTAATGAATTAATTAAATTCATTTTCTTTACCAAACTAACACATCATTTACTTTTAGAAATGCAACAAGAACACATTACTTATCTCATCCAATAACTACATTTATTCTTTCCTATTTATTTACTCCTTAACCTTATCTATGCTCAACCCAATTGCACCATCAAAACTCAATTAAGATTTTCCATTAAGAGTCCTCACTTTCTATCTTCATTTCAAGATAATAAAAGAAAGAGTGTAAAGTACATTAACCATATATTGATAACCAACATAAACCATTAAATGAATCATTTTTTCCCATAAGTTTAACTTCCACAAATCATCATCTATAACCTTGTATAAGTCTAGTTAAGCATTGAGATTAAAACCTTGTTTGAATAATCACACATTAGTCACATTGAACTATATATTTAAGAAGTTACATATCATTACTACTTTCAATAACATACATGTTTCCTTTCCCTTATTATTTCACCTAGAGATACCCTTCAACCCTTAGCATATCTTTTCATTAATCCACATATCAAACGAGTTTCCTTTTAAAGAGGTTTACATCCATAAGTACTTGCATTACAAAGGTTTTCATAGAACCATTACTTCCAATTTCATTTAAGATTTAAAAGGGATATAAGGTAGGAATTACTCATTTATTTAACCATATTCAATCCCCTTTTTAGATTCATAATTCTACCCTTCCCATATACATAACTTTTTTCTTACAATTTCCTTTTACAAACATAATTACAGTTACTGCACATTGCCCAAAGGCATATAGAAATAAAATTACATCAAGTTTCCCAAGGGCTTACAATACATATCTACATCTTGATTTAAAAAGATAGAGATACATGATAAAAGAATAGAAACTTCACCACTAAATAACTCATAATCCAAGCAATGGAACGAACCACAAATAATACCTCGAAAGAGATTTTCTACCCAACCATGTGAAACTGGTAAAGTTCCACCCTCAGTGCTAGGAGATAGAACCAAGGTACTCTCAAGACCTTAAGGAAATATAAGTCTGAAATACTAATAAATCCAAGACTCAAAAGAACAAGAATAAATCACATAAAATATCATCATACTATAACACAGAGGTTAAGGTTCTAGGAAACCACCTAAGTGAGTGTCATCACACAAGTTGTATATTGGGATCCTTCCTAGCAACCATGTAACCCCGGTCCCCCCTTTATGAATAGGGATCCATCTTGGAAGTTATCCCTGGTCATGGTACTCCAATCAGGTTTGTGTGGCCTTTATTATATTTTCTTTCCTTATCTTTTGAATCCCCCCTTCCCGGGTTAATTTTTAAGGTTATCACTTTTTACAAACCCACCCATAGGATCATATGGAAACCACTTTAGGGTTCCAACTCCTGTGGTGAGCCATTCACTTAGGCTTCCTATTCCCTTACCCCATCACAAATCAAAGATACAAAATAACACTTCCATGTCCTAATCTATAGGTTTAGGAAACTCCCCTGCGCACTTAGGCCCTTAGAGCGAGTCCTAACCTTTAGCCATTTACATAACATGAACCATTGGAAGAATATCTATCACAAGACATCTCAAAGAAAAACATAAAACTTTCCACATGTATAAGTACAACTTTCCAAAGCTCATTTATAGGTCTAAAGAACCATCCCGTGCACACAAGCCACTGAGACAAGTCCTAGCCTCATAAACTAAGCTCAAGTATATGCCAAATGAAAAAACATCATAAGTACACCATATAACCTCAACAAAAAAGTAACAAACATACATAGGCAATAAAAAATTCCACACGCATTAAAATAACATTCCAACTATAGAAACCTCATGTACCTAAAATTTGGCCAAGTTTGATTTTTTTTCAGAAATCTCCAAAATCTAGAATCTGCATCTTAACTCCGATGAAGCTGAAACCTATCTCAAAAATCTTGGAATGTATTTATACAAGTACAACTTAAAGTATCAGACTTATACTTAAATGTTATATTTGTATAAATCCTGCCACAAATTTTGCAAATCTGAGCCCCTGAAACCCTCAAAACTCTAAATGACTTTGTATATGATCCCATATGACAATGTATGCATTCTTATATGACATTTGACCAAGTGTCATATGGGTATGAATAGAATGTCATACAACACTGTAAAACACTTTCACGAAATCAAATTTTCAACTTCCCAAAAACACTAAAATTGATTTTTAACCCATACGACATTTGAAAGTGTCATATGAGTATGAATACAATGTCATACGACATTGTAGGACACTTTTATGAAATTAATTCAAAATTGCCAAAAAAGGCCAAAAAATGACTTTTTAAGGCATGGAGAGTGTCTAGGAAAGGTTCCCTGAGGTCAACCTAATGCAGGGACCTTAGTACCACATCCAAAAAACATCCTCAACATTACCTAAGCCTTAGACTAAATTAAATCAAATTAAAAACCACAAATCATAAAGGAGCTTGTAGAAGCCAAAAATGGGGAAATATGACTGCATCTCTTTCCTAAACCTCCCTAACTCTTCCTATTTCTTCCTAAACTTCATCATTCCATACAATAATAGTAAGATACACCATCACAATCAATCAAAATCATTCCTAAAACTCCAGGAAAAATTTTACAACAAAAACTATACAACACTCATAAATTTAATTCCTGGATGCATAGTTTGATCACATAGAAAACGTAGAATTTAAAATTCCTTCTAACTCATATTTTATAAATCATATTAAATTACAATAACATATCATACCCATTCATAATACACATAGGAAGAATAAAGAGTTCATCCCAGATTCAGATCCTACATGGGGTCCTGCGGAGAATCCTCTTCAAGTGGCTGGAGCACACTCTGCAAATCTCCAAGATATGGTAGCCTCCTTGATGGATTTCCACTAGCAAGAAATCCTCCTTACTCATAGACAATCCCCACACTAGCACTCACAAAACCAGAGAACTCTCAACCTCACAAAAACCTCAAAAATGATCTTTCCAGAATGATATATGCAGACCACTTCCAAAATTTCTCTGAAAACCTCTCCTTCCCCAAACTCCCTAGAAACACAAATATTTAATCTCCAACTATATGGTTGGAGGAGTTTCTTTATGGGAAGAAACTTATCCAACTTCCATAGTTGGTTGAAAAATTAAATCAACATCTCCCTAAGCAATAATAAAGCTTTTAATAAATTTAATAAAAAATTGCCTCCAAAGAAACCAACAATAAGAAGGATAAATATTAAGCTTTCAAGGAAAACACATAGCACAATTGGAAAAAAACTAGCCTAACTTCTAGGAGGTCTCGAGTTCAACTCCCTCCTAGATAGCTAGTTTTGTTACAAAGAGAATTTCTTTTATTAATTATTAATTATTTTCACTTTATTTAATAATTATAAAGAACATACCATTTACATAATCAATAAAACATACAAATATTATTATTTATATAAGCATGGGTATATGCATGTGCACCCACATATACACATACCTATATAATATACAAACAATATAACACATATACAATAAATATATATAAATATACTTACAAGGATAAATCTAACTCACATCATTAATCTCATAACCACATCAAATCACAAGGCCACATCACATACTACATTTAGATCCCCCAGCTAGGCCTAAATAGAAATCTAAGTCCATAGGTAACATTGAGAGTAATCTTGGTAATATCTCCACACAACAATAGTTTGAGGATTTTAAAGGCATGCTCAAACCTGTGTAGCTAGGTGGAGTCAATGTTTGGTACCTGCATCCTGCAACACCAACTGACATGCATACATATATAAATAAACAATGGAAAACAAAGAGGGAGAGTGCGACATCATGTGCACCTCCTGTAGGAGTAACTACGACTAACTCCCCTCATCCTACACTCACATTAGATAGTGACATCAAGAAAGCATAATTGGATTAGTGTGGTTAGTAATAGAATAATCTATTTTCCATATTTTATAACAAGAATTGCATCATAACATATTCATGTAAATGTAAGTCATCTATTAACTTTCACAAACTCATTTAACCATGAGGCATGTACTCAAAATGTCCCATTATCAAATCAAGATAAACAAATCCTATAACCCTAAATGCATTAATCATGTCTAATCCCAAGTATCATTATTAGAGAAGGTAACACATCTAACCCTTAAGTGATTATAATCATCTAACCTAAGGTAAACATATATATTAATAATGAGCATTTCACATAGAAGCATATAAGTCTATTGGGTGACCCTTTTAGCATTAAGGTCCTACACTATCACTGACACACAAGAAGATGTATAGGAACATAGCTATGCAATATTATTATTTCTCACATAAAAATATGAAGTTATGGTGAGTTGGAAGAGGTTTAGTTTAAGCAACCATCTCAAGAAGGATCATTCTCATATATAGCTCTTCCTAATTTCTAGTGAGCATAACCAAGACTTGATAGGGTTGGAGGGGCATTACATTACCTCTCTAAGTTCTAGGCAATCCAAGAACAAAGTCCATACTCACATCTTGCCAAGGTCTATTAGGTACAGGGAAAGGTGTATACAATCCCAACTTCTGACTATCTCCTTTTGTTGTTTGACAAATTCTGCAACCTTTAACTATTCTTAGTACATCTCTATAAATATGTGGCCAAAAGTATCTTTCCAAAATAATTTTCACTATCTTATCAATCCCAAAATGTCTAGCAAGTCCACCACTATGTTTCTCCTTTATTATATTCTCTCACATAGATCCTCTAGGTATGCACAACTAAACTCCTTTAAATAACATATCTTCTTGAATGAAATAATCAGTCCACTTATCACTCACTGTTTGTTCCTTAAAAGCTTTCCAAGGCTCTACAAAGTCAAGGTCAATTTCATAAAAATACTTCAAATCATCAAAACCAAGTACCTCAACTCTCATTTCTATTAGCAAATTTATTCTTCAGCTCAAGACATCAAAAACTTTATTTGACTGTCCACTTTTATGCTTTAATGAAAAGGAAAAATTCTGCAAGAACTCAACCCACTTCATATGTCTCTGATTCAATTTATTCTAACTTCCCAAATACTACAAATCTTTATGGTCAGTATACACCAAAAAATCTTTAGGCATTAAATAATGTCTCCATTTCTTTAAAGCTTGAACAATAGCATAGAACTCCTAGTCATAAACTGAATATTTTCTCTTAGCATCATTCAACTTTTCACTAAAGAAGCTATATGTCTTCCTTCTTGACTCAAAATAGCTCCTATTACACTTCCAATAGCATCACATTCAACTTGAAAAACCTTACTGAAATTAGGAAAAGCAAGTGTAGGAAAATCTGCAATTCTTTGTTTCAATGTTTCAAAACTCTTTTGTGCTCCATGTGTCCATTTGAAATCCCTTTTATCTCCTCTCATAGTTCAGTCATAGGATTACAAATAGAACAAAAATTTCTGATGAACTTTCTATAAAAACTTTCCAATCCATGAAATTATCTTACCTCTCCAACATTCTCTAGTGTAGGCCAATCAAGTATAACTCTCATGTTCTCAAGATCCATCTTCAATCTATCAGCTGAAATTACAAAACCAAGGTACACAATCTCCTCTTTCATAAATGAGCATTTCTTCAAATTAATCAGTAACTTTTATTCCTTCAATCTCTACAATACTTGTCTGATATGTTCAAGATGTTCTTCCTTACTCTTACTGAATATCAAAATGTCATCAAGATTTACAATCACAAACTTACCCAAGAATCTTTTCAAAACTTTATTCATCAGCCTCATGAAAGCAATAGGTGCATTAGTCAGACCAAAAGGCATAACCAACAATTCATACAAACCTTCATTAGTCTTAAAAGAAGTTTTCCATTAAGCCCCTTCTCTAATCCTAATCTTATGATAACCACTCTTCAAATCAATCTTCATAAAATACTTCACTCCACTCAAACTATCCATTATGTCATCCATCCTATGAAAAGGAAATCTGTACTTTACTATTATCTTGTTTATAGCTCTAGAACTAGTGCACATTCTCCATTCTCCATTCTTTTTTGGTGCTAACACAATAGGTACTACACAAGGACTCAAAATTTTCCTAATAAAACCTCTCTCAAGAAATTCTTGCACTTGTCTATTCAACTTGGCCTTTTCATTAGGTGTCAACCTATGTGGTGCTTTATTAGGCAAACAAGCTCCAGGTATCAAATCCATACAGTGACTTATACTTCTCATAGGAGGAAAACCATCAGGTACATTGTCAGAAATGATGTCATGAAATTCAGTCAACAAAGGTTTAACCTCAGGTGCATGTTATAACTCATCTTAGTTCTCAATTTTCCTTTGAATTAAAGCAAAACAAATATTATGTTCTTTTATTTCTCTTGCAAACTTTTTATGATCAACCAAGAATACTCTGACCATGGTACAGTGACTTTCATCAAAATTTTCTACTAAAGGTAACAATACTTGTTTCTTTCCATTAATCCAAATAGTATATTGATTCAACCTACCATCATGAAAATCTTTCCTATCATATTGCCAAGGTCTACCCAAAAGAACATGACAATAATCCATAGGCATAATATCACACAAGACTTCATCATGATAATTCTTAGTTTTGAATTTAACAAGGCAATGCTTAGTTACAAGTAGTTTATGCTCCTTCTAGATCCAAGCAATATGGTAAGGCTTAGGATGTCTCAATCTCTATAACTAAAATTTTTTAACCAACTCTTTAGATGCCAAATTATCAGAACCTCCACTATCAATGATTACCTTACAACATTTATTAGCAATCTTACATATAGTTCCTAACAAAATTTTCCTCAGAATAGGTTCCTCATCAGCTTCTTCATTCCATAAGATCCTTCTTAGCATCAAGTTTTCACCATGTTTAGGTTCATTAGATAATTCCTCAACCTCTTCATAAGAAAAATTTCTTCTTCCATTACCTCCAGTCTTCTTTCTAGAGTTAGTACATTCAAAGGTTCTATATCCTTCTTCACCACATTTGTAACAAGTACCTCTAAACTAGGATTTATCTTCTCTTTTACCACTATTGTTATTACTAGAGTAACCAGTATAGCTACCTTTAGAGTAATTACCTCTTCTACTAGCAGGTTCATCTTTCCAACCTTTATCTTGCACTACATTTTTAGATCTTCTACTTTCTCCATAATTTTTGCCTCTACTTTTCTAAAATCTACCACCTCTTCCTCTTTGTCTTTGATCATGTCTTTTTGTTAATCACTCTTCTTCCTTCAAAGAAAATTGGTATGCTTCTTCCACATTATCTATTTTAACATAACTGATCTCATCTTGAATCTATGTCCTCAGTTCATTCAGATATCTAGCCACCTTCTCAACTTTATTATCCACATGTCTAGATTCGATATCTGAATTGTAAAATTCCTCAGTATATTATTTCACACTCATGTCCCTTTGTCTCAAATTTTTCATTTTTCTCATCAAAATAACTTGGTAATCATCTGGAAGAAACTTCTTCTTCATCTTTCCAAGCATTTTCATCCATGTCTTGATCTTTTCTTTTCCTCTCTTTTGTCTCTCAATTTGCAAATGATCCCACCAAAGAGATGCATGAACTTTCAAATTTGTGACTACTATCTTAACCTTCTTATTATCAGGAGTACCTTCATACTCAAAGTATTTATCCATCTCAAAGATCCAATCTAAAAGTGCATCAGTTTAAATTCTTCCATCATAGAAAGAAACTTCAACTGTAGGTCTAGAGTTAGCCTTAGATAAATATCTCAAAATTCTTTCCTCATCTTGTTCAAGTTCAGGTTCAAGATTAGGCACTACCTCTTCTTCATCACTAACATCTTCAAGATGTGTGCCTCTTCTCTGGGCTGTCTCTACAACTTGAAGCCTAGTTGCAATCTACCTTAACATATCCATGATAGAATTATCATTTCCTCTACCATGAACCATCTTGACAATTAGGTTCCAACAAAATCATAACCTTCTTCAAGTTATAGGTCAATCTCGAGTCTACCACCCAACAACCAGTCCAATAAGGTTCTCCATGATCCAATCCACAAGAACTTACTCACTCTGATACCTCCTAATGTAGGGGTTTGGAGATTCAAGAATATTCAAGGATAATTGAATCTACTTAAACCAACAGACAAGTCCTTCTTAGAGTTACACATAGAGGCTAAATATATTTCACAATGAACACAGTGTATATGAGGCAAGGCAACCAGAAACCACACTAGTATAATTATTGTAAAATCAACAACATACCCAAAATGTGAGGCCTTCTGGGTTTTGGCCTTATACAAAGAAATTATGAAATCAGATTCATAGCTTGCATCCTCTCTTCCTACTATCTTCACACTACCTAGTAATCTACCTCCTACATCAACCCAATCTCCAAATATATAGCCAGAAAAGCCAAAAGTTGGCTAGTTAGGCATTTAATTACATTATAGGTCCACTTAGGGAGAGAAACCAAAAAATAAGAAATAAAAAACACAACATAGTAGAAGCCCCATTTAGGTCCACACATGATCCAAGAACATATCCCAAACTTTTCAAGATCCAATTTCTTCATAAGGAATTGCACAAGGTGAAACACTCCATGTTTCATGCAAAACTAGCAGAGAATTGATACACGAGGAAAATGGTGATAACTCCCAGATCCAAATGAATTAAGATGTGTGCTCTTAGGAAAATGCTCAAGAATAGGTCCACAGCACTGCATTAACTTCACAAGGAAAGAAACCAACAAAAGTAATGGATACAAAACAAACAACAGATAGGTACAGGAATAGGAAATATTTTTAGTGATGCAAGATTGCTCAAGACCCAAGATGCTCCTACATCGATCAAACTTTCCACTATACTCCAGAGGATTGAAATGTGGTGTGGATTTAATATTTTTCAATGCCTTCAATGATCTTTCCTCACCATGATCCATCATAGGTGCAGGTTCTACTTCACCTTGTTCCTCTTCAATTTCTTCATCACTAACATCTTTAAGATGTCTTCTTCTACACTGGGCTATCTCAATAGCTTCTAACATAGAAGCAATTTTTCTTAACATATTGGCTAATCATAGATCTCCATCTTTCCTCCTATGAACCATCTTGAAAACCCTCTATAATTTCGGGTCAGATTATGATATTCTACCCCACAAAAAATATCAACTAGGGTTTCACAATAAGGAACCCTCAACCTAGATTCACAAATCTAGATCCAGATCTCAAATTTTCTTTGATACCACCTAATGCAAAGTAGGGAAGGATGAAGGGCCAAAGGCACACCTTAATCACAACTCCCTTGCAAATATCACACACACAAAAGAAAACACACAACAATGAGATAGAGAATGGAAAAGATCATATATTATTCATCAAATAACCTCAAACATATCAAGCTATAAGGCCTTCCTGGTTATGGCTAATTGCATTCAAATTCATTTACAATAGTCCTCCAACATGTGATGATTCATCCTTCAAAAACTATCTTTTTTCTTCTAGAGTAAACTTCTAACTACTAATCTACTACTCCTCCCCCTTCCTAAGAATATGAACAACAATTACATTTATACAAGAGGCTATCAAAACATGTCAGCCTTCAGATCCATCATTGGAGAAAGAAATGACCAGATCTAGGTCCACATGCATCCCAATGATCGATACCAATATTAAATCCACAGCCAAAATTCAATGTACAAGTCTGCGTCAACATGAAATCAAAATAAAAAACTTAGTTAGCAAGGTTACAGAGCACCAGAAAATAACTTGGCAAATTCACTGAACAACTCGGTCAAATAAAGAACTGAGAAACAACCGAACAAACTAAATAACACAAACTTATTTTTGGTGATACAAGATTGTTAAGAACTCAAGATTCTCCTGCATCATTTAGTTATAAAAAAATTTCAATAAAGATTTACATTTTATACTCTTTTATGTCATGAACTAAAATATGTATGTGTTCTTGTTACAAGATTTTTTGTTTTCTCAAGTACATGGTCATGGACATCGCGATAAGGTTGGTACCAGCAAAACTCCCACCCTAGGTAAAATAATCCTTAAGTTAACAAGTTATAGGGAATTTTTTCTTTGGAACATTCAAAAAATTTAGTGGACCTACTGATTAGAAGTGTACATTTTTTATTGGACTTACTGATACTGTAGATACAACTATAAGAAAAGGTACAGTTACAACTAATTCAAAATTTATAAGAAAATCTTCACTCAAACTTTATTGAAAGCTACACTTAGTTTTATTATTTCAAAATGTCTTTGCTAACAATGTATTGTTCAAGTCATCAAGTGCAGGCGACTCCTCCTAGAAGCATCGACCATCTGAGATTGCTGAGTGCAATGTCAGCAACAAGGAACATGCAAACATCGATGCCTTCATGGTCTATGCCTAGTAAATCCTTGTTTTTCTATATTTTGTTTTGTGTTAATTACAATTTGATAATTTGTACTTTAATCTTGGGTGCATCTCATAGTGGATTAATTTTTTCTAGTAGGAGATACACCGGTGGCTGCTGGACTAGATACAAATTAGAGTACCCGTATTGGTGATAATTCACTGTTGTTTCCTAGATCTACCCATTTTTCTAGCATCATAGTTATGCAGACGTCATTGTTGATGGATGATAAAGAATTGATGCCTTTAAATTGTCTTAAGCTTCCAGGTACTTTAAAATTATTATTATTTATATTGTACTTGTAATTGTAATTTACTTATTCATAATAAGTTTTGGATTGATGATCCCATGACATTTTTTCAAGAAATGGCTATTTTTATAAAATTCTTTATGAATTGACATTAAAGATATTTAGGCCCATTATACGTACAAGGTGGAACATCACAAGTGAACTAACCCTATCCCAATATTTTTATTTCATATCATTAATTGGTACAATATTTTTCCTTTCATTCCATTTCTTTTACTATATTCAAGGTATGCAAATTTAGTTAATTTTTCTATCTAAGAATTTGGTGTTTTTTCTTAAAACATGGAACTTACAAGAAAAAAAAATTAAAAGAATAGCTCATAAAAGATATAGAGCATGAGTTTGGTAGTAACATTTTTGAGGAGAAGAAAATTTTAGAAAAAGCTGCCAAACATCTTAAGACTGTGAGGGACTCATATAGAAGGAGTCTTGTCCAGAACTGAAAGTACAAGCATCCTCCCTTTATTTCAGTGAGGCAATGGAATGAATTCATTTTGGATGCAAAGGAGAAAGGGGATACTCGAGGAGGAATTAAACCACCAAATGAGAAAAGAAGATATGCCATAGTATTAACTAGTAGAATATAATTATGGACTAATTAGTGATCTTTATATCTATATAATATAACATATTTCAAACTTTTCATAGGTTGCAGGACACATCAAAGGTAACAAAGGCCAAAATTCAAAACATTGGCCAACACAAACTTGACTTTGGTGGTTATTCAAAAATTCAAGCATGAATTGTAAGCAAAAGTAAATGAAATTCCAGATCAAAATTTATATAAATTACAAACAATTTTTTTTAATAAAAAAAGGTAGGGCTTAGAATTTAATTTAGGGGCCATAGATGAACACAAAAAAATTGCCTTCAAGGAAGGCTATCAAGCTATGGCTGAACGCCTATGCCAAGCTTCCACTAGCCCAACCCAAGAGTCTCTTGCAACGGTTGAATAGGTAAATATACCAAATGAAAAATATTTGAAATTGAATATGTGAGAAACAATCTATTTGATGTTAATTTCAAACATAAATTGACTTTTTGTTTTTAAAAAGGAAACAATGATAACAATGTGCATGACATTACAATGCAGCCTCATAATCCTAACACAAAACCTATGCCCCATGACGAAGGCCCTGATGTGCATCACAGTGTCGATGGAGGTGTTCATTTTCTATTGAAAACTAATTATGTAATTATTAATATAATTTAACATCTTGAATTGAAATTGGTGTAACCATTTTTGTGTATATATTAGAACATACAAAACATCATGTTGAATGAGTGGAGGATGTTTGGAGTGATCACCATGTTGACTTTGGGGATGACAAAAATGTTATTGTAGATGATGTGGCACAATCAGGTAAAGAAAATCTATGTTTTGTTCTTTTAATTTTTTTATTTTATTTATAGTCCTTATAATTAATGAAATACTTGTAACACAACAAATATAAAATGGTGTGAATTTAACCCATGTAGTTGTTATTGCAGTAGACTCCCCTTTAGCGCAGCAACCTCCTATTCTTGTACACATCAGGAGGAGACATGTGTTGAGATTAGAAGCATTAGAGGAGGGGAATGATGAGGATATTGATTCTTTGATTAGCCGTTACCTTAAAAAATGAGCAAGAAAAAAAAAAGAAATGATTGTAATTAACATATTTTGCCAATGAAAGAACGTTGTCTTAATGAATGTAATTTTGTACTAGTAAATTTTGATGAATGATGTGTTAATGAATTATTCATGAATGTTGTGTGTTAATGAATTTTATGTGTTAATGAATGTTATGTGATTATAATGATTGAATGTTATATTTCAAAAATGGATGAATGAATGCATGCATGTTATTAGATGTTAATAGGGAATTGAGAGTGATGTTAGGGGGGGTGAGGGGTCAAATGAGCTTCCACCTTCACGTGGTTGGCATTGTTAAGTAGAGAATATTAAACCATTCTTGAAACCAAGTGAAGCTCAAACTAAACCAATGACATATATTCAATGGTCAAAACCCCCTACTAGTCATATTCCACATGGTTTAGTACCCCTTTTGATGTAGAGGCATTCCTCAACCTCACTCTAATAAGTTAATATGTTGTTGTACTAGTTCTTTTCTTAAGGTCTTCACTAAATTCCATTACCTTCAATGCAGATCCAATGGTCAGACACTCTCATATGTCTTATTCCTCAAGGACAAGTACCCCTCCCTAGGTACACTCAAGTCCTATTCTCTTTGCATACAATTCTTATCATTTCTTTAGTAGGATAGTATCATTTTGATGCTTGACTTGTCATCATTAACTAATGGGTTATTGTCGATTTCTCTTTTCTATCATTCTTAATCACTATTTTGTGATCTCATAGTTAATCATATTTGAGAAGACATATTGGTTAGTTTTCTTAGTTCCTTTATATCTTTTCTTGAATATCATATGGCTTGTTTTGGGGTTGTTTTATTTTCAAAGTAGGATGTTTTTCTTCATTGTAAGTTTATTTGAATTATTGTTTAAATAGTATAATTTAAGTTTTGATTTTTTCAGGTGATTCATTATGAAGTATATTAATAGGAGGGTTTTATTAGAGAAGTCAATGTGATTTCAAAAGATCCATTTAAACAACTCAAAGCTTTAAATTTGTTCTTTAAGCTTTCTCAACATGTGATACTCTGTTTTATCTAAGTTTGTTTGGGTGGTCCGCTCTGTTTCCCATCTTTTAATAATATTTTATAAATGTATACCACTATTTTATTTCACTTTTAGATTAATCTTCTAAATAAGTCAAAATTTTGATTTTAATGTTTAATCTTATTCCATGTGTGATATTCTTATTTATTAATATTGTCATCGTAATTCATTTTGTTTCACCATAATTTTGTAATAAAATATTGATGTGATAATGTATAGTGCCAGTCATTTATCTTTTCAAATTCTTTAAGATAAAATTCTTATAGAAACACCATTATAATGATAACAACTTTCCATAATCTATAGAGGTGTAAGTAGCTATTTCTAGATTTGATTGCATTTGAGTTTTTTATCATCAATATTTCTCATCACATCTTGATACTAGATTACATAATGTAATCTGAAATATTGATTGAAAAAGTTCAAACACAATTGAATTCAAAAACAACTAATCACAATACCATTATAACTTAAGATATGATAGGTTTTAGTAATTATCTATCATAGATAGTGCTTGTGGGGAATAGTTTTGGTGGTGTAAGTTTGGCATATGCATTAAAAGTTTTCCTAGAAAAGATAGTAGTGGTAGTGTATGCGACCACTACCATGATTCATGGTGGAGATCATCTTCAAGAGGAGTTCAAACTTGTAAGAGCTTGATCTCTATTTATTTCCTCTATACTGAAAGATATTTATCAATGTTGTCATCTTTTTCAAAGAGTCTAGTATTTCTATGCAGCTCTAAGAGCATGAATAAATTGAAAAGAGGCTTATATACAAGTTTGGAGATGGCCCTAAATAGCTTCCTACCTCGCTAGACATTCTAACTACATTACAAAAGTATCTCTTCTATGGAACAAGCCCCCTAGCTGTAAGAAAAAGCTCATGATTTTCTCAAATGTTTCAATATAGATTGGTACTCTTGTATTGAATAGTAAATGAATTTGTAGATGATATAAAATCTTTTATAGAACAATGATTTCTTCTATCAAATAGAAAAAGAAATTGTAGATGATATAAAAAATTTATAGAAAAATATTTTTCTTATATTGAATAGTAAAATGAATTCATAAATGATATAAAATCTTTCACAGACAAATGATTTCTTGTAACAAATAGTAAAATAAAATTGTAGATGATATAAAAATTTTTGCACAAAATTAATTCTCATATCTAATAGTAAATGACTCTCAACCCCATACCCTGATTGAAATGAGTACTCAATCAGTCAGAATGTGAGACAACTTCTCACATCAAACATCCTCATAAGGATTCACTATCTAGGCTTCTCCCAATGTAGCTAGAGCCTCTAATGTGTCAAATCTTTAAACTAGTCTTCCACCCTTGTTATAACACCTTAGCATGGTCCATATGCAATGTTCCACCAGCCCTCCAAGTCTGGTCAAGTCATATTCCAGACAACTCACACCATTAGCCCTTTAGGCTTGTAGTTTTCACCAGTCACAAATCTTCCCTTTCATACCAATCTTCCCAAAAAAATCAAGGAACTCTTTACTATTTCAAATACCCTTTTAGGTTCTATAAATCCTACCCAAACCCCTTGATAGGTTCCTTTGGACCATCTACCAAATCCAATATCCTAGTAGCAACCAAATAGGCCTAATTCACTTCATTAAGAAATAAAATCATAGAGGTATTCACTCCCCTTCCTCCCAACCAAGTAACAGTCCTTCTGAAGGTCTAAAAATTTCATATTTCGAAGGTTCTAAGCCCTCACCACTTACCTATACTCCTAGGCACCAAACCCTTGTCTCTAGGGTCATTTAACTAGGGCCTATTCAAAAGAACCCTTACAACCTCCTCCAAAACAAACCGATTGATCCAATACATCCACTTGGACCCCAACATCAACAATTCATCATAAAAATCATCCACCATTAAGGCATACACTACCTAAGTGATCGGTGTCAAAGTAGGGAACTCTTTGGAATCAACATCATTCCACCTTTCTTTGGCTCCACCAACCCATTTCTCCTTATCCCTGCATAAAATACTAATATACAAGGATATATTACAACATTGAATTCTCCCACCAATTAAATTTCTCACAAGGGGTGGGAGAGTTAATCCATTAAGGAGACTACAATCCCAATCACTGTCTACAATAAAAAACACAAGCACAATCAGGGACACCAGTAAATTCCTTGACCTTTTTACAGATTGAAACAATGAAATAAGTGTATTAATATGTAAATAAAATACAAGGAAAATATTCTACATCATTTCCACTCAAAACCTATAATTCATCATTATATTTATACATGAGGCTATCGAATATTTGGCTAAAATTAGGCTAAAATTTACTAGTGAGAGGTGATTCATTACAATATTTTTTATACTTTAAAGTAATGTGCCTCCCATACTTCTATTATGATCAATTTATTAATAAGATGTCACATAAAACTTGTGTGATCACACCCATACATGATCTTATTAATTACTGTAATACCCCAAAAATGGGCTATAAGTTCATTAATCTCCTATATCAACAATTCGAACGAAATCAACATCAAAGTCCTAACCTAAGGCACATCTAAACATCATCGAATCCTAATTGATTATCTTAAATTCTGCATTGGAGAATATTCCTAGCAATATTCCTAATTATCTTAATTATCTTTAATTTAATGATTATTTGGCAATAAATCACATTTATCCTAAGTTTGATTAATTGAATATTTTCATATTTAATTAATTAGATTTAATATCTTGCCGCTTAATTGTTTAATTAAATTTAATTCTATCTATTATTAATTGTATTATTTAATTTTGACAATAAATCCAATATCCTATGAATAATTGATTAAATTCTTATTTAATTGATTAAAGTAGGTTGTCATTATTTAATAATATAATTTTTAATAAAAGTTTGATAAAATAGTTAATTAACCCATAAATTAATTATTTTATTTCAAAAATCAGTTAAGTTGAGAATAAATCACTTTATTTATTTATTAAATCATAAATTATCCATGTGCATATTCAAGGACCAGTTAAACTCAAATTGGAAAATCAATGCAAGTTGTTAGCTTTTTGAAACTCAACATGTTTTTGAGTTTTAAAGTTGATCTAAACTTCTAATTCGAGTTGAACTGTGCTTTTGCATGATTTTTATGACTTAATTATCTGTTATTTAAAAATAACTCAAAAATCAAGCTGAGTTATTTGAGTGATTTATGGCTTTTTCTCATGCACCTCCAAAGCCCTGGATTTCTATAAAAACAATGCTCAGCTCTTCATAATTCATCTCTAATATCTCACAAATTGCAAACTTACTCTACAGGAATCATAGCATATCAGATTTGGAGAATTTGCACAATTGGAGCTTGAAAGATAAATTTGAGGATTGGAAGCTTTGTGAGATCAATTTCGAATTCATAGCTTTCATATTATTGTTAGAATTTTCTGTAACGCCCCCGCCAGGGAACCCAAGAGAAAACACTAAAATTAAACTAAGTTATGCAACATTTTTTTTTTTTGTTTACTAAAGTTTACAACCACATTGGACATAATAACACAATGATAAACAAACATGAGTTCAGAATAAAACATACCATTTCATTTTCGTTCTCAAGGGTTCCTGACGTAGAATTACGCCATCTAACTAACACTACGCTAACATGATAAATGCTTAAGAACTCTTAAGTACAAAGTAAAATTAAATACATCTCTTAATCAATATTTCATTACAACTCATGATCACCTACATCCGCTACACATGTCGTAGGGTATGCGGTGATATTTAATACAATTACATGTATCAAAATACATCATGGATCCACGTAGGGATCATGACAAATCAAGTGAAAACCTCCTAGAAGTACAACATAATAACTTTTAACATCTGGGTACATAAATCTGCAAGAAAGAGATAGACTGATCCAAGTGTACAACCAAGTGACGAAGGGTAGTCCGCAACTGTCTCAATGGAGAAGTACACTACCACCCGACCATGTGGAACCCAGAGGTCCACCCCACCGTGCGAGGGAGATAACACCAGGCCCACACACACACTAAGGACCAATCTCCAAACCACATCTAGGGGAATATATCTAATACAAGAGGGTATACGGGTTACCAGAGGCACTGACCTACGTAGGATATCTACGGTGTGAGTAGGAAGGTGTCATCACGTAGATCCACCCTCGAGTTTAGTCCTGAAGGTTCCTCACTGAACCGACGACACTCAAGTGATCATACGTGGCATTGATATCTCTCATGAAGACAAGTATATCGATGATGCATCTAGCATCTTCCCGCATCCATCCTTAGTCTTAACTAGCACTCAAGGCATGGGCGAGGTATTTCAAATTATTATTTTTTTTTTAATGTTATCCTGACTAAATCAATTTTTATAATGTTATCACTGGAATTAAGAAACTTGTCAATGGATGATCCGTCAGCCACTTGCGGGCCTCGGCGATCCATTGCAAGCCACCTTCTACACCACATCTAGATAACCTACCCTAGTTCCACAACAATACCCATCCTGGTTTGTGGCCACTTATGACACATTAAATTCCCATAACCAAATAAACAATTAAAGCAAATCTCATTTCAAAACATAAATTCACTTGGCCACTAAATCAAGTTTTAACCCACCAGGAGGAAAATACTAACAGGGATCGGTTTGACCACCCCATCAAGGTCTCACATTGACCCTAATCCAAAACAAGCAAATGAAGATAGAATCCACATTGCACCATAAATACAATCAACAAACAGATAACTGATAACCGCAACATATACCCGACCTCTGGATTTTACTCCCTATTCGGTTATCTAATCCCATATGTAAATCAACTACATCAACAGAGTATTTAACATGCACATATGATATACATAGAATAGAACATCGTAAACAAGAAATTGATAATTCGTAAGGAAATCAAATTCACAAGAATCATTTTAACAAGTAATTATTTGCTCACACTAGTTAATTACACTAATCAGAATAACCACGTCTACAACAAAATGACCACATTGTGAACGCTAACATTGCCTACTATAACTTGATTAATGCGAATGTTTAATTATCAAATGAAAAGATTAAATAATACTAATCTTCAAATATGCACTCGAAAAAAAAAAAAAAAAAAATACAATTATAGAATAAATCAATAAATTCACTAGTAATAATACTATAACACCTATTGATAACTTTCAATTACCAAGGCTAAATTAAATACCAAACAATAATGGATTAATAATAACTAGTAGATTAAAATAATGGTTAATAAAATATTCATATTATAAGACTGTTATCCCAAGTTAAACTTAATTAACAATCAAAATTGTATTGCACTATTTAAAACAATCAAAATCCATGTTTAGTTTTAATCAAAACCCATCTTATTTAATTCTAAACCAAAACTCTATTAACTAATCCCTAATCACCTAGCATCATGAATCAACAAGTGGGCTACCAAAAACATAATAATGTTAAGCTAATTAATCCCCAAAACCCATGCCACTATATTCATTCAAACAAAAGATTTGTTTGGGAAAAAAGAAAAAAACAAGTCATAGGTGAGGAAACATAGGGGCCCACCAAATCCTAAGTAGAGGCTCAAAGATGGCGCCCCAAAATCCCACATGGCTTTGAAAAAGAAACTTTAACATTAAAACCAAACAAATATCACAAGCCTTATCTCTTGGGAGGCGCTCAAAAGGCCTGACACATGTTATTCAATGAGGATAGGTGGATGAGTTTCCTTGTTTTAAGAGCCCCATCCCTTGGGCGGCCAAAGCAAGGTCAAGAGGTTTGAAAAAGGTAAAAATTAATCAATGCAAAACATTATGTTAGAATTCACGCCACTTACTAGCCATTAAGGCTTGCTCCCAAGTACTTGTCCATGACATGGAGTAAAGGACAAGACAAGAGGTGGTGAAAAGAAAGCTTGGGGAAAAAAGTAACAAAGTTTAATGCATGTTTTTAAAAACTTTTCCAAGCCCATACTAAGCCCTACGTACCATTCAAATTGACATAACTCAAACAAATAAAAGAAATCATTCTTTCATTTCAAGCTATTAATATTGTGCAAGGAGGGGTGCGAGCTCCAAGGTGGAGAAGTGATGAGTTGTATAAAGTAGTGTTGACTAGGTATTATTTATTTTTGTTTATAGTCCAAGGTGGCAGGAGATATAATTAAATAATGACTGTGTAAGAAATTGTATGGGAATTCTTTTCCCATACAATTTCCAGAGAGCTGAAAGCTCATATTTCTTTGTAATAGAACTCTTTTTGAAAGTTAATTTTGTTTTATTTCTTCCACTACTATGAGTATTCATTCATCAAATTTCATTTGTTTTCTTAAAATATTATGAAATCTATGGACATTAAGTTAATGGTATATCAACAAGGTTTAGATATGGTTTGATTTCCAAAACAATAGAGATATCAACATAACCAATTTGTTCATTTAATGAATAATATGACAACATTGGATTAAAATATCACTAAGTCCCATTGAATTATGGAGTAACAAGTTCATTTCCATTCCAAAATTGGATTCACTAAAGACTGAGTTTGAGAAGGATTGCATGTTGGTTAAAATTTCACATTGCAAACTAATTTCTCACTGAACTAATGCTTCACTCTTCAATCTGAGGAGATAAATATTTTCTCTCATTTGATGGAAAGATTAGAATCTAATTTAGAACATATTAAGGAACTCGAATCCTACCCGGTTCAACAAGAAGGATGATGAAGTCCAGCCGAGAATACCTCTCCAATCCACAAGCTTGAACTCTCAGCTGCTTCAAAATCAGCTCCCCAAATTGTCTTCTATTCTTCCTCTCTTCTCTTCCTCAACCCTTCATCTCTCTCTCCATTCTCTCCTCTAAATTTTGCATGAAAAAAAGTAGTGACAAGTCTCTCTCTCTGACCTCTAAATTGGCTTGGAAAGTAGAGAAGAAATATTTTATTATTTCCCCCCTACTATTCAAGTCAACTACCTAAAATGAGACAATTTAAAATTGTAGAATTTCTTTTTCTTTTATTTTTAATTAATCATTTGCATTAAGTTATAACACTCAATATTCAAGATTATATAATAAGCTCTATCTATATAAACATATAGTCATACATATAAACTTAACATATATACCATTTATAATATTATTATTATAAGAGACTTAGAGAAAGCATATATAACTAATTATGTTATATCATACTAATAACATAATATTTACCAATGTGTCAACATAATTTCAATAACTATCAGAGATCAGACATGAGATCCACAAGGTCAAAAATGTAACACCGACATGAAACAAAACCTAAGACAATATCATGCTCAACCGGGAAAACATATATCGGATTCATTCTACCAGAACGAATTCGATTTAGGTAAGTCAAGTAAGGTCTCATCCGTGATTTTAGGATGGTTAGGTTAGGGAATTGGCCTAGGTGCTAACTCCCCTTCTCCACCATTGAGACATAATAATGGCACGCTCATCCTGTCAAGCTAGGGAAGTCGATGCCTGGTACCTGCAACCTGCATAAAAACCCATTGCATGTACATGTGCATATATAACATACTATCAGACAATGGTAGGGATGGCTAGGACGTGTGGACCCGACTAAATGCAGGTAACTATGCCTCCTCCTCTACCATACATGCATGTCAGCAGAAAAGAAAACATAACGATAACAAACATAATACCATACACATACGGGTATGGGGTAAGTACCAAATATAATCATCATCTAATTACTTCAATTTATACATGCATTTGAAACATCATATAAAATCCATCATTACTAGATTTAACCATTACGTAAAGTTCTGTTTCAGGTTCAAACATAACAATTAACATCCAAACTATAACTGTTTAATCACACACCAAAATATAAATATAACATGTAATATATGTCTGATCTAATCAACCAAGATAAAACAGTGTCAAACTAAACATAGTATCAGCAAAAGAAAGATGCGAGGGGTACTACATTTTCATTCTCATATCATATCATTTCTAGATTAGCATTGCATATCAATTTTCATATTAGCATAGATTCATATCAGTTTTCATCATATTATTGCATAGAAAATATTAAAAAAAAAATAGATTAATTGCATTCATATTTCATATCAGTTTTGCATTCAAATCCTTCATTTAGGTGTCATCTAGGTCACTGATCTCGATAGCAATCTGAGAACATTAATCTCGCACCTACTAGAAGGCAGTAAATCACTTGGTTAGAGTAGATTTCAATTTTGCACGATTTCGATTATAGCTAACCTCTAATGTTTTACTGAAGTGTTGTGTCTGCAGATCAAGTACAATTTTCACACACAAATTTTTGGCGCCCACCGTGGGGCCCTGAAACAGGTTTCCAATTCAATTCTATCAATTTCTATCTTTTTCTCCTTAATTTCTATGCAAAAATATGATTTTTATTTTTTGTCTGTACAATCTTCGTACGAGTTTCTAACAAAAGTCATATGATTTTGAACCCACTGTCGTATGACAATTGACCGAGTGTCATTTCATCAGGCACCCACTGTCATTTGGAGGCTGGATCATCATTTCATCAGACACCTAGTGTCGTATGAGTTTCTGGACTGTCATCTGGTAATAGACCCAGTGTCGTACGAGTTTCAGCATCAGGTTTCAACTATCATCTGGTAACAGACCCACTGTCGTACGAGTTTCAGTAACAGATTTCAATTGTCATTTCATTTTTGCAAGTAGTTTGTTAGATTTGATTTTTGGATTTTGACTGACAGCTAACCCTAACAATTGAAATTTACTATTTTTGATTGATTTATGCTGGTTTTGATTAGAAAAAGCACAAGAATTGCTCAAAATCAGGTAAACATCTACTAAGCGTGTTGCGAGGAGCTCAGGTATTCCACTTGTGCTGATAATATTTTGATTTGGGGCTTAAAATAAATCTCTCGTGTGTCTAGCTTGGGTGATTCTTTTCATGCTTTTGTTTTACACACTTGCATAATTGATACTAGGTTGTGATCCCTTAAGGATTCATTAAGTAGTCTTAGATACTTGTGATTGATCTTGATTGCTATCTTGGGTTATTGGACTCACTAATCCACCGGCCCCTCATTCCACCCTGTGGTTGCAATCTCAGTGCCATAAAGGGGAGGGGTCAACAGGACAGAAGTGTTAAGTGTTCCACTTGGCAACCCTTTTGTGCTTTTAGGAACTCACTTGTTTTCTAAGTTGGGGACTCATTTTCAACTTGTGTGAGGTGTTAAGTGTTCCACCTTGTGGACTCATCTCATATTCGCTTTAAGCGTTAAGTGTTCCTCTTTCTGCTTTTTGGATACTTTTGGTAGATTTGCTTTTGGAAACATACATCTATGCTCACATAGTAATTAGGCCCTATGAACACTATTCATGATTCTTGAGAGATTGGATTCCCAACGAAATCCTTCTTAATGATATAATCCTTATAGGTAGGGAGGATACTTAGTGTGTTTCACATTCAACTTGGTTAGTGTGTCTTCTCTTATTGATCGATACATTCTCTCCTAGGAGAGGTTGATAGATCATGTGGGGTTGACATCATGAGCTTTGGTGAATCAAAATTGGTTAGTGTGTCTTCCCTTATTGATTGATACATTCTCTCTTCAGAGAGGTTGATAGATCACATGGGGTTGATATCATAGACCTTGGTGAAGAAAAACTTTGTCTTAGCATGTCAGATTAATCTTCTTGCTTTGTTTGAGTTAAAAGTGAAGAGGTATCAAAACCTTGGATCTGGAGTGAAGTCCCCTTGTGGTACAATACTATGAGTCATCTTTAGAGAGGGTTAATCATAGTACACATTCCCTTCATAGGGAAAACAACGTTGATGGAACCTCAAGTGGTAATAGCCATTTTCGCCATGGTAGTGACAGCCGCTATATAAATGTCCTTGTGGAAGAAATCTCCATGGGTATGGTTCATTGTTGGGTTGTCAGATCTCCCTAGCAACTCCTAAAGATTAAGTTCTCAAACTGTGTCAAAACCCTGGTGCACCAGGATTGGAGTTCACCCCTTTGGATCATAAAAGTTGCAGAGTCAAACCATTACTAAAAACCCTAGCGAGGCCAAATTTTCATTTTATAGGGTATATGTGCGTTATTGCAAAACATTTTTGGAACATACACAATTAGCGCATCTGAAGATTAGAGTGAATAAGTCACTTGATTGTTCATGCGCAAGGTTGCTTTTTCCCTTGTTCATTGTTTTCAGACATGCTTGAAATCACTTGCTTGCTATTTTGCGTGCTTGTTTATCTATCTGGTTATTGAAAATAGACAAATCTGTTACAATCCTCAAATCTGGACATTGAAATTTGCCAACAATTCAAATCTGAAAACTCAAAATTTGCAAAATCTGAAGTAAAATCCTTTTCCTGGAGTCAAAAGTCATCTCAGGAGGTCAGAAAGTCATACGAGTTTCCATCAAGTTTCATTTCATTACAACCCATCTATCGTATGATTGAGTACCTAGTGTTGTATGATTTTTCATGCTAGCAAATTCTCAAAGTCAAAATCTTGCAGCTATCGTATGATATTGTCAATTGTCGTTTCATTGCTACCCAACTGTCGTATGAGAATTTGAACTGTCATTTCATTGCTACCCAACTATCGTATGATAACCAACCCAATGTCGTACAATTTTTTATGCCAAAAAATTCTAAGAATCAAAATCTTGCTTGAAATTATCGTATGAGTTTTGCAACTGTCGTTTCACAGCATACCCACTTTCGTACGAGTCTGCAGAGTGTCGTTTGGGAAATTTTTGAAAGTTGTCAAAAAATTGTCAGAATTGCCAAATATTTAGCTTTTTCAGCCTAATTTCAGAATCTGTTGAATGAATCACAGTGTCAGAAATAGAGCAGTAGCTATTAAGAATCCAATCATTTTCCTAAAGTGGCCTTTTGAATTCGATTCAGCCTTCTATTTAATCGATTTGATTCCTTATCATCCTGTGTCAAAACCTTGTCATAACTATCAATCTTCAATCAATCATCAAAATGACTAAATGTTGTGATATCTTGTCCGCTATCTTTTGGGAACCTACCCATACATTCAGGGCACAGTATCCTTCATCCACGTCTAATCAAATCTTCAAATCAATCAAATCTTGACAAGGTTGCATCATTTGATCATCTTGATTCAATTCATTCTTCAGTTATCTGAATCTTATTCTTTTGTTTCACTCAAAGTTGATGGTGGAGACTAGAGCTTCCTCTCACAAGAAATCTATCACCACTACCCAAACTCTGACTCTTGAGCAACTCATCAATTCTAGTCTTTATAAGGATGATGGTCTTGGCAACTATCGATTGAAATCTAGTTACATACCCCCTCCATCAACTCATAGAGGTACTCAACATACCCCTCATCAATCTAATCCAGGGAGTCCACAAACTCCTACCATGTCTCAAGTAGGGACAAATTTTGGCTCTCAAAGAGCTTAATCTCAACATGGGGCAGATCAGGAACCCACACCTTAAGAAATTGCTCAATATTAAAATGATGATAACATCAAATGAATGATGAAGCATTTCTTGAAAGAAGATAGAGAAGCATACTTTTTACAACTAGCTCATCAAGGAGCTAAACTTCCTCCCAACTTTAATGTTGAAGATATCATTATGCATGAGGAAGAAAATCCACTCATAGCTATGATGAAATAGATACATGCTTTACAAGTCAAATTTAATAGCCTTGAGAAAGAAAAGGAACCCAAAGAGTTCTCCATGGAAGCTCTATGCCCTTTTCCTTTTGACAAAAACTTGTATATGCCACCATTTCCAAAAAGAGTGGAGATGCCAAAGTATGATAAGTATGATGGACACTTTGATCCTCAAGATCATGTCAGAGAGTTCTATACGCAATCCATGGAATTCATGCATGAACCGACCTATCTGATGCGTCTTTTTCCTAGATCTCTGGGAGGAGCATCTATTCAGTGGTTTTCAAGATTGCCTCCTATGATCAAGATGTTTGAGGAATTGATTAAATTGTTCTACCAGAAATACTCCTACAATATTCAACATCTTGTCACCATGATTGATATTTGTAATCTCAAGCAATATCTAGGAGAATCATTCCTAACTTTCGTCAAGAGGTGGCGAAAGAAGTTCTCTCTATATGCTAGACCAATTCCCGAAATGGAGAAACTTGAAATCTTTATCAATAACCTTGTTCTAGAAATCAATTATCCCTTACAAATGCAAGATCATACATCTTTTGACAAGATGGTGGATAATGCTATCAAAATCAAAAAAGTTCTTGTAAAAAAAGGAGAAATCACACTTCAAAAAGACAAGTACGAATCTGGATCCAGTTCTAAAGACAAGAGCAAAAATTGGAACAAGAACAAAGGCATCATCATAGATGGCATTGTTGATAGTATCCATGCCCCATCAAAGGCACCAGCCTACAATCTCACTCTTGGCACTCAAGCCATTAAAGCTTCAGAGCAAAAGTCTTCTCCACCATCTCAAAGGAAGCCAGAATACAAAAAATGGGATAAACATCAAAAATTTACTCCTCTAGGAGAGTCTTTAGAATCAGCTATGAAAACTCTACTGGCTGATAACATCATCTCTTTACCACCAATCTAACCAAATGCTCAAGACCCCAAACTGATATGGTGGAAGGAAAATGAATTCAGTGATTTCCATTGGAGTAAAGGTCACAAAACTAGTAGTTGCTATCACTTGAAGCATACCATTCAAGATCTGAGTGATAGTGGAGACATAAAAATTGACAATCCCATGAGCAATAATGATCATACAGCATTCACAAAACCATTTCCAAAACATGGTCAAGAAGTTTCAACTTCTCATCCTAATATGGGGGCAAAAGTCAACAATGCCTACCTTGGAAATAACACTGTCATCAATATGGTTGAACCATGTCTCTCTGAAAGTTGCAATGTCATTACAATTGTATGAAGAGATAGAGATCATTCCTAAGCTAACATAGTTACTTGATCACAAGCTCAAATGCATTTGAAAGGACAAATCCTAGATTCATCAAATGTCCCTAAGGTGCCCTTCAATCTTTCATCTTCTTCTAAACAGAAGGCTGCTTCCAAATCTTCCAATCTAAAGGATACAAGGCCTACGTCTTATAGCATTGTTCAACAACTCTAGCACACTAATGTGAAAATCTCCATGTTTGAGTTGCTTCAAATATCTCCAGCTCATAGAGCCATTCTCAATAAAGCTTTTCTCGGTTCCAATGTTCCTGATAACCTTGATTTAGACAGGTTCCAGACTATGGTTGGACATCTTACATCTCTACAATATATCTCCTTTTCAGAGGAACAAGACAACTCCTTGAGTCACCCACATAATCAGCCTTTGCATATAGAAGTCTTGATCCAGAATCATAGAGTCAAACATGTGTTGATAGATGGGGGCGCTGGCCTAAACATTTGTTCTTACAGCTTGATCACACAATTGGGATTTTCAGAATTGGCTATTGATCCTAGAAAGAAAATAACTATCAAGGCCTATGATGAACAAGAAAGATCTTCTAAAGGCACCATTGTCTTACCTATCAGAGTGGGTCTAGTTATCAAAGATACCATCTGTCAAGTGCTTGATCTACCTTTGGCCTACAATGTCCTTCTAGGGAGACCATGGATACATGAAATGCAAGCTATTCCTTCTACATACCATCAATGTTTGAAGTTTCCTTATGAAGGAGTAGAGGTTACTATCCCCATAGATCTAAATAAAACTTGCAACACCTTGAAGGAAAGTGCAGATAAGCTTGTACCTAATAACAGAGAATCTTCCATTGAACCAACTAAAGAAGCATCCACATCTAAAATGGAAGATCTTGCAAAAGAGGTTAATATCAAAGAAAATAGTATGGGAGAATATACTATCAAGCCAGTCTTATCTTTGACATCTCTCCCTATCTCAGCTAAGTCTTATGGGAAATCTTTGAAACAATCCAAACCAGACTCTAAAGAACCTCTTGAAGCATATAAAAATAATTTTGTAGCAGAACAATTATCCAAGCAAGAATTTGAAGAGGATGAGGCTATGATATCATGGCTGTACAAAGATGAACCTAAATCTCAAGTTGTTCAAACTAGTGACTCTGCAGTCTCCAAACTCCCTTCCAAATTATATGGTCTAGGAGATAAATTAATAGTTAAGATGGGATATTTAGGTAAAGGACCTCTAGGAATTAGAGGAAAAGGTCTTGAGATACCTCTCCCACATACTAGTAGATAAAATAAAAACAAAGTTGGCTTAGGCTTTAAGAAGAAACCCTATCACCTCAAAGGTAATTTCTCTCATGTCATAGAGTAGATCACACCAGGGGAACCTCTTCTTAAGAAAGAAGAAATAGAACCATCTGATAGTGATTCAAATAGTTCAAAAATCATCCCCTATGAAAAATTGCCTAAGGAGATCAAAGACCTTCTTGATGATAAAGATGATCCTATCAAAAGCATTAATGTAGTAGAAACACAAGAACCTACTATCAATCAAGAGATAGTTGCAACACAAGAACCAGCTAATCTTGAAAACAATCAAGAAGAGGGAAGTTGTAGTGATTCTGAGACAGATTCTCATGAGTATGAATACAAATCAAAATCTGAGGGTAACCCTTCTTGGGGTATTCACCCTGACTTTACTCATGTTCTAAGATTTCCTAGAGATCCTGAATCAGTAGATGAATCTAATGACTATGAATGGGGAGTCATCCCAGAACCAGATGAGCTTATCATAGAGAAACATGTTGATGTTATTCACCAATATGCACCTCAAACCAACATAAGTCTAGAGCGAAATGATGAACCAATCGAGTCTAATCCACCTATGGTTCAATTGGACTCCCATGATGAAATTGAGCCTATTCATGAATTGGATGTCTTAAGTTGTAGTATCACCTTTGAAATCAAGCATCAGGTTAGGACCAATGATGACAGATCCATATATATAAACACTATCTCCCAATCTTTCCCTACTTTGACTATCAAATATCCAGAACTTATTGATCAAACCTCCACAAATCCGAGCCATGGTATTTATACCTTCCTGAATGACTATGCCCTTGCTTGCTACCTCAATGCAGTTGAGCCTATGAGTACTTCCATCAGTGAACTAAGCATCAGCATGACCGAGTCGGACATCAAATATCTTAGTCAGAAAAACAAGAGTAAAAAGAAAAAGAAAAAGAGTTCTGAGGGTGAAAACCACTTTGTGGCAGTCTCAGAACCTACAAAAGTAAAAATAAAAGACATATCCAAGGGTGAAAACCTCTCTGAGGCACCTAAGGATGAGATATTTGATGTCCTTCTAAGTCATTTATAGGACAGATCTCTAGTTCTAATTGAACCCACTCAATCCATCAATTTGGGTACAACAGAGGAACCACAATTGGTACATGTAGCACAATCATTATTAGAAGAAGAGAAACAAAAATTTACAACATTCCTCATAGAGAAGAAGATCAACTTTGCATGGAAATATTCAGATATGCTAGGATTGGATCCTAATCTTATAATGCATCATTTATCTATTGCTCCAAATGTCAAACTTGTCAAGAAAAAGTTGAGAAAGATGCATCCTCATGTTACACTCTTGGTAAAAGCTGAATTAGAGAAGCTCTTAAACACTAGATTCATCTGAGTTACTGACTATGCAAAGTGGATCTCTAATATTGTACCTATTTCTAAACCAGATGGCTCAATCAGAGTGTGCAAAGACTTTAGAGATGTGAATAGAGCATGCCCTAAGGATGATTTTCCACTACCTAACATTGATATGATAGTGGACATGACTGTGGGTTTCGAGATGTATCTCTTAATGGATGGTTTCTCTGGATATAACCAAATAAAAATTGCTCTAGAGGACCAAGAGAAAACTACTTTCACATGTGCATGGGGCACCTTCTATTGGAATGTCATGCCATTTGGGCTTAAAAATGCTGGTGCTACATATCAAAGAGCAATGACATCTATTTTCCATGACATGATGCATCGAACTATGGAAGATTATGTTGATGATACTTTAGAAAAATCTATGATCAGAACTAAACATCTAAAGGACTTGAGCATGATCCTAGACAGAATGGAAAAGTTTAGTCTCTGACTAAATCCTAAGAAGTGTTCTTTTGGTGTCACTTCTGGAAAGCTCTTAGGATACATAGTTTCAAAGAAGGGCATTGAATTTGATCTGGCTAAAGTCAAGGCTATAATAGAGATGCAACCTCCCACAAATATCAGTCAAATGAGGATGTTGCAAGGAAGAGTTCAATCTATCAGAAGATTCATATCACAGCTAGCGGACATATCACAGCCTTTTACAAAAACATTGCCTAAAGGTGTGACCTTTGCATGGAATGAAGAATATGAGAACAACTTTAACCATATCAAGAAGTATCTATCAAATCTACCTATCTTGATGCCTCCTATTCATGGGAAGCCATTGATCTTATATGTCTCCACAACAACCACATCACTGGGGGCATTGCTAGCACAACATGATGAAGAGAAAAAGGAAAGAGCCATTTATTATATAAGTAGAACATTGGTGGTGTATGAAAAGAACTATTCTATGATTGAGAAAGCTTGTCTCACTGTGATCTTTGCATCATAGAAACTGAGACACTATATGTTAGCTCATACCACGCATCTAGTAGCAAAAATTGATCCACTAAAATACCTACTAAGCAAGGTTGCCCTCACAGGTAGACTGGCTAAATGGGTCATGCTTCTAAGCAAATTTGACATTGAATATGTTGAAAGAAAAGCTATAAAAGGTCAAGTTATTGCTGATCAAATAGTAGATGCACCCGTGTTTGATGACACACCAATGCAAATGGAATTTCCAGACTCCTCTATTATGCACCTATCCTCTAGAGAATGGCAATTATTCTTTGATGGCTCCTATACACAGAATGGATCTGGAGCAAGCATATTGTTCATAACTCCTCAAGGATACTCCAACCCAAAAGCATTCAGACTGAAGTTCCCTTGCACGAACAATATTGTAGAATATGAAGCCCTTTTGAATGGTATGAAACTAGCAATTGAATGGAGAGTAACAGAGCTACACATTCATGGAGACTCTCAACTTGTTATTCATCAAGTCAATGATGTGTACCAAACTAAAGATGAAAAGCTCATTCCTTACAAGAGAATGGTAGATGATCTTAAGAAATATTTTATATCTATCACATTTGAGAAAATTCCTAGAATGGAGAACAAGGTTGCCGATGCAATGGCAACACTATCTACTTTATTACAGTAGCCTAAACATGAGCTATGCTACAAGTTCTTGGTGGAAGCACTATCTTATCCTGCATATGACTCCCCTGAAATCCACATGATCTGCACCATTGTAGGTCATGATTCATCCTCATATAAAAACCTATTTTCCTATCTCCAAGACCAAATCATCCCCGATACCTTCAACCACCATGAAAAGAGATACCTTATCCGTAATGCCTCCCGATATGTCATCATTGGTCATGATCTATACAAACGAGGTCTAGATGGTACGCTACTTAGATGTTTAGAATGGGAAGAGTCTCAACCTGCATTAGAGGAAGTCCATGATGGTATTTGTGGGTCACACTCAAATGGTTTAACTCTAGCTCAAAAACTTATTAGGGCTGGGTACTATTGGCCTGAAATGGAGAAAGAGGCTATCAAATTTGCTAAGAATTGTCAAAAGTGTCAAGTACATGGCAACCTAATTCATGCTCTAGGGAGGGATCTAATCCCCTTTACAACACAATGGCCTTTCCATCAATGGGCATTTGATCTTATCTGGATGATTCATCCTCATTCTTCTAATGGACATACCCATATAATCACAGTCATAGATTATTTTACAAAATGGGTAGAGGCAGTCCCTTTGACACAAGCAATAGGGAAATAGATATCTATGTTCATATTGAACTATATCATATGCAGATATGGGATACCTCATTCCATAATCATAGATAACAGTGGGCAATTCAAGAATAAAGACCTAGATGATCTATGTGCCAAATTCAAGATCACATAACATTGGTCTTCTATCTACTATCCACAAGGGAATGGCCAAGCAGAGGCTTCTAACAAAAATCTATTAAAGATCTTGCATAGAATAGTAAATAAAACTAGCAGAGACTAGCATCTCATGATTAATCCAGCTCTATGGGCCTACAAAACAAGTATCAGAACACCTACAGGGGCTACACCTTTCACTTTAGTTTATGGGTCTGAAGTGGTACTACCTATTGAGGTTGAAATCCCATCACTAAGAATCAGAATGCATGGTCTAGTAACTAATGATGACTACAGAGTGTCTAGGTTACAAGAACTAGAACTACTAGATGAGGGCAGACAAGTAGCGTATGATCATCTCAGAGTATATCAGAAGAGAATGTCTAGAGGCTACAACAAGAAAGTCAGACATTGAGAATTTCAGGTTGGCGATCTAGTCTTGAGAGAAAATCCTAAAAATAAATCCCATCGAGAATGCAAGGGGAAGTTCGAACCCAACTGGCTGGGTCCCTTTGTCATCATTGCTACTTTTGGCTCTGGTGCCTATCAACTCTCAATGACTAAAGGAGAATAGCTCCGAGAACCAATCAACATTCTCCATTTGAAGAAATTCTACACCTAAGGCATTCAGTCTATGGTAAAATGTCCTAAAAAAAATAAAAATTAGAAAAAGTCCTGAAAAAATGAACATCTTGGTGAAAACCTAGCAATAGGCACCTTGATGATTCACAAAAAAAATTGAAAATATCAAAATTCAAAAAAAATTGAAAAAATGAAAAATACAAAAAAAATGAGAAAAAGAAAAAGTGCCTTGGTGAAAACCTGGAAACAAGCACCTTGGTAGCAAAAATAGAATCTCTACCAAGATGGTGAAAACCTAGCAAACGGGCACCACTTGTTTCAAAATGCTCCATCTATCAGTGCAATCTTGGTCTTTCCCAGCTTTCAGTTTTGCTTTAGTTTGTACATATCTCCCAATTTGTTTCTGCATTTCCAATTTTCAATAAGTCAGTCTGTACACCACTCAGCTCAAGCGTCTGTATCCTATCAATGCTTAACATTTGGGGGCAATCAATGTCATATCCTATGGTCTCTGGTATATCTTAGACATCTCATGTCCAGTCAAAGTCCTTTGAAGCTTCATTTGAGTCAGTCAAGTCTGTCTTGTCTCCAGAAAGGATTTTGCATCTACAACACCAACATCAAACATCAAACTAAAAACAATCTATGCTTTTTTACATTCTTTTATCTCCTTGTATGCTTACTAATTCGCATTGGGATTTTTGCATATTGTGTCCCTTCGAGCCCTTCAATGATGTCCTTTACAGGATTTAGAGAGTGATGACCGGGGGCATAATCTTTTCTTTGTCTTCTGCTTGTATGTGAAAGTCTAACATCTTTGGAAATTCCAGATTGAAATGGTGTCTGACTGTAGGAGCCTCTATCTCGAATTGGATGGCCATGCGTACATTGACCATTGATACCCAAAAAATTCAAGGAAGTTTGACCTAACTATGGTCTTTTTGAGTGAGTTCTTTCTCCTACTGTGAAACATGATCTTGCCTAAGGATGTGAATGATAATGGGTCACTACAGGTAATTCACAGTGGATTTAGAATAATCTCTTAGCTGTTTGATGTGTTTGTAATGCAAGGCATATTCAGGTCATCACGATGTTCATGTTTTGATGCTTATACAAATTGCTATATCAAAATGGACAAGATATTCAGGTCATCTTGGCATTTGTGCCTTGGTGCTTATATCTAATCTGACATTCCGAAAACAAAATCAATATTCATATGCCCATGGTTTCATAATCAGTGGGTGTTGTATTGATTCTTGCGCATACAAATCGATATTCATATGTCTATGTTTCCATAGCTAGTGGGCATTGTATTGATTTATCTGGTTACCTAAAAGTTCAATGATGATAACAAATCGACATATGATCAGTGACTAGGTCCTAGGTCTTAGGTTGCATTTCATTTTGCATGTCTCTTTGCATTTTGCATGTTGCATGATCTCACAATGGCTAAAAGAAACTTCAAAACTTAAACAATTCTTCATATCAATTCTTCACGTCTAATGTGAGCTGAGTCTCACTCGAAGGTCTCTTCATCAAACTGCGAGCAGTAACCCTCCAAGGTTAAACATCCTTTTGACATAAGACTGAGTACTTGTCTTCATCAACCTGCAAAAACATATCATGTGTATCACTGCATTTACATCTTATATCATTATCATTTGTTGCATTACATTACATTCATTGCATAAGCATAAACCATACATACATCTTTTCATAATCAATTACATTTGCATAACATCCATACATATGAAAGAAATCATTGCATTGCATCGATCCATACATACATTCTACACTAATCATAGCATAAGCATAGCATGATATCATCATAAATCCACATCATGAAAAGTACACATGAAGTCATAATTAAAATATCGATCTCATATATATCAAAAATCTTGAAATGTGTCAGGGGTGCACTACTGGCACAATGTACAAAAGAATGAGCTCCAGAAAGCTATCAGAATCAGAATGGTATATCAATGATAACAAAGAACAAAATATATCAAAAACATGACCATAGAAATCAACTCTCAACATGCTCCTTGGTATCTGGTGGAGGAGGCAGTGGTGCATCTAGTATGACCTCTACCCTCAGTGCCCTAGCTCCCTCTGAGGCTGCCATGTACTCAGAGTATGTAGGTACTCTGCTCAATAGGAACAATAGCATAGTACATAGACACATAATAGGAGGCTCGTGAGGTCTAATGAGTCACCTCTTTCTGTAGTCTCCAAACCTCTAAGAAAAGCTCTGCATGAAGCTCAGTGCACTACCTGTCTACCTCCTGAAACCTCTCCTCCCATCTCGCACTCTGTACCTTCAGGTCCCTAACCTGAGTTCTGAGTTGTCTAATCATCTCTGCTGAAGTGAGAGGAACATTAGGCTTTGCTGCAGCTGCTGGCATCTCTGTATCCTATGCTGGCTACTCTAGCTGTTGTCCAGTGGTATCTGATCTACGCACCTTATGGCATCTAACCTCCACACCCAAATCAAATGTAGTGTCTATCTGTGTGGGATCTGCATCACCACCTACAAATTACTCACCTACCAACACCTCATCTATCGCACCTATACTGCCCAAAGTACCCCTCTCACCCCTGGATCATCTATGTGACCCTGTGGAAGTACCTATGGGAGAAGTAAAAGGACGAGGAGGCCTCATATGCCCAGATGATCTCTAAAATGGAGTTGTCACTCTCTATTTGGGTGGTGTAGGATGCACTACCTGTGGTCTTGGGCCCTGTACCATAGGAGCACCTATAACATCCATCACCTCCTCCATGGAGGGTATCAACTCCGTAGGATCTGAGAATTTGTGGATGGGATGCTCTGTAAGCCACGCAATGTATCCGTCTATCACTCCTACATTGACAACCTATGGCTAGTAGTCCCAATCTCTACCTATAATGGTACTGTACTCCTCTACACATAAGGAATAGGAGAGCCTCGGTGTCCATCTAAGCCTGATCTCATGCATAATGCACACATATGTAGTGTACTCTCATGGGGTATCCTATCTACATCCATACTGATGCCACACTCTGCTAATCAAAAATCTCTCTAGAATAGTGGGAGAGCAGCCAATAAGTACTCGACTTTGAAAAAGAAAACTATACTGCTCCCTCGCAGTGGGCCAGACCTCTATTTGCAAATATGGCCTCCAATGAACAAAAGTCATGTCATCTAGACATCACCGGAAGTACTCGGTATGACCCATATGGACCTATGTGACATAACAAGCATATGTATATATCACTGGCTCCTGTGGCTACCGCTGTGTCTGAAAAACTGGTCTCAATACTGGGATATGCTCCCAGGCCCATATCTGTAATACAAGAGCTCCTGAAGCAAAGCTCTTGCAATCCTGATACATGATCTCATGCATCTCTGAAAACATATGTGCCAAGAGGCATTGACCCCAGGCAAGCTCAGGGGGCGTAGCCATAAGAAGTGCTACCATCGAAGCCCATCCCATCAAAAAGTCATTCTGTTGACAGCCTGGCATGATGAGCTCCCCGATCATACCAGCAATAATGCACTCTAAATGGTGCATCTGACCATATCACTGTACAAGGGTCTCCCAGGAAATGGACCTCGTCAACTATGTATCATCTCCAAATAGATGCCTAAAGGCATCAAGACCACCCTGACCAGAACTCACATACTCAGGACGTCGACTGCTATGAAATGGAATGCGCAGTATCCTATAGACATCCTCTAGAGTCATGGTCATCTCTCCAGTAGGTAAATGAAATGTCTGTGTCTCCGAATGGAATCTCTCGATCAAGGTAGTCAAAAGGCCATGATTTACCCTGATGTCAGGTAAATGAATCAAATACTTGAATCCACAGGCAACAAGATGAACCCTCATCAGGTCTGAAAGTGCGACACATAATCTCTGGGTAGCCGGGTATGAATGTCGGATGTGTACATCTAGATATGTCACCTATATCATACAAAAATAGGGCATTCTATCAAAAATTGGGTTCAATAATAGGTTAATAGCACAGAAATTGGACAGTCAGGTACTTCAGAAGGTAGGTCAACCAGTTAGATATCAGGATCAAGCATCAAAAAAGTCAAAATTTGGCCCTAAAAGTTAGTTTTCAACACTCTATTTTTCATATGACAGTCCAGGCTGGCATCAAATGTTGTACAACACTCCATAGTAGACCAAACGACACTCCATTGTCATACGACACTATGCCCGAGATCATACGAGTTTCGAGGGACCTGGTGAAATGTTGTATGACACAAGGGTCCTTCTCATATGACACTTGGGTGGACTTGAAATGACAAAGGAAACTCAAATGAAGTGTCGTACGAGTCTGGGTTGAGACTCGTATGAGTTTTCACACATGCAAAAATTAAAAAAGCAAAACGTGTACCAAAAAAAATTTAAAAATGCTAGGAACATGAAAAATTTGTATTTTTAGAGGAAAACAGAGATCCACCTACTGGATGTCCATACTATCGGGGTCTCTAGTATCTCTGGCTGCGCTCAAATCGATGTGAACTCACAAGAACCTTCAGCTCTCGCTATTCTTCCATTTTCTTGCTCAAAGGGCTCTGCACAATTTCCAAAGTCAAATGGTTGAAATGAATTGAAAATGACCCTTGAGGCCTTTATATAACATTTGACCTAATTTTCAAAAGTGCTCCGTTTTTCACAAAAATTGCACCCCTGGCTAATTTCAATGTTCTTAATCCATTTTCGAGATCAAAATCAAAATCTAAGATCGTTTATTATGTCAAAATCATGATTTAAAATTTTTGGGCCCAGGATGGTCTACTACTTGTGTAATCGACCTTCGATCATCATAGAAATCCAGTATTCAACTTAATTGATTATCTTACATCAAACTATCAAAATTTCAACTTGGTCAACTATGGTCAACTCATGGTTTAACCTAGTCAAACTTGGTCTTTTGGGACCTTCCAACGATGTAGAATGCATTCCCAGACGTGTTTAACCACTTCTCAAATCAATTAACATGCTTCTAAACTATCAACGATGACTTTTCTTGTCAGATTTCAATTTTAATCCCGAAGGGGGCATGGTATTGCATATCATTCAAAGTCTGTAATCAAATTTGAAATGATATCTTTATGGAAATCATATCTTCATCAGTGATCAAGACAACAATCATGTCTACTTACTGATTCATCAAAAGACCTCATCGCTCGGGGAAAATCTATCATCACTTGGGGCATATCAAATTCATCAAGATCCATATCAATCTAGTATTCTCCTAATCTTGTAAACTGTATCAGTTTTTGCAACCATCAGATCATAGTGTTCTTTCCTTGGTTCTTCAGCAATTGAAGGATTCGGATGTGATACCTCTATCATGGTTCTGCTAAGACAATCGAGTCTAGAACCGGTCACTCACTTTTTCGCAATCATAAGGTTTGGAATCAGGCATTTTGACACTTTTTCGCAATCATAGGTTCATTTTCTATTATAGTGAACATTATCTTTGGTCATTCAGGACCTAATATCTCCATATCTTTCAATCATTTTCTATCTTGGAATCGGTTTATCTTTTGAATCAGTTTCATATCTCTATCAAACACAGACTGTCTTTGAACCACTGTGCTTCGCATAGGAATTCAAAGAGGGGCAAAATGTAATACCCCAAAAATGGGCTATAAGTTCATTAATCTCCTATATCAACAATTCGAATGAAATCGACATCAAAGTCCTAACCTAAGGCACATCTAAACATCATCGAATCCTAATTGATTATCTTAAATTCTGCATCGGGGAATATTCCTAGCAATATTCCTAATTATCTTAATTATCTTTAATTTAATGATTATTTGGCAATAAATCACATTTATCCTAAGTTTGATTAATTGAATATTTTCATATTTAATTAATTAGATTTAATATCTTGCCGCTTAATTTTTTAATTAAATTTAATTCTATCTATTATTAATTGTATTATTTAATTTTGACAATAAATCCAATATCCTATGAATAATTGATTAAATTCTTATTTAATTGATTAAAGTAGGTTGTTATTATTTAATAATATAATTTTTAATAAAAGTTTGATAAAATAGTTAATTAACCCATAAATTAATTATTTTATTTCAAAAATCAGTTAAGTTGAGAATAAATCACTTTATTTATTTATTAAATCATAAATTTTCCATGTGCATATTCAAGGACTAGTTAAACTCAAATTGGAAAATCAATGCAAGTTGTTAGCTTTTTGAAACTCAACATCTTTTTGAGTTTTAAAGTTGATCTAAACTTCTAATTCGAGTTGAACTATGCTTTTGCATGATTTTTATGACTTAATTATCTGTTATTTAAAAATAACTCAAAAATCAAGCTGAGTTATTTGAGTGATTTATGGCTTTTTCTCATGCACCTCCAAAGCCCTGGATTTCTATAAAAACAAGGCTCAGCTCTTCATAATTCATCTCTAATATCTTGCAAATTGCAAACTTACTCTACAGGAATCATAGCATATCAGATTTGGAGAATTTGCACGATTGGAGCTTGAAAGATAAATTTGAGGATTCGAAGCTTTGTAAGATCAATTTCAAATTCATAGCTTTCATATTATTGTTAGAATTTTCATTCTCATATCATATCATTTCTAGATTAGCATTGCATATCAATTTTCATATTAGCATAGATTCATATTAGTTTTCATCATATTATTGCATAGAAAATATAAAAAAAAAATAGATTAATTGCATTCATATTTCATATCAGTTTTGCATTCAAATCCTTCATTTAGGTGTCGTCTAGGTCACTGATCTCGATAGCATTCTGAGAACATTAATCTTGCACCTACTAGAAGGCAGTAAATCACTTGGTTAGAGTAGATTTCAATTTTGCACGATTTCAATTATAGCTAACCTCTAATGTTTTACTGAAGTGTTGTGTCTACAGATCAGGTACAATTTTCACACACACAATTACACTTAGACCTATTTTGTGTTAAACTATTAGAGGAAACCAATGAAATCAATGACAACATTCCAACAACCCTCCCATTTTCTTTATGTACTGTAATCCTCTAGATATGAACCCTTGTATGTCCATACCTATTTTTTGGTGTACTCTTGTCACTTTATGTAATTTTATGTGATCATTGTATACTATATGGATATATGGTATTTGACCAAGTGGACCATTTTATGTTGTTGTCTTCATGGTAATTTGCATTACACAATTGCATTAGCATGTAATGAACTTTGATTTTAGATAGACTCAGTGTATGGTTACTTTATGAATATTTTCAAATCATCCTCTTTTATTGATATTGTTGGTGATTTCATGTGTACTATGATGTGGTATCTATGATTCTATGTATTTTAGTATCATGAATTCAATGTGTCATGTTATGTTGTTTACATGTTGTAAGTAATTATTTTTATAGATTGATTATATCTTTCTTAATTATGATGAGATGATGATGCTTAAAATCATAGTTCAGATTGGATAGTAATCATGATGTTAAATGTGGATATATGTTACTTAATGTTAATTTATGATATGCATTAACTATATAGATGATGATTTTAGGTGAGAAGTGGTGGTGTTGTATAATTCATAATATGATGTCATGGTAATAATATGATGTCATATCATTAATAATATATTAATAGATTAATAATATATTATTTTTTATAAAAAAAACTGAATATGTCGTCGATTTGTCGACCACAAAGATTGTATAGTTCGACACCCATGCTATACACTCAACGTATCTAGTAGTCGATGGTTTGACCAAAAAGAATGTCCAATTCGACACCCATGGTATACACTTGACGTATTCAACAGTCGATAGTTCAACCAATTGTGGTAAAAAATGATCAAAGATATGTTGAATATTCGACCAATGGTAGTCGATAATGATCAAAGATTTATCAGCCATTCTTCACCACCCATTTGTTTATTTTGATGTTGGATTAGTCGATATTTCAACCACTAGGTGAATTGAATATTCAACAATAATTTAATGGGTCGAATAATTGATGAAGAAAGTTTGACAACAATAATGGTCATTTGGTCGACCAACGTGCATCAAAAAATTGACTAATGTGCATTGAAAATTAGGCTAAAATTTACTAGTGCTCTTACAATTGAAGCTTTCCAAGAGGAAAAGGAGAGATGTTAGAGCCAACGACACATCCTTCTATTAACTACTTTGGAGCATTAAAAAATTTAGCATATCGAGTCAAACAAATGAAATTCCATTGCCTTTGAAGGCTTTCAACACTAAATTCTTTTTGCCCAAGTCTCGATGAATTTGCAGAGCAGAAATCTATTTTTTATATTTATCTATTCTAACATAATTACAAAACATATATAAATTATAAATATTTCTAAGAGTTTAATTTGAATTCTTCTAAGACTTTTAAGTACCAATCATTTCTTGCATAAAGAAACAACTCTGTAAAAAATTCAAGTTCAACCTTGTGACAAGAACTCTTTCTCTACATTTTGTCTATATAGATTTGTATTGTTTTATGATGGTACATCATTTTTATATGAGATTATTTGTTTCATGCAAAGTACTTTTTTATTTTCTTAACAATCATTTTCACACCTCAAAGAGAATGTCTTCTATAAAATAATCCTCCATTTAGGGTCTCATCATTTTCTCTTGAAAATAATTCATCCTCCCCTTGTTGATTTATTTCTTGTATAATATGATGTAATTTCTTGGATAAATGTGTTTTCCACACTTTAGGACTTTCTCTTCAAGAATTGTATCCTACTCTGAAACTTTATTTTCCTTCAAAGTGCATGTCTATTTTAAGGAAACTATCACTAATGGTGTATAATATGTATTATATTTGTTCTTTCCTTCACACTTATGGGGAAGGTTTTATATTGTTATCCTCTATTCTCTTTCATCTAAGGATCTACTTTCCTCAGTATAGTGGCATTTATTTATCATGTGATAATCTTTTCTTATAAGAAATTTATTTTTATTTTTATTTAAGATTACTTCATATGCAAGAGGTGTGTATCATTGATCACAACCTCTTCTTTATTTATAAAAATAAATTTATCATAAACAAATTCCCTTACTTTGTGTCTCAAAGTACATCATCCTTCATCAAGAATCTTTTTTTTCACCTGGAAATAGGGGCCTCAAAGGGTGCATTATTTTTTTTCTTCCCCTATTTTTCTTGAAGATGTTATCTTTGTTGAACATACTACACCATCAAATCACATGAAAGAAAGACAAAAGAATCCAAAATTTTAAATTTTATTTTCATATGGTGTTGGGACAAGGCCATTTCTAAGATTTACATTTAATAATGCCAACTATTTTTTTATATATGTCAAACCAAGTAATTTGAAGCCAATCTAAGAATATTATTTGTATGCTAGTGAGCCATAACACCTATGCCACAATCATATGGAAACAATTAAACAAGCATTTTTCTAATGAAAACTATTGTGAGAACAAATAAGATTTCCCTGGGCTTATGCCCAACTCAAAAATGAAACCCATATATATAAGAGACAATAAATAGAGATGTGTGAATAGGATGTAGATAAATAGGTATTAGGGAAAATTAATACTAAATTTTATCACCTAAGTGTAAATGTAATGGTCAAAGACATTTAATTTTATATGTGAAAGTGTTGTATACATTTATTTTGGATAATAAAATTGAAGTGTTTTCAACTTGGAAATGAAAAATCTATCTTAATATATATCTTGCATTCAAACCTATTTCTTTAGGTGACTTTAATGCTAGTATATCATCCTTTAGTTTGACTCTCTTGGCAAGTTAAAATAGTTCACCATAATATGTTTTGCTAGGTAATTTCCTTTCAACATTAGAAATGCTTCAAAAGTATTCTTAGGCCTTTTAATATGTTGCTAAGAGATGAATTCTCATAGTCTTGAAAATATGTTTAAAATGATTAAGGGTACAAAGGAAATTCTTAATTGACAAATGTTTCTTGTAAGAATGTGAAAATCAAGGTTCATTTTATTGCCCTAAACTAAAATGTTCCCTTTTAACACAATGGTATCCAAGTAGATTCTTTTATGATAAAGAGATGCAAAATGAATGGCATAAAATTACTTTAAATGGAAGGAAATAGTAATTAATTATGAATGATAGCACTCAATCATTTTGATGATAGATATGTAATTGAGCATGATCCAAAATATTGATGCAAAAATAAGAACAAAATATGATCTACAAACAAACTTTTCAAAGCTCATATATTGTGGGTACTTGGGGTCTTTCATGTTACAAAAAATTGGATTCTTCTTAGTAAGAAAGGAATAATCAATAGTAGCCTAAAAATTATATTTAAATTTTGATATTTAACGGAATTATTTTGCATCCTTAGGGTTAACTACAAACCTGTGGAAATGACCAAAGATGTGGAAAGGAAGAGATAAAGGTTTGTGATATATGCATTGGAATATGTGCATGAATAAGTATTAATTAATGTATCATTTACATGAATACATTTGGATGTAAGAAAATATGTCTAAGATAAAAATTTAGTGTCTAGGAATAAGTATATCAATGATGTAGACTATACAATGAATATAATAAAAAAATTAAATACATGCATAACATGATAAATTGTGTACATGTGTTTAAATTTCCATTGGTGGGAATCAAATAGGTGACAATTTCATAGAATTTATTTTTAAAATTAACATTTTTGGTTCATCTTTGTAGCCTCAATCTTCACCCAAAACTTGTGGAAATGAACAAGGATGTAGAAAGTCATAGATAAAGGTGGACAACATATGTATTATGAAAGGTGATTCAAAAAGTATAATTAATGTATTATTTGGATTAGTATATTACAACGTGGGTACATATGTATAATGGTATAAATTAATTTTAATGAATAAGTGTAAGTATGTATATAAATAACATGGGGAAATGAGTAAATTTGCATGAAAATATGTCATTTTCTAATTTGAAAATGTAAAAATATATTCTTAAAATTCACAAAAAACTAAGTACGATATATGGCATAACTATTTAAATACATTTAATAACATATGTACAACAACATACTCACACAAAGGATGAGGTCAGGAAATAATTACCTTTTGTAACCTAGATATAGGTACAAAATGTCTATTTAAAAGGACATTTTCATAAATATTATCACATCCACTTCTAACAAGCCTGGGACACAATGTGAAGATACATATAATTGACACATCACCATTTTTGGTACTATAAGATCATCACTTGACCATTGTTTCTATAATTTTAGATGAATATATCTATGTTCATTTGATTGATTATCTAATTGTCATCCTATTATTAATGAAATAATATTAATAAAATTTAGTATTCATCAATTTTTGCCCAAGTTATTCCTAGAAATAATTATTTATTTCTTCCAATCTATTAGATTTCCAGAATCGATATTGTTAGTCCCAGTTTTAGTCTAGTCCTTTAATTCTTTGATTGCGGCTTCGTGTTAAGAAAAACCTTGTCTTCTGATCAGTTTCCCCTTTCCTCAGAATGCATCAAGTCCGATCATCATGTTGAAGTCATGTTCGTGTTTTGAGTCACATGGAATTTTGCAAGCTTTGTTTTACTTGAACACTCATGAACACCTTTGAATAGCCTTGAATGGTGTTCACACCTATTCAAGGATGTTCATATAAATTTCATCTTCTGTAAAGACATGATAGGATGACAAGAAAGGAAATTAGCTACTACTGAGACTTGAGAGGATTGTAGCACATCAATCATTGTTTTACAAGGTACCTAGGCATTCAAATCATCAATTGGGCCAACTCATAAATTCATGAACCTTGAATAGGCTTGAACACACTTGAATAGTGTTGAACGAATAAGAACTTTGTTCTTTCTTGTTCCGAAGAATCACGGAGGATTATGACAGCTAAGTCATGGGGCCCGTGAGAGAGAAGGCATTTAATGCTATTTATGGTGAGAAGTTATTAATTACACCCTAATGATATGAAATAATCATTACTTTTATTGGTCTTAGGATTTTTTTAATTGGTAATTATAGATTACGTGTGATGGGTGTCAAATCAAATCTTTGTCACTCTTTCCGTGAAAGATTTGCATTAAATTCTCACACTCTCAAGGTTTTATTTAAATCTAAGCCTTTTCATTCAAATGCCTAAGTATCAATTATTAAGAAGCTGGTGCATGGAGGTAAGGACCTAGGAGCTCCTATGATCAAAATATTCTATAGAGATAAGGTGAGTTCAACCATTACCCTCGTGATATTTTCAAATTCAATTGTCTACAAGGTGACTATAATTTTTCTTTTCTATAGTCATGAGGTCAATATTTCATTTGTTTGGGAACACTTCGAGTTTAGTATGTGATGGCCCCATAGTGTCAAATATAGACCTAGAAGAGTATGATGTGGAAAACTTGCCTTCCCTTCTTTTAAATTCCTTAGAAGTTACCCCAGCTCTGGAGATTCTGCAGAATGGTTTATGTTCAGCTGTGACCTTTCCTCTTGCTGTTATTTTTCTTGACTTAATACTTGAATGCATAAATAATTATGATGCACAAATAGAGTGTTGGTGAACAGATTTGTCTTCCAAGAAAACACCTACAAAATGACCCTAAAATGCCCAAACAAGAAGACTCAACTAGCACCAACAGTTGGGTCACTTCGCTATTGAAAAGCCTAAGCACCCTCTGAATTATCCAGGTATAGCTCCCCATGTAGGATTTACAATGAATTCACAAAACCACTTACAAAGATGCTTTTAACGTGAAAGCAAGAAAGGTATACAAACATCTGCCCGTAAACATGGGGAAGATGTAAAGAAGCTAAACTAATAATTAAGCACAAAATAAAAATGGCACAAAGTCCATTGTTTCAGACCTTACATTACAGAGAAAATGCAAGAAGAAAAACATATCATTCTCTTTCCAATACACAAATAACTAAGTCTCAAAGACCAAAAGATTATCATGCATGTAATTGCGTGAGACAAAATTATACTCACAAGAGATTGGATCAATTCACAGATTGATCTCAATCAGAAAAAAAATATCCAAACTCAAAGATTTGGCATACAAATATTCCTTTTCTTTGAATATCAAAAAGATGACAAATATCTAATTGTTTCCATACTCCCTAATTAGAACCTGGAAAAAAAAACCAAATATTTCTTTCCCCTCTGCAAATACAATTAAAATTGAAAAAACCCCTCCTTGCCTATAGCACACAGTCTCCAGAAAAAGAAGAGCTATCCCCCCTGTCTATCCAATCTCTTACAATAAATAATCACTGAGAGATATTTTTTAGTTTGGGTAACTGAATCTTGAATTTATGCCCTCCTTTACTTATCTCATTATAATGTTTTATAATGTTCTCGTAAACATTATTACATAATGAAAAAATGTGATAATAAAATTTAATACTACAAGTAGACATTAGCCTACATAGTTATCACAAAGCCTTTAATAGGCTGCCACCTGTTGCAAAGGTTTCTACATATTGATATATGATATAAATTAGTTTCTAAATAACCTTTCAAAAATTTACACATGGGCTCTTGGGCAGGTGGCATTCACTGGTGATGAAGAGTTGTCATCATTTTGTGACTATCATTGACATTTTTGACACTACTTAACTCAGTCATCCATATCTTGTGAACCAGATAGAATTTTGACAATCTCTCCAATGAGAATATGGAAAACTAGGATTTCAAAAACATATCCAAAAATGAGCATGATCCAACAATGCTATTAGAAGTTATGCCCCCCACATTGAGACCCATTTTTCTACTTCCAAAAATCTGTGGTTACAGGTTGCATAAAAAAAGCTACAAATAGTGTATACACCAATTCCTGCATTTGGAGCTTCCCTTAGAATACAAAAAGATAAATATTAAGGAAATGTATTGTATCCTCAATATTTGGCCCTAAATTATTATTTCCACAAAGCTTTCACAATAAGACTGAGTTATTTTTAAATTCTCATAGCCATTCAATTTAAAAATATTTCATCATATCATTTCTACCAAATGATATCCTCTACAGATACTTCATACCTCTCATACACAAGGATCCAAATTGAAGCTCCCATTCTTAAATCATGAGCTTGAATGATTATTGTCATGGTTCCTTTCTCATGAATGGTGACAAGAGTGTCTCTCTGTTCCATTGAGAATGGATGTATAGTATTGGTGGTCTCAAATTCTATCTCCTTTGTGACATAATAATCATGATGCCTCCATAGTTCTCAAAATATCATCCAATTGTTCTTATTTCTTTGTTGCAAAACTAGATTCGGCTCTAAATATAGATCTTGTACATGATAGAGTGGACAAATTTAATAACATTTTCTAATGTGGTAATTCCTCTCAACAAATTACACAGTGCCACACTATTTTGGAATATAAATGATACACATGTTTGTAGAGACAATTTTCTTATTCCCAGAAAATTCTCTAATTTAAAACCTTAGTGAATTGTTTTTCATTTGTGCTTTGAATTCTGGAATCTTTTTTATGACCCAGCATAGTTATCATTTACATAATCCCATGTCAAACTAGCATCAAATCATCTAACTATGCAATTTGTACTTTTCAAATTTTCCATCGAACCTGTGGAACCTTGTGAGCTGCACCTTTGAACCTGTGAACTCCCTGAACTATTTCAAACCTCTTTGAACTTTGGTTCAAAGTAGTTCAAATAGGTTCAAGACCCTAAACTTGAAAGTTTATTTTCAGGGTCTATATGGGTACCAACATAGAGTCAATTAAAAGGAAAGATGGTAGTGTCCTAATGCCAGTTAATAGGGAAATGGTGACTCAAGCTTTACAGCTCCTAGGAAAGACCTTCTCTGCCTTTTCTCCTATGTAGTCAATTGCTAAATTCAATGAGAATAGAGAAGCAAATCACACTTCTATAGCCAAAAGTTGGTTGCTAAACCCATAAAGAGGGGGTTCACATTTGCCTAAGAAATTCAATAGAACCCATGTCCACCCATATATCATTGATTTAATGGTGATGCTACATAGGTTAAATGGGTCACAAATAGCCTATCTTTTCTTTGATTGGATGTACTTTTATGTTCAAATCATCTTAGAAGGAACTCAACTCCTAGATGGGGCTGAATTAATTGCCAGTTCTCTTACAGAATAGCTCAATACATCTAAATTGACTGGTAGCAATTTCTTCATGTCCTCTTATCTCATGTATTGCTTAGCCTACAACACACAATGGCATGGTATGCCACATAAGCCTTGGGTTGCAAATATGTGTGTCTACGAATACTATCCACTTCTACGGAGGGATAAGGTTGTAGAAAATTATAGAAGGGTGTATGACACATTCATGGGTAAAATTTTCTTTGAGCTAGTTGACATCTCTAATAAGAGAATTAGTTTAGAAGCCCAGGAGTTGGTAACCAAGTATGGAAGCTACTACATTTAGTTTCCTAGCTTTACTTACATTAGAATTGGGGGTTTTGAGGATTCACCAATGAGGTTGCCTAGGTATGCATTTGATTGTTCCATCCTAGCAAAAATTTTCAGACAAATCTCCATAGTCCTAAAGAGATTTCTTCCTGAGGAAGAATGGGAAAAATCTTTCCCTATTTCATTAGGCAAGTTCACATGTAAAACTATGGTAGATGCTGTCAGTATAGGGAGTGACATTGGTCAGTTTGACTTCAAGTATTATACCAAAAGGGTGGGGTTTGACAATAAAAACTATGCCATCGGCAACTTAGGACTTAGGTCTCACATGTTTCCTATACCTCACCTAGAGGACTTCTAGGAAGACTATTGTGATGAATCATAGGTAGAAGAAAGGGTGAACAGTAGATTATGCATATCTAAAATCTAGTCAATGAGACTTCAAATCAATGTGGAGGGGATAACTGATGATGGGTTTGAATTGATTGAACCTAGTTTCAAGAAATTTAGTTGAAAAGAGTGATCCTATTATTGATTGGTCTAAAGAAGAAGAGGATAATATTAAGAAGATGAACTTATGTGTGATCCAACTGACTAATGAATGGTTGCAATCAAGAAAGAAGTAGAAAGAACCTAGAATATAAAATGAAGAAGCTAGTTGTACTTCTTTACATTCTCTAGTTTTTGTTTCTAATCTATCTATACAAATTGAAAATGTAGGGTCTACCAAGAAATCAAAAGTTAGGAACACTAAGAAGAAAGCAATAGCTAAGTTCCCACTAGTTACTTCACCATAGAGGATTACAAGGTCCAAAAATAGATTAAAAACTAAGAAAGCCATGGCTCAGGAAGATGTCCTAACCATTAATTTGGATGAAGATAGGATAGAAGATACAAGCTTACACATATCTAAAAGGGAACAATTTGATAAGGATATCTTTGATTTAGATGATGCAACACTGGAGGTGATTGAGACACCAGTAAAGACTCCTAAACAATCCACTGGTTCTGAGGCCACACCTAAATGGTTAGTCTCTTATGTGAGTAAAAAGTGAAGCCTTGTTCCTATCTCTATCCCTGTTAAAGACATAGTCAACAAGTATGTTCAGAAAAATCCTAAGGTCAAGAAAGCAAAAAGCATGGCCCCAATGTTCACAGATGAAAAAATGCAAAAATGGATTGTAGAAGTGGCAACTTACAAACCAAAAGAGGGTGACCAAGAAGTCAAGACAGAGGATTTTGAGGTCACTAGGTTTGAATTAGGAACCATGGATCGAGCAGGTAAGAACCACTTATTCAAACAAACTACTCAGTAGATGCTAAATTCCTCATGGCAAGATGGAAAGGAGAAGAAAGAGATAAAAGAGACAATAATGAATTTGTCACAATTCATTGACACTTTCTGTAGCTTTGACGCCACTCCTTTGGTTTAGTCTCCTCGAATCTTTTACTTGGATTCTACCGAGAGTAAGAATTTTCTAAATCAAGTGCAAAGAGACTGAGCCCTGGTAACTTCAGTAGATGAGTGGATCAATGAAACCGTTAAAATTGGTCTTAGGTACCTCAAAGATGCTCAGCAAGTTATACATGATACAAAAGCCTTAATAGGGGAGTTACAAACATAGAGGTAGGTGTGTGAATGAGAGGAAGAGAAATGGTTTGTAGCTATGTCTAAGTTCCTCGAAATTAAGAAATATGGGTTTGTGAAGTTCTATACAGAAAAATCTGTGAAATCACTTGATGAAGCCACCTTTTTGCATTCTCAAAAAGAAAGTTAGTTGGTGTCTTAGCACCGTCAGGAGCACTATTGTAAAGAACAAAGATAGTGAGATTGAAATTAAGCAGCTACAGAAAACAATGATGACTGAACTAAAGGTGATCAATTTTTCTCATACATACATAGTTAGTCATGGAGATCAAGACCAGAAAATAGCCCTTACAGTATTTGAAAATACTATGAAAAGGCTTAAGGAAAAGCCTAGTCCTAAGCCTTCAGATTTCACAAAGTTGGCCAGGATTGAGTCAATGCATTATCTCTATGTAGATCAACTCCCTACAACTATTAAAAATATCAAGAAATCTAAATGGACAAAAGAGGCGGTGATGACTAGGATCATGAACATGAAATTTCCTCATTTGCAGTTTGCAAAGGAGCTTATTCAGGGACACAAGCAGTGGGAGTTAACACAATTTGTCATAGTTGGAGGAGAGAATCTCGTAGGAGATGAGGAGCGTGCTGCTAACAAGGAGGCTGATCTTTAAATTTAGTTATGTTTTAACTATTTGAAAACTCTAAAGGATGTGTGTCCTTTTTAAATCTGGTTACTCTTAAAACTATCCTAACTGAGAGGTCAGGTTTTTCAAGAGACCTCTAGGCTTTGAATAAACTTTAAGTAGCTTAATAGTGTAGAAGAAAGAGTTAGAAATTTTTGGGAAGGAAATTAGTATTTTTCTTTCAAGTTTCTTTTAGTTTGAAAAAGCAAATTTGATATATCAAGTTTGTTGTTGAAGAACTCATATATATTTTTCTTCCTTTTTGCCTGTGCTACAAAAATAGTTAATATATCAATCGTATTACATTTCAGATAGGTGCAATTTGAAGTGAGTGAATATATGTTCTATGGTGACATTTTTATTCATTCCCTATTTCTGTAATAGATCTTTGCTAGTATCTTGATGATATCAATGATCGTAGCTTGATTTATTTTCCTTTGATTTGTAATTTCTATTGCACTATCTCAGAGAGGTATAGGAAATAGAAAACTGTGATTTTCTGTTTTCAGATATCTTGTTTTTTCTTTTGGAAAAGTTGTAAAGAGTGCTAGTCATCTGAAGAATGATATAGCGACCTCCTAAGCTTTCAGGTTAAAAGCTAGATTGAGAAATCTAATTAATGAAATTCATTGAAAATCTATTTAGGGAGTTGTACCTAGATTAAAATTCAGAGGGAAGTGACTCATATTAAGTACTTACCCAATTTTTAGTAAAGGTTTATCTTTGCAAGGGTAATAGAGTAATAGTCTTGAGTAGAATTGAACCAAGGACAAAATCTGTTTACTAACAGATTTTTGGTGACTCTAGTGGGGAGAGAAACTATTAACCAGTTCCTTTGTTTGGTTTAATGTATAATCATGGTGTTACCCACTGATGTAATACTTGGTGAAGCTGAACTGTACCCAGTCCTACAACCTAGTTTGGATTTCCATGATACCCAAGAGGATATTATTGCAAATCTAAATAACTTGGCCTAGAAATTATGAACAAGTAATCAATAGTATCAACAAGTTTAGTTAGTGTTAGAAGAGGAGGAAGAAATAGGAAAGTGGTTAAGAGGTCTTCCTATTGCCCAGGAAGCTACAGTAGTTGATAGAGCAATACCAAGACCATAAAACTGCCAAGTTGGATCCTAGACCTTACACTAGGTCACAACGAGAGGCGGGTATCTTTGATAGTATCTTTAAAGAATTATGAAATCTTGAAACTTAAAAAGTCCATCCCTCCAAGGAAAAGGCCCAAAGTAGACCATCTTATCCTCCTAGAGAAACTTTTAAGTCATCTACTAAGACCTGTGATTGGAAAGCCTTAACCTTGTTAGGAATCCAAGCTCCTCCACTCCTAACTATCTTCCCAACAGTTATCATGGCTCAACCATGGGGTGCTATAGTGGGGCCTTTAGACTTGATTGCTCAAAATGCTCTTCCTAAGGGAGCCAAAGATGTCCTTTCAAAGTTCACTAGGGATGGCACAGTATCTATAGAGGAACATTTTAATGATTTCAATGTAGCCACTAGCATTTTGGCAGTGCAAACTGAGGATGTAGTAGTTAGACTGTTTGTTCAAACTCTCATAGAAAGAGCTATGGACTGTTTTGGTCACCTACCTGTAGGATCTATAACTGACTATAACTCCATGAAAACCACCTTTGAAGGGTGTTTTAAGAGTGTTGATGATGAGAATTATTTATTGGCACAGCTTACACAAATGAAAAAAGAAATTCATGAGTCTATGAGAGATTATGTGGTTCGATATAATAAATTTATCCACAAGATTCCTACTGATAAAAGACCCAATCATGAAAACCAACAATGTTTCTTTGTTAACTCCATACCCCCTGACAAGATTCAGCAACCGCTTAAGGTCAAGTGACTGAGTTAGAAGATGATTTGATTACAAACAAGAAGTGGAAAAAAGATCTTCAGGCTCCACATTGTCAAACTTCTACTTCTTCCTCAGATCCAATGGTTCAAAGGTTGATGAATGATGTTATAGCACTAAAAAGGCAACTACCCAAACAAGGATCAGCTTACTCCCCTACATATCAAGATGCTAGTAGAAAATAGTCTGGACAATGGCATGGAAAAACTCCACTTTTACCCTTAACTCAACCCAGACTTTCCCTTGAAGGTCCATCTAGAGAAAGGGTTATGTGTTCTTTTCATTTAACAATAGACCATGATGGCAATACATGTCTGGATATGATGAGACATGTGCAAATGGAAGAAACCAAAGATGTATTAGGAAAAGAGATGGTTGAAGAAATGGGTTAGGAGTGAATTGGTGACTCTCGATCATTTTACCTAAAATATGAATCAGACTCCGAAAGAGGAGATATTTTAGTCACTCTTGAAGATTCAACATGTGGTATGCTCACTCACAATTAGAAGTCTCCTAAATACAATCCATCCACATCAAAGTTTACTGCCAAGAGTAAAGATCCTATAAGTAATCCTCCTTTTTCAAATGTTAAGCCTCTCGAATTTAAAATATTGCAAAAAGATACACGAGTCCCCTCATTTGACATAGTTGAGTTTTGTCAATCTTCTGCTATCCAAATTTTGTCTATTGAATATTTAAGATTGAACCCCAAAGAGCTTGATAAATTGGTTAAATATGTCAAAGGTGAATCCCTTGATTCTTCTCATGCTAACCAGTGTACAACTAGTCAAACTAATTCTTTTGTCCAACCCCCATTAGTTGGTCCTCCTTCAAATGTTAATCAAACTAATTCACCCAATGATTCTACTTTAGAAAATAATAATGAAGTTCATGAGCCCTAAAAACTAGAGCCTTTCTACATTTCCTTGCTCCTAAATGGCCTAAAGCTGAGCAATTGTATCATAGACTCAAGGGCATCTGATAATATTATGCCATCTTCAGTAGAAAAATATCTTGGCTTGACTCTGACAAAGACTTTTGGGAGGTGTTATTCAATGCATGGTAAACAAGTACCCCTAATTGGCCAGGTGAAGGATGCATAAGCCATCCTAGCTGCTCATCCAACTAAGAGATTAAAATTAACAATTCTTGCAGCTGATATATCAGCAAGCTATGGTATGCTTTTGAGCAAGACCTCTTGTAGAGACATGGGTGGGGAAATCAAGATGGATTGGTCAGAGGTAGTGATTCCTATCAGAAAGAAGAAGGTTAAGTTGGAACCAAAAGCAAAGAATAAGTACATAGTCTTTCCTTCTGATGATCCAAAAGCTCAGATTTTATACCAGGAGTGTGAGTTTGGCAATTATCTAACCATGGCTAATGAAGTTCCTCCTTTTTTAGTAGTTCAAGATGAAGCTATTTCAATCTAGTCAATGGAGTTTGATGGAAGTTGTCCTAATGTTGGATTAGGAGCTAGGGTTGTTCTTAAAGGCCCTACTAGAGAATGCTTTCCTTTTTCTTTTAAGTTATATTTTAAGAACACTAACAATACCACCGAGTATGAAGCCATGTTGTTAGGCCCACAGGAAGTGAAGGCACATGGAATTTGAGTCCTTATTGTGAGAGGAGATGCTAAACTAATAGTCAAACAAGTAAAGGGTCAGTTCACTATGAAGAATGAATGACTAAAGCATTATAGAGATTTGATTTGGAAGGAGATTGAAACCTTTGACAATTTTTCTATAGAAGTTATTCCAAGAAGTTTAAATTCAAGGGCAGGCTCTTTAGTTGTTTCAGTCTCTTTTTTTCTTCCTCATCCCAATTTCAAAATAGATACTTATAAAATAGAGATGATCTATAGACCTGTTGTTCCTGACAATGTTGATCATTTACAAGTGTTTGAGGATGATGCAAGTATAAGGATTTTATGGCTTCTGTGGAATTTTTTTGCATCCACTTATTTTGAAGGGTCAAGTGAGGTAGGTGAAGAACCCATTTCTGAAGATTAGACATTAGAAGAAATAGTATAGTTAAAAGGTAATAAGATTCCAAAAGGATTTGTTGCACTTGAAAACTTATTTTCTAGAAGAGATGATAGTCTTATCTCAGGAAAAGGAACCCCTCACCCTAAAACACTTAAAGAGTATGATAAAATCAACATTGGAGATGAAACATAGCCTAAATGGATATTTGTGGGAAAGTCTCTTTCTCTGCAAGAAAAAGAACAGCTTCAATCATTGCTGACTACATATTTTGATGTTTTTGCCTAGAATTATGATGACCTGAAGGATTCCAGAGGTGGAAGTTTTAGTCACAACATTCCCCTTAAACCAGAATGTAAGCCTTTTAGAAAAAAGTTGTGGATTTATAATCCCAAAGTGTTAGAAGCTATTCTATAAGAAGTAGACAAAATTTTAAAAGCAAGGATTATATACCTGATTCACCTCTCTACATGGATTGTGAATATTGTTCTGGTGAGAAAAAAGAACGGTGAAATAAGAATTTGTGTGGACTTTCACAACTTGAGCCAAGAAAGCCTAAATGATAACTATGCTTTACCAAAGATGGAGCATGTGCTACAGACTATGGTTGGATCTGAGATTATTTCAATGCTTGAAGGATTCTCAGGATATAACCAGGTAAGTGTGGCAGAAAATGATAAGCATAAAACTACTTTTACTACACCGTGGGGAACATTTTCTTATAATAGAATGCCCTTTGGTTTGATAAATGTTGGGGCAACCTTCCAGAGGGCTATGGACTCTTCCTTTGATGATATGAAGAATAAAATTATTGTTATATACCTTGATGATCTGACAGTCGATTCTCGAAGGCAAAAGCATCACCTCAGAGATCTTCTGTTAGTCCTCCAGAGGTGTCAGGACCATGGTATTTCTCTAAATCCCAAGAAATTTATCTTTTGTGTAACAGAGGGAAAATTATTGGGCCATATAGTTTCTAAAGGAGGGATAAGAATAGATCTTGAAAGAGTAAAAGCCATTCAGCAGCTAGGTCTTCCATCAACTAGAACTGGGGTAAAGTCTTTCTTCGGTTAGATTAATTTTCTGCGAGCTTTTGTGCTAGATTTTTCTGAGTTGACTAGACACATTGTAGGAATGATGAGTGAAAAACAACCTTTTAAATGGACTGAGGCTGGTAAAGAATCTTTCAATAAAATTAAAGATGTTGTAGCAAATGCTCCTTCTTTAGTTCACCCAAATTATAAAATTATTATTTATTTCTATGCTTCTAATCATTCCTTATCTACAATGCTTACTTAGAAGAATGAGATAAAAAATGAAGCACCAATTGCTTTCATGAGTACTCCCCTCAAAAAAAATGAACTTAGGTATTTAGCTATTGAGAAACAAGCCTTTGTGGTTGTCAAAGCCATCAAGAAGTTCAAGTTTTATATTCTTCATTCACACTCAGTGGTTTTTGTTCTTGATTCTACTGTAAAAAGTCTGCTCACACAACAAGAAATAATAATGAATAAAAGGGTAGCCTAGGTGACCAAAATATAGGAATATGATCTAACAATTAAACCAACTAAGCTGGTTAGGGAAAAAGGATTATGTAAATTCATAGTCGAGAGTCTGAAACAAGAAGAAGAGCTTGGAAATATAGAATTGCATGTGCTGCTGGTAAGCTTAATTGATCCTTGGTTCTATGATATTGAATATTATTTGACTTATGGAGAATTTCCTTCTTGATTATCCCCAAAGGAGAGATGTAACCTCAAGCTCTAAGTAGATAAATATGTAATATGGCAAGGGACCTTATTCAAAAGAGGGGTTGATGGCACGTTCCTCAGATGTGTTGATAAAGAGCAGCATGTGCAACTATTAAAAGCCTTTCATGAAGAAGCCTATGGGGGTCATTTTTCTTCTTCTATTACTTCTTTCAAGATTCTTTGTAATTGTTTCTACTGGCTGAGCATGTCTAAAGATGCTTATGCATTTGTCAAAAGGTGTGAAAAGTGCCAGTTGTTTACTAGAAAACCTCAGCTAGTTGTATTACCTTTAAAACCTGTTGTTGTGGATGAACCTTTTAAGAAATGGGGACTAGATTTTATAGGCCCTATTAATCCTCCTTTGAGCACTAGTGATGTTTATATCTTGACCACAACTAACTATTTCACTAAGTGGGTGGAGGCCATTCCAACCAAGAAAGTTAATTCCCAGGTGGTGTGTGAGTTTTTAAAAAATAACATTTTGGTGCATTTTAGAGTGCCTCAGAAGATTGTGACTGATAATGCCACTTACTTTTCATCTTAGGAGTTGACTCTTTTCTATTATGATCATAGTATTTCCCTATCTCATTCATCTAATTATTTTCCTCAAGGGAATCGACAGGCAGAATCAAGTAATAAGAATCTAGTGGCTATTATGAAAAAGCTGGTGGATGATAATGGTAAGAATTGGCACAAAAAGATTTTTGAAGCTCTCTAGGTAGATAGGATAACACCCAAAAGGGTGATTGGCATGGCATCATTTGAGCTAGTATATGGTGTAGGGGTGCAGATATCTCTTCCTTTGGAATTATTGGGCATTAAACTACAAACCGCTATTGAAGATCAAGCTTTCAAAGATTCCCTTGAAAAAAGAATCATGTATTTACAGAAGCTTGAAGCTGCAAGGGAAGTGTTGGTGGATAGGATCATAGAACATCAGCTCAAAATCAAAAAATATCTTTGACAGTGTTGTGGTCCCACAACCACGCTCCCCTTTTTAGGCCCTTATGGCCTCAGGGGCCCCCCTTCTGCTTTTTGCTTGCCTCATTTTTGTCATCTTTAGGGTTGGTGTCCTTAGTTTTCTTTAGTTTGTTGGCCTTGTCAGCCTTGTCATCCTCTTTCTCTTATCAGAGGTCTAAAAGTGTGAGAGGCCCCAACAAAGTGACACCTAATTTTCAATGAAGTTTTCAGCCATTTCAGCCTTGTCAACTTTTCACCAATTTGGTGGTCTGCAAGGTGTGAAAGAGATGGAGCAATGATGGGTGGGTAACCTTTTCCAACTTTTTGGTGGTCGTCGATCCTGAAAGTTTGACTCTAACGGGAGTTGGCCTTTCGGTGTTTTTAGCCTCTCAAATGTCTGAGACACCTAAAAAGGCTGAAAGGCTACTTCACAGGGTGATGATGTCACCAGTCTTGCGAAGCCTATAAAAGGCACGAGGGTCTTTTCAAACCCTCACTTTGCACACTCACTCCTCCATCATCTACCTGCTCTTATTTTCACCACTAGTTGCTTTCACTTCATTTGGCTCCCACTTCCTCACTGGTCTTCATCGAGATCTTCATCTTTTGGGTAGGTGGTCTCCTCGCCTTTATGTTTCTTTTTCTTGTTTGCATCCTTTTTGTTTCCCATTTTCTTGCTTCATCTTAGGTCTGGGGTTTCATGTTTTCAGTCTTTTCAGCTTGATTTTTAGGTCTAGGTTGTCTAGGTTGGCCTTCTAGGCCCTAGAGATTGTCGAGGTAGTCACCTCACATCCCTAGGTGAGTTCGTGGTCAAACTCACCATCAGACTCATTTTTTGGGTCTGACCCAAAACCCTCATTTCGGACCTTCAAGGTTTGAAAATCATGGAGGGTCCAGTAGAGCAGAAAACTCCTAAGTGCTCATGTTGTTGGCATTTCAGTGTTTTCGCACACTGAAACATCACATATCGCTGAAACGCCAAAAGCAACACCCATACTTTTATTTCACTCTCTAGAATTGCAGCCTTTTGGCCTTTTTTGACATTGTGACTTCTTGTGGTTTCGAAGGTCCGATAACTCTAAGAGTCTCTTTCCCCACCAAAGTTCCCTATGGTCTTGTTTTCCCTCTAAGCCTTCCGGTCTTTCAACTTTTCCAGCCCTTTCAAACCTTTCAGCATTTAGGATGTTCGATGAGTCCAAAAGGTTGAAAAGGCCAAAATCTCTAGTGTTTGCTTTGAAAACATGATTTCAATGAGTGATGGTGCTTTCCCAGTTTCTTCTCTGTCACTATGTTACTGATTCAGGCCTTGTGCTCTTTTACAGACATGGCTGAGAAGGTATTGGCATCGCTAGTAATGAAACACTAGTTCAAAGAATACCACCCACCATCCAAGGTGACTGACTTACATGCTAGGATAACCAATATTGATATCAGAAATGTGAGTTGGAACGAGTACCTTAATAAGTTTTGTTAGCCAGTGGGACATTCAAAAGATTGCACTTCATTGGTCCATTGTTCCTTGGTGAATGCAATGGCACACCCTATCTCAATACAATTGGTGAAATTGATTAACACACTGGCCAACAACTATGTCCCAGATGAGCACATGGTCAGAAATAGCATGGGGGAAGTGGTCTTGGACCTGAGGCCTGACAATATTGAGGATGTTTTCCATCTACCCAAGGGTGTAGATAAGTTCTTCAACTTCAATGTAAACAAGGGGATGGAATTCTATAACAAAGATATGTAGAGGGCTCACAACATTGTTAATAATGAGTACCTGATGTAGCCCTTACCCAAGAACAGGCTAGATAGAATTGATATGAGGAGGGGTTACATGAAAGAAGATATCCAGGCTGCCATAAAAATGGTAAGCAGGGTGTATGGCTTGCCCAAGTCTCATCAACTAGAGCCCTCAATGATCTTCCTCATCCAGAAAATAAAAGAAAGACAAGTAAGGTTCGATTGGGCTTCTATTCTAAGCAACTAGTTGGATGAACAGCTGACTCGGGTAAAGACAGACCCCCACTTTTACATGACATCTTATGTTGTGTACTTGCTAGCCCCCAGGGTAGTATATCTAGGGTTGACCAAGGTTGGAAACATCATGGAACAAAGCACATGGCCTTTTACTTTGTATCCTCAATTGGTGTGGAAGGACTTCCTTGCACATAATAGCCCATAATTTAGGATAGTTAATGATGCTTTCATCTTTGCAATCATTAGCTCCATCAAGGGTGATTTTGCTAAAAGGTTATCAATAGAAGCAGTGGCCTAAGTAAAGGCCATTGGGGCATCTTACATTCAATTCTGGACATTCACATATATTCAAGTTGCAGGAAGCACCTTAGCACCCAAGAAGCTCTTGAGGTACCCCCCTGATAGGGTAGTTCTACTAGAGATAGCAAGGCAATTGTTCGATGCTCATGAGCATATCAAGCACAAGAAGAAACACTGCTTGAACTTTCCTATTTCAGTTGGCCCTCATTGTGTCCCTAACATGAAAGTCTACAAGTCATTAGTTGGAGAATGGGATGAATTCCCACTAGCAACCTAGAGTTTGGTGAGGCTGCATTTTGACCTAATTGGTACTTATAGCCACATAATGGGAAGACACTATATCCATGAGCCACATATTGAAGACCATTAGGATAATTGCATGGATGATTATGAGGTGAGAATCTGTGACTATTTCCAGATGAGCTTGGAGTTGGCATAGGGTGCCCTTTCCTTGAAGATTCCATAGAAGGTGCTAGATGTCAACTCTGATAAAATCCTAGATTCCATATATAACATGGACAAAGTATATACTAGGGCCATTCTAAATGTAGAGGTGGATCTAGATGAGAATGATAGCATGGACTTTAGAGCCTAGCATGTGATCAAACTGACAAAGTCTTGGGTGGCTCACCCATTTCCTATGCAACCACTTCTATGAAGAAACTCCCCGAGAAATCATCTCAAGAAAAGAAGAAGGGAGAGAAGTTACTGAAACCTCAATTTAAAGGGGCTACCCCTCTAAAGCCTGAGACTGTATATCACCATGAGTGTCCCACCATGTATGGTCTGGTCACACACTCTAAATAGGTAAAAACCAAGATGACTAGGAGCATTGCTCCACTGGAGGCACCTTCATCAAGTGACCATAGTTCTCCCATCTCAAAAAAGAGAACAAAGTTCAAAATAGTAGGACCTAAGCTGACTCAAGTAACCAAAGGTCATGTTTACAAAAAAAAGGTAGGCTCAACCCCTACATAGATGGATATTCTAGAAGAAGAAGATGAGGATATGTTGGATGAAATTCCTCTTAGTAGGAGGACACAGACAATGGGATTCCTGAAGAAAAGGAGAATAATGGAAGATGATCCTAAGGATGATGAAGGGGCTTCTTAGGTAGAGCCAATGAATTTGGATACCTTAGGTGATGATGAATTCAACATCTCTAATTTTGTAGGTTTGTATGGGTTCAAAGAGGCTGAGCAACAGGCTCCTATGTAGGTCACCAACCTTTTTAGTGGTGTAGGAGAAGAGTTACCACATGAACCTTGAGGGCAGAGTGATGCTGAAATAGCCAAAGACCAGGAGGGTATTACAGAGCATGAGAATGATTCTTCTATTAAGATCACCTCGGAGGAGGAAATAAGTACACAAGTACCTTTGGATGCATCTATTCCACCTTTGCCTCCATCTCACCCTTCCACACTTCCCACCATTCCACTTCAAGAGCTTCCCACTACCTCACTTTCCACTCCCGTGCAGGATGCTTCGTTGTCTCAGCAACCTTCTTCTTCCATTGTTCCTTTCCCAACTCTAACTCCACCAGCCCATTCGACCATTCCCCTCATGTCTCCTACACCTCCCCCACTCAACATTCCTCCCCAAGTTCATGTTGAGTCAATGACCCAGAGCTCATAGGAGCTAGAGAAAGAAGTTGAAGTCACTAGTGGAGAAAGGGGAGAAGAAATTCATATTGGATCTGAAGAGGAAGATGACAAGGGAGAATCACAGGCAGAAGAAGAGCCACATATAGAAGAAGATCTACATACAAAAGAAGATAGGCCTCAAATAGATACTGAGGAACAAACAGCTGATGAGCAATAGATGGCTGATGAGGGAGAGCCAGAACAAGATATTAGAAATGAGTAGGAGGTAGAAGAAGAAGAAGCTCCCGAAGTGATAAGGATGGAACATGTGGGGACTTCTATTGCATTGGCTACTCCCTATGAGCCATTGAATACATTCTCAAAGCCTACTTGGTTTACTAAAGAAGTGCAGTTGAGGGTTAGGGTATATACCGATGAAGAGGTTGATATGACTATGCTAGGGCACACCTTCCACCAAATGGCACCAGTTCCCTAGGCAAGGAGAATGTCCTATGTAATGCAAGATTAGACAGGGAGGTGGAAGGCATAGGTGGCTATCCCTATAATGGATATTAGCACAAAGGAGATAACTCCAGAGGACTATGTGTTAGAAGAAGTGGACTTGGGAGAACCAACCAGAGAAGGTAGTAAAACCTTGGCTACTTTGGGTTTGAAGCATGCTCTAGGATTCATGAGTAAAGATGAAGAAAGGATAAAAGCATTGGAAGAATAGAATGAAGCAATGAAGAAATTTATTTTGAAGATGACGGGTCCAATTGACCCAAATGACCCCGAAGCCTCATTACAGGAAATTTTGGAAAAGAAGGGGGATATAGACACTAACATTCCACATTGTTTTGTATAGGCTTGTGTTGAATGGAAGCTAGATTTTGAGCAATTCGCTATCTTATCTCTTAGGTAGATTTTAAGGCCCTTTCAAGGTATTTTGGTAGGAATAACTTCCCTAGTAGAGATTATGAGTGACGAGAATGGGGTAGAAGAAACCATCCTCAATTGGCAAAAGGTACTAGATGAGTTAACAATGATCAGGAAGCAATGCTTCCAGGTGCTAATGAAGATTTATGAAGGAGTAGAATTGGATAACTTTGATGAATGGATCCAAGAGATAGCAGTGGCATTGGCCATATTTGAGAAGGTGCTCAAAAGGTTAAATAAAAGATGAGATGACAGCATCCTATTTGTAAAAGAGTTACAGAAGTTCTTTGAAGGGTTAGATTTGGATCTGTTCAATGATGATGATGATAAGACTATGCACTCAGTGAATGATATTGTTAATTAGTATTTTAGTATATTTTGGTTGGTAAAGTCAAAGGAGGATCTTCAGCAAATTTTTTATTAGAGAGAGGAGATTCAAATAATGCTACCTCGAGAAGAAGAGATAAAGGCTTTTGCTAGGGAATTGAAAGATTTCAAAGATAGATAGGGGGAGATTATCCAAGGCATTAAGATGTCAGATTTCAATGAGGTGTTGGAGGTGGTGGATAGATTCAAGAAAGCACATCTAGAAGTGCCTTCTAGCTAGTGGACCCCCAGCTCAAGATCTATCCGCTCCCATGTACAAAAGGTTTAGTTTTGGTACTTAGTCATTTTTTCAGTGCAGGATTTTTGGCCATTTCGGCCATAGCGAGTTTTTGGCCACCTAGAAGTCTGACAACTCTGACAAGTCTGAAGTAGTAGAGATAAGGACAACACTTAGCCAATTTTGGGTGTTGAGTTTTTCAAACCAAGTGTCCAGTTTGGGCATTTTTTTGGCACGTCTGGGAGTTGACTCTAGTTTTCTCAGAGATCACTTTTCAGTCATCTGGGCTTCTTTCTATGGATCATTTGGGCATGATTGTGGGATTTCATTTAGTCAGAACTATGTGGAGTAGCTGGGGTTAATGATCAAGGGTACAAACATGAAGATCATCAAGTGCATGCACCAGTTCCAACCCATTTTTTAGATTTCTAATGCTTGATTCATCTGGATCTTTGTAATGCATGAGGTTTAATTCCATGTAGGATAGTTTAACTATGCTTTAGAAGTAGTTTCTTTAATGCAAGCTTTATTTTAGATTTACTTTCAAGTTTTAGTTGTAGCAAAACCCTAGCTGTGAAAATAAGAGGAGAGCTCTATAAATTGTAATAAAATGATGTAATGAGTGTCAATTTGATCATTAATACAATATATACAATTGGTGCTTCATTCATGGTTTGATTTTTCTTCCATCTATGTGAAATTTATGAATGTGTGATTTGCTCATTCTTTATTTCAAAGAGCTGATTGATTTTTTGATGATTTCAAGTCTGTGATTTCTTAATTTGGTGTTTGCTAGTATCACATTGCTCTGTTGTGACGAATCTCTGAGAAGATCTTTCTTTGGTGCCTAATGATTAACTTGTCTCATGTGTACATGCATCTGGAGTGGCTTTGTGATCTAATGAGTTTTGACTTATCATACATCTGCATTTGTTCATACTTCCATTGGTGATTGCATTTGTTTAGCTGAAGATTGTGACATGATCTGATCTCTATTGTATGGGTTTCTTCATCTTCTCGGTCATTTAATTCGCATGGTGGTGTGATTGTTAGCATATGTCCATTAGGTTTCTTTTAGTATTTCCTTTCAAGTTTCTTGTTACCTTACTCTTTCTAACCCTCTTTGCAAAAGTTGCTTTCAATAGGATAATTTAAATTAGTATTCTCATTTCTTAAAACTAAAAATTGGATCAAAAAAGAGATATTGTGGAATCCTAAAGTTTGTTTTGCAGTTTCCCTTAAGAGAAAACCAGGAAAGGCCTCCTTGTTAACAAATTCACATTTGTCTTCTGTTGAGCTATCCAAGTGGTTGAGACCCAGCCCAAAAGAACCTTGAGATTTATTTCATCAATCTTCCAAGAGGGGAAGTTGCTCACACAAATTCCTAGCCATTGTCTTCATGTAAAAATGATGCTCAACAAAAGTGGTGCTAGAAGGAGGGCCCTCAAAAGGGACACCCTAGAATATTGGATCATTCTCCCCTGAGAGATTTCAACGAGTCCTTAGATCTTCACCCAAAAAAGGGGATTTCCTTGAACTTACAAAGTTTTGTAGACCTTGCAATAGCAAAACAAAGCATAGAGAGGATACCTCAGATCATCTAGATCTTCCTCCAATTCCAACCATTTCTACCCTGCCTATTTCTCCACCACCACCAGCTCCAATGGCATTTTTTGCAAATGCCCAAAGTTCACCACTAAACTTGTAGGGATAGCTCCATTAGCTGCCCAAGAATCTTGAGAAATTCTACCCACGATTCATCTATGGAGAATCCAGGATAGTAGAAGAACACGTCCATGCATTTAAAGAATTGTGCAATCGGAAAGAGATTGCTCATCAAGACGTCGTGTGTTGCATTTTCCCATACACACTGGGAGAATTCGCATACAATTGGTACCTAAATCTACCATGAGGATCCGTTACTACCTAGCAAGACTTTGAAACAAAATTCCTAAATCAATTCAAATTATATGTGGATTCAGCAACTGTCCATCACCAGTTCATTTTGGTAAGAAAGGACCTCAATGAATCTATTGCCATGTTCAACCACCATTTTCACAAGATGTATTAGAAAGTTGAGGCTCCATACATGGTACCAGTTGGAGCCACCATACAAGTATACTTTTGTGCCTTGGACCCACTAACATCCATATTCCTAAAGAGATTGCCTCCAGGAGACATCGATACTCTGGAGAAAGTGTGTAACGAAGCTATCTTGTTCACTCAACAAATGGACCCACAAGTAGGAGGAGGTTATGGTGTCCCACCTACATTGACAAATGTTGTTGTAACTACTCCTTTCATAGTAAATAATCAATTACCAATGCACCAAACCCTGAAGATCAACTTGGTAACAACTCCATATGTTGTTGCCCCACCATTAACCATTACATACCCAGGGTATGACACACACAGGGCTGCCTTGTGTGAACAAAAGGTCACCATCCCAAATGAACCAGACCGAGCCCTAGTTAATGAGGTAGATGCCATGAAGAAGATGTTGTCTCAACTAACTATAGATATCACACAGATGAAGCTCAACCCAACTCTGAATCAAGGAAATCCTCCATGACCAGCTACTATCCCAAATACTTACTCTCAAAATCAGAATCATAGTTACGATAATTACAACAACAATAACAATAATGGAGGGGGTTATGGGAATGTCTCTCAAGAAAAATAGTTTGGACAACAAAGGGAAAATAGGGCTTGGAATATGCATCCGAATAATGGTAGCATCCCCATAGATAATGCCAATTTCTTTAGTTCATTGAAAGCTAGCTACGCCCAAGGTCCCAGTATGCATTAACCAGATTATGAGTATAAAGGGGAGTTTGATAATCAAAATCAAGATCCTGAGGGTTCCCAGGCCCATTTTAGTGCCATTGTATTCAAGTCATATGACCCAAGCTCGGATGAAACTTTGATCAATAACACCTTAGAGGAAGAGTTTGTTTTCCCATTGAACCAAGTGAGCCAACCAAAATATTCCAAAATTTAGGCCTTCCAGAACAATGATAGAAATAAGCATAACCTGACAAGTAGGGGGGAACCTTTGATGGATAGCATTCCTCCAAGTATGCAGCCCACTCCACCTGACCCAAGGGCCAACAATAATTCCATGCCCCCGAGGGGACCTAATACCACTATTGTTTAGACAACATCATATCAACCAGCCATATTGAAAAACCTAGCCTGGGCCAATGAAAGGTATAGTGCAGTAGAGGAATTGAAAAAGGTTAGAATGAACATGTTAATGTATGATATGCTTTAGAGTTGCCCCACTCAAAGGAAAGCTCTCCTAAAAACCTTGGATCATTCCAAGTCAGCTTCGCCCAACAATAATGCCAATAATGTATCTAATGCAAATGTAGCAAAGGCAATGTCGACCATGTTCAAAGATAGGGTAGAGGTGCCTCTGTTCTTACTGTTATTCATTGAATTTGCACCTCTTATCTCAAGCTCTCTTATTCTTGATAATCTAGTATAACATGGGAATCATCTCAAGGTTGTGGGACCTTTTGCTAACCGAGATGAGACCTCTAGATTCTAGGCTGGTTCCTCTTGGATAGTCACCTAGATTTGCTTCTTAACATGAAAAGTAAACTTAGAGGGGAAAGCGATAGAAGGAGTGCATGGAAAGGGAAATAATAGAAAGAAAATCTACCTACTAGGTGATGCATTGAAACTAGGGTTTGGATCTCAGTATAGAGGGATGAAACCAGTGAAAGACTTAGGTCTAGTAGATCACAGCTCTCTGAATAGGCTTGCATAAATATTTCATAAGAAGGTCCAAAATAGAAAGAGGCTATTTTAGGAAAAGATGGTTTTCACAAACAATAGCATTACTAAAGATTCAGGCACAATTTATGACCTGCAAACAACATCCGCTCCTACAACTAGGCATAGGAATGAGACATGATTGTTAAGGGGCTTAAAGTATACCCACAGAGACATTCACATCCAATCACCCACAACAATGCACAAAATTGCAGAAAAAGAGAAGGACCAAGAACCCTAAGCTATCACTGAGAAACATGTAAAAATATTGAAAACCATTAAGAGATAACTCACATAAGAAGACATAGAGACAGGAGAAATGTCATAAAATATCTTCAGTATCTGAACAATCAATGGGAATTTTACAATTGTAGAAAAGTTAAGGGGCAGAAAGAATGCCTTCAATAACCTTTGGGAAAGAAACTTTCTTTCTTACAATTGCCAGATTTTGAGCACTACAGCCTCCAAAAAAAGAATATATACATCCCCTGCGCACAAGCAGGAATAAAAAAACATAACTCAATTAGGGCTACCTAGATATGCATAAAATAATCCACCCTAAAACCAGTCATGTCTGATCATAAATGTTTCTCTAAAAATATCCAACCGATCAGATATATCTCCCCTTGCATGTCCATCTCTGTACCTAATCATTCCTGCAAATAAAAGACCTCAATCCATCTACTACTCTGCAAGTTGGGCTATCATGAATGCCCAAAATCCGATCTGAGATCCTTGAAAGGACCCAAAAATGGTAGCCTAAAACCTCTGCAAAATCTCCTAGCTACAACTGCCTTCAAAATTATCAATTCTCAGCTACCCGCACTCACAAGTGTCTCTATAGAAAAAAGGCCCACCAACAAAGTTGCACCACCTAAAAAAGTCAACGGTCACATGATTGCCTGAGCTCAAAAGCTTTTATGCGATCATGCGACAGCTCTTTAGAAAACTTGCCTCCACTTGCCACATAGATGCTCGGGATCCAACGCTGGTGAAAAACCCTGCAGAAGACTTCAAATTTGGGCCCCAATGGTTACCATTTATTCATTTAAAACTTGGCTATTGATCACATTTTTCTGGCAAATCGGACAATCTTGATCATCCCCAAAATAGTTGTGAGCCCCTATGAAAGGTCAAAGTCCACATCGGTAGTCAAGAGCCAATTGGAAGCGAGCATACCAACACGTCAGCATCCATGCAAACTTAACATTAAGTTAACCCCGTGTTCATTTTCACTTTAGTCACAGAGTCACTTAACTTTTCCTTAACCCCACCCAGATCTAGCGACCACGTGAAAACTCTAACTGGGCAACTACTCATCCGCAAACTGAGATTCCAATCAGATGGTGAGTGCAAGATCACATACCCTTCAAATATTCTTTCTGATCATGCACCAACCATAGATCCTATTAGAACTGGGACCCCACCAAACACACGTGTCTACTTGCAAATCCCCATCAGCATACGACAACCAATAGAAGATGAGCATATCAGCAAGAAAGGACCCACCATCAGAGCCTCAATAATAAAGCAATATTGACAGTTGTCGCATGATCACGAGGCACAAGAATATTCCATTAGATCATGCACCAACTGTAGATCTTACTTTATCTTTAATCGCATAGCCGAGACCGCCAAACATCTGGAGACTTAGTGACTAAAGGAAAGATAACCGCCCGCCAGGTTGCAGGATGGTAAGGACTTAACCACCAGAAATGAGAGATTGCGTGAACATATAGTTGCAAGATCACTGAATAAAATTAACCACAAGGCCCAAGCATGACGTTAACCTTTAACTTAACCCAATCACATCTAGAGACTTAGTGACAAAGGGATTCGCTAAATCTCATAATCCTTTTATTAACTAGTGTTAAACCCTGAGAACCCATGACTAAAGCAATCTCCAAGTCACTGAATAACCTTCTTTACCTCTGGGTCTATCTGGCAACTATGAGAGATCCTCCAACTGCACAACCGCACAAAGCCTACCAACCTGGGGCCCACAACAACCTTCACTAACTGCCAGGAAGCTTGTCGCATGATTGCATGCGGTTAGGAATCCGCATGCGATCATGTGACCAACATGAAAATTGTTACACTTCTAATTGCAAATTTATCCCAGGCCCACCACCAAACTACAACCTCCTACTGGCACGGCTAACGGTTTGTCGCATGTTCGCATAGCCTAAAAAGGGGCTATGCGATCATGCGACAGACTGCTAGCGTTCGTCAAAAACAACCACTAGGCCCATTAACAGGTGTCATCCTATTGCATGATCGCAAGGGTAAGGAATATTTCTTGTGAACATGCGACAACCATAAGAGTTTGAGAAAAGCCAGCCACGGGGCCCCACCAGGTCAGAGTTGCGCACTTATGAAATGAATGCTGCCAAAGGAAGAAGTTTGGAAACATAGAAGGGGTCAAAAACATAGAGGGTTTTCGAGTGAAGGTTGAAAACACACCAAGCTTTCAGAGTGGAGGTCGAAAACACACTAAGCTTTCAGACCAAAAGGCAAAAACATCCCGAGCCTTTAGAGAGAAGGTCAAAAACACATTGGGTTTTCAGGCCAAAAGGCAGAAAACACACTAGACTTTCGACACTTGAGCACTTCTTTTGGAAAAAATAGGATTGTGGCCAAAAATGAATGATAGGGAATTTTTGGGTAACATTTTGGTGACCTCTCCAGGATGTCAGCCTGCTAGACACTTAGACCAGTTGCCTTGAAGCAATCCATTGGGCATAGGAGTCATCCTGAGCACGAAAACCTAGTGGAGAGACAAAACTGAACCAAAAGACAGACCTATGTGCATGCACTTCTTGGGAAACAGGAACTAACCATGAAAGTAGGGAAAGAAAGTAAGAAACATATTTACAAAATTTACAAGGACCTACAAAGAGGGATTAACCTCAAAGAAAGGCTTCAAGTGGAAACCATTCACTGAGATTGGTAGGGCATCTCCTTTAAGGGTTGAAAGCTAAAAAGCGTTAGATCCTTTGCACTCTATTATAACAAATGGTCCACCCCAAAAGGAATCAAACTTTATGTGCTTGCCAAGTTTTGACCTGAACTCATCCCATTTGAGAACTACATCTCCAACCTTGAAGTTTCTGACCCTAGCTCTTTTATCAAAGCTTCTCTTTGTTTGACTCTGATGGAATGCCATATCTTGCATTGATTTATCTCTGATCTCTTCTAGCTCCATCAACTGGGCATATCTGATTTGCATAGGATCACTTTCTTCAAACAAGGCATACTGAGTGGCCAAGTCCAAAGCTGGTAATTCATTTGAAATAGATAACTTAGCCTCTCTACCATACACCAACATGTGTGGGGAATTACTAATGATTTTCTTTGGAGTAATTCTATCTAACCACAAGGTAGATCTCAATTTAGTATGCCAGTCCCTCTAACTGTCTTGCAGGGTCTTTTTGATTATTCTAATCAGATTCTTATTTGTTGATTCTACCAAACCATTCCCCTGAGGATAGTAATTGGAACTTGTATCCAGATAAATGCCCTTCTTGACTACCCACTCTGAGACTTTGAGGCCTGTAAATGCTAATGCATTGTCTGAAACTATAGAATCTGGAATGCCAAATCTATGAATGATGTCATCATAAAAACTTAAAACAACACTCTCATTAGCTTCTTTTAAAGCAATTGCTTATGTCCACCTAGTGAAATAATTGGTTGCAGTGATTATCCGCGTGTCCTGCACTAGATGGAGGGTTAATCATTCCAATGAAATCTATACCCCACTTCATGAAGGGCTACTCTATTTTGACTGGCTGTAGGGGCAGAGTTGCAAATCTTTCTTTCCCTACAAAAATAGCACATTTAACACATCTTCTAACATAATCATGACTATCTTTGAAGATAGATGGCCAATAGTATCCAGCCCTCATGATCTTAAAAGTCGTAGTCCTAGGAGAGAAATGGCCACTAGAAGCTCCATCATGAAACTCAAATAAGACATCTGCAACCCTTTCCAAATCTATGCATCTTAGAAGGACACCATTGTGATCCTTTCTGAAAAGAATTTCATCTATCAGCACAAAAGAAATAGATTGTAACCTGTAATACCTCCTTTTTGCTGAATCTAGGCCTGCAGGATATTGTCCTATCTTCAAATAATTGATCATATTAGGCAACTAGCTAGTCGCCTTGGCTTGCCCTCCTATAGAATGCACCACTAGAGATGCATCTATGTATTCCAGTTTCTTTGAACTTCCATCTTCTGCCAGATGCTCACAAAGACCTCTTCCTCTAACCAACTTGGTAGTCTGAATATCTATGTCATATTCCATCACCTTAGTGATCCAACTAGGTCTTTTTTCATTTAGGTCCTTAGAAAGAAAAAATTCTTTGACACTTGGATGAGTAACCATCAAATGCACCTTGCTATGGGTCAACAAATGTCTAAATTTTTTGAGGCTCTTTACCACAACAAGAACATGTTTTTCTACAAAAGAGTATCTTTGTTCATATTCTTCTAAACCTTTGCTAAAGAAATTAATAGGCTGCTCCAATCCTTCAGCATTTTCTTGAGTCAACATTGTAGATATAACATCATGACCCCCATAAGCATAAAGGATAAAATCCTTACTAAAATTTGGGTTTAGGAGAGCAGGAGCTTCTATTAAGGCTTCTTTAATAGCTTGGAAGTTAACTTTTCCTTCTTTGGTCCAACTGAAGGCTGAACCCTTCCTCAACATGGCCGTCAAAGGCTTGAGTAACTCTACAATGTTAGGCAAGAATCTCCTAACAAAGTTAATCTTTCCTATGAAAGATTGGAGTCCTTTCTTGTGATGTGGTAATGGTAGTTCTAAGATGGCTGCAATTCTCTCAAGATCCACTGTAATTCCCTCTTTGGATACTACATATCCCAATAGTTTTCCTTCATGAGCTGCAAACACACATTTCTTGGGATTAAGGGATATCCCAAATTCTCTGCATCTTTCAAAAATCCACCTCAAATGTCTAATGTGGTCTACTGCATGCTTTGAGTAGACAATTATGTCATCTAGGTAGACCAGGACAAACTTGTACATGAGGCCCTTAAAGGCCATATCCATTGCTTTTTGAAATGTAGCACCTGCATTTGACAAACCAAAGGGCATCTTCTGATATGCCATGGTTCCCCACTTGGTTGTAAATGTAGTCTTATATTGATCCTCTTCTTTCACTAAGATTTGATTGTATCCTGAATAGCCATCCAACAATGAGAATCTCTCGGATCTAGAGACACATTGTAGAATTTGTTCCATAGAGGGTAGTGGATGGTGTTCTTTTAATGAGGCTCTATTCAAATCCATGAAATCAACACATAACCTCAACTCCCCATTCTTCTTCCTGACAGGAACAAGGTTGGAAACCCAACTAGTATGTTTGATGGGGTAGATGATGCCACTTTCTATCAGTTTGAGCACTTCCTTATGCATAAGTGGTTCAAGCTTGGGATTAACAGGCCTTTGCTTTTGCCTTACTGGTTTAGCATTAGGCTCCAATTCAATAGTGTGTTGAGCAAGGGTAGGATCAAAACCCTTGAGGTCTCCATACCTCCATGCAAAAACATCACTAAATTCTCTAAACAATTTAGTGTAAGCTTGCTTTTCTGAATTAGTGTTTACTTTTCCAAATTGTAGGCTATTACCTGGTTCCAACTCTAATTCATCACAATGTTCCTATTGGACTACTAGGCCAGCTTTATTTTTCTTGACTTCATCATCCTTGTTGAAGATAGTCTCTAAGATGACAAGACCTTTAGGCATCTTATTAGATCTAAGTTGTATCACTTGATCACCATAGTTCTGTGATAACCTCTTTTGATTGTTCTTTGAAAAGACATCTTCAAACAAGAACTGCAGAATTTGTTCACCATTGTCAAACACTTGCCAATTAACATTATTATCAAGAATTGAAGGTCTGACAATAATCTTGATGTGCTTCTGATCTACCTCCTTTGAAATGCTATTGGGGATGTCAAACTGAGATCTAATAGCAGCTAACCTATCAACATTTTGATTTAATTTTCTAGGGATAGCAACGATATTGAAAGCATGGAAATCTTCAATTGCATCCAAAACTCTATGCTTGTATGCTTTCATGAAATCATTTTTGGTTGCACTCACCCCTCTTACTTGGCTGACAACAAGTTCACTGTCACCATATACTATTAACGCTTTAAGCCCTCTTTTTCTAGCCCATTCTAGTCCATTAACCAGACTTTCATACTCTGCAGTGTTGCTGGTGCAGGAAAAACTAAATCTAAAGGTAGTATAATACCTTTCTCCTTTTGGGGACACCAGCATAGCACCTCCACCAAAACCATGTCTACTTCTTGCTCCATCAAAAAATAGTTCCCAGACCTGACTATCCCAATCATCTGAATCAATGTGTCCTTTGAGAAGGCTTGGTTCTATGGCTCCACTTTCTTGAATCAGATAACTTCCCAAACCAAAATCCCAAACAAGACTCTCTTGGATCTCTGAGGTTCTTTCATCTAGGAGAATATTGGGGATATTCTCTATTTTGGTGCTTGCTTCACTAATGGTTGGGAAATCATTGTCATCAAATATAGGGCAATTAGTATTGATGGAATTGGACACATATGGCTCTATATGATGTATTGCTAAGGCATCTGATTTAATGGTGACTTTGGTACCATACCTTGTATGAAAGAGGATGTGAGATGATTCAAAAGAAAGATAACCTCCTATCTTGGCTGTGAACTCTCTTGAGAGACATATGGCAAACAATGCAAGGAGATCTATGATATATATGTCAAGGAGAATGGAAAAATTAGGACTAGCATGGAGAATTAGACTGGTATCCTTGGCCACACCTATAGTACTGACTGAGGATCCATCAAGTTGTGTAACCTTCTTTTGGAAGGGTTCATATTTAAGTCCTAATTGATCAGCCACTTTCTTGGGCATTACAGTGCTAGTAGCTCCACTATCTACCATACAATTATGCACTAAAGATTTCCCAATAATTAAAGATACATAAAAGGGAGGTGGCTTTAAATTCCTACCTTGCATGGTATTGGCCTTGTAGTTTCTAGTTGGAGTCTCCTTTTCTTGATCAGTGTTGACCAACACTAGTTTTGCAGTCTCTTTTGCAAGTTAAGGATTTTTTGCCTCTCTCATGGCCTTCTCCAAAATTTTAGGTTGTCCTAGAATAGACAAAGAGTCCCACATAGACATGGTGACATTCACCTTCTTCATGTTGTCTACAATATTATAAGGTGCCACAGTACCAAAATCTCCCAGCTACAACTACCTTCAGAATTATCAATTCTCAGCTACCCACACTCGCAAGTGTCTCTGTAGAAAAAAGGCCCACCAAAAAAGTTGCACCACCTGAAAAAGTCAACAGTCGCATGATCGCATGAGCTCAAAAGCTTTTATGCGATCATGCGACAGCTCTTTAGAAAACTTGCCTCCACTTGCCACATAGATGCTCAGGATCCAACGCTGGTGAAAACCCCTATAGAAGACTTCAAATTTGGGCCCCAACGGTTACCATTTCTTCATTTAAAACTCGGTTGTTGATCACATTTTTCTAGCAAATCCGATGATCTGGATCATCCCCAAAATAGTTGCGAGCCCCTATGAAAGGTCAAAATCCACATCGCCAATCAAGAGCCAATTGGAAGTGAGCATACTGACATGTCAGCATCCATGCAAACTTAACATTAAGTTAACCCCAGGTTCATTTTCACTTTAGTTGCAGAGTCGCTTAACTTTTCCTCAACCCCGGCCAGATCCAGCGACCACGCGAAAACTCTAACTGGGCAACCACGCATCCACAAACTGAGATTCTAATTGGATGGCAGGTGCAAGATCTCATACCCTTCAAATATTCTTTCCAATCTTGCGCCAGTCATAGATCCTATTAGAACTAGGACCCCACCAAATACATGTGTCTACTTGAAAATACCCATCAGCATATGACATCCAATAGAAGACGAGCATATCAGCAAGAAAGGACCCACTGTCAGAGCCTCAATAATAAAGCAAGATCGACAGTTGTTGCATGATTGCGAGGCACAAGAATATTCCATCAGATCATGTGCCAGCCGTAGATCTTACTTTATCTTTAATCGCATAGCCGAGACCGCCAAACATCTAGAGACTTAGTGACTAAAGGAAAGATAACCGCCCGTGAGGTCGCAGGATGCTAAGGACTTAACCAGCAAAAATGAGAGATTACATGAAGACACAGTCACAAGATCACTGAATAAAATTAACCACCAGGCCCAAGCATGACGTTAACCTTTAACTTAACCCAATCACATCTAGAGACTTAGCGACAAAGGGATTTGCTAAATCTCGTAATCCTTTTATTAACTAGTGTTAAACCCTGAGAACCCGCAACTAAATCAATCTCCAAGTCACTGAATAACCATCTTTACCTTTGGGTCTATCTGGCAACTGTGAGAGATCCTCCAACTATGCAACCACACAAAGCCTACCAACCCCAGGCCCACAACAACCTTCGCTGACTGCCAGGAAGCTTGTTGCATGGTCACATGCGGTTAGGAATCTGCATGCGATCATGCGACCAACATGAAAACTGTTACACTTCTGACTACAAATTTAACCCGGGCCTACCACCAAATTGCAACCTCCCACCAGCGTGGCTAACGGTTTGTTGCATGTTCGCATAGCCTAAAAAGGGGCTATGCGATCATTCAATAGACCACTAGCATTCGTCGAAAACAACCACTAGGCCCACTGATAGGCGTCATCCTATCACATGATCGCAAGGGCAAGGAATATTCCTTGTGAACATGTGAAAACCACAAGAGTTTGAGAAAAGCCAGCTGCGGGGCCCCACCAGGTTGGAGTTGTGCACTTATGAAATGAATGCCACTAGAGGAAGAAGTTTGAAAACATAGAAGGGGTCGAAAACACAGAGGGTTTTCAAGAGAAGGTCTAAAACACACCAAGCTTTTAGAGTGGAGGTCAAAAACACACTGAGCTTTCAGACCAAAAGGCAAAAACATCCTGAGCCTTCAGAGAGAAGGTCGAAAACAGACTAGGTTTTAGGGCCAAAAGGCAGAAAACACACTGGACTTCCGAAACTTGAGCACTTCTTTTGGAAAAAATAGGACCGTGGCCAAAAATGAATGACACGGAATTTTTGGGTAACACTTACTTAGCCTCAAAATATTTGGAAAGAACCTGCACAATTGTTTAATCAACTCAGGTGCCTCATGTAATGGAATGCCATTATTTATCTTCTAGAGACTAGGAATGAATCCTCAGCCAACTAATCAGGTGGTGATCCAACTTGATAAAATAGAAGTCAAAGTCATTGGGATTTTGAAGGACACACGGATCCAACTGAAAACTAACCCTAGGATTTGAGATTGCATTGATGTTCATGTGGTGGATATCCCAGAAACCTATGGCATGCTACTCAACCAGTAGTGGACATGATCTTTGAGGGGTTGGTTCTCCACTGATTTTACCCAAATTTGGCTACCATGGAAAGGGCTCAATAATCAAATTAACATTAATGCAGAACCTAAACTCAAATAGTTGATAACTAAGTATAATGCCCTAAATGAAGCTTTGTTCTCATAGGTTGATCTGGGAGTGTATCATTTTGACAAGGCCTTCATGTTCCACCTCAAAGGGGAAGAGGATTCTGATAATAGCCCAGTGCGGGGGTTGATATATGCCTAGATTACAGGTGAAGTCCTCACAAAATTCATAATAGGCATGAAAAATAACATGAGACACCTTGGCAAAGATGCTAACCCAAATATACTTATGTTGCCAGGTTATTGCCACCTCCATCAAACCAATCATTCATAATTTACTTGCCAAGACGGTCAGCAGGCAGTTGCTCAAGTAGTAGGTGAAATATCTGACACACCCAAACATATAGGAGACACATCGAAGGACTCTAAGGAAGAAGGTCTCTTCTCCCTGAACAACCTGAGATCCCTCTAGCTGAGGATTTTGTACAAGAAGAATGGAGTTCCTCTGATGATGGGTGTCTGCCCCCGTATGATGATGTTTAGCGTGAGGCTCAGGAAAAGAAAAAGATGAAGTGGGTCCCTCTTTCTAGAAGGGAATACCCTAATGAAGGGACATCAAAACCCCCAAACACTAAAGACCTGTCACCACCCCAAACTCGTAATAAAACCCAAGTCGACATACCTCCACCAGAAGTGATCCCAAAACCCCAAATCAAGATATCTCCCAATAAGAATCACTTGATTTGGAAACTTCATTTTGATGGTTCCAAGTGTAAGCTAGGAGCGGAAGCAGGGATCAAGTTAATCAACCCTCATGGGGGCTCATATTATGCCACCTACCGATTGTAGTTCCACTGCACTAATAATGTTGCTGAGTACGAGGCTCTAGTTTGGGGTCTCCTTCTCATGCATGAGAGGAAGGTAAAAGCAATTGCCATGGAAGGTGATTCACAACTGATCATTCGGTAGATCAAGAGCTAGTACTCCTATATGGATAAATGATTGATCTCATACTGCAACCACATCTAAGATCTAATCAAATATTTTGAAGCTTTCAGCATTCAAAGCATCCCAAGGAGAAGGAATACTGTTGTTGACACTTTGGCAGTATCTGCAAGCTCCTTGCAACTGCTAGAGAAGTCTAAATTGAAAAAGTTCTCCGTAGAACTTGTGGCTATGCCAGCTATTCCTGATAACATCAAAAACTTCCAAGTGTTTCAGGATGATCAAAAAATCTTGGAATTCATCATGAACGCTGGGATCTTTGACAAGCAGAGTATTGATGAAGAAGAAGGTGAAATAGAGGAGTCCAATGACTTGGGGATTTTGAACTTGAAAATAAATTCCATTCCAAAGGGCATGGTAGCTTTAGAAAGGATCTTTGACAAAGATGAACATGCTCAAGAGAGAGGGAAAACCCCAGTAGTAAATGGAGATGATTGTGAGCTCTACAACTTGGGCACACAACTCGAATGTAGGGAGGTCTCTATAGGAGAGTTGGCACACTAGAGGAGAAGAAATAGATGGTTGAGCTACTCATTGAGTACAAAGACATCATAGTGTGGTGCTATGAAGATCTAAAAACCTATGACCCTAGCGTCATAGTCCACAACATCCCGCTAAACCCAGATGCTAAACCTTTTCACCAGAGGCAAAGACCAGTCAACCCTGTGATCGAACTAGTAATCCAAAAGGAAGTACAAAGGTTGCTTGATGCCAAGATAATTTTTTCCATTAGACATTCAACTTGGGTAGCCAACCTAGTCCCCATAAGGAAGAAAAGTGGAGAGGTTCGGCTCTGCGTGGATTTCAAAACTCTAAACATATCTTCTCAGAAGGACAACTATCCTTTGCCTTCTCTAGATGAAGTGTTATGAGTAGTCAATGGTTCCCAAATGATGTCTTTTTTGGATGCACTATTAAATTTGGCATCAATTTTTGATGGCTATGTGTCACAATTGAGACAGCCATGTGTTGCAATTGCGACAGTAATAGATGTCACTATTTTTTCATCGCAAAATATGATGTCTTTCCTCTTCTGTCACAATTACGACTTCAATCTGTCGCTATGCAGCCCCTTAATTGTGACATCAACCCCATTGCAATTCCTTATATTTGCATCATAATTGTGACGAGTACCATAGTACTTACGATGCGCTTGCCCGATATTGTGAAAGCATTTGGGGCATCGCCAATATAGGAAATCCATTGTAATTCTATGTGTAACCATCGCAATTGTGACGTACACCCAAAGAAACTGCAATGGCATTTGGGCATCACCAATATAGAAAATCCATTGTAATTCTATGTGTATACGTCACAATGGTGACGAACACCCAAGCAACTACGATGACATTTGGGCATCGCCAATACAGTGACACCTTTGTAATTCTGGAGGTTACTATCACAATTACGATGGATTCAAGATAAAAAAAAATTTAAAAAAATGGAATGCTGCAGTAGAATGCAACAACAGATAATTCCCACAACATAGGAATGCTGCTCTTATGCAACCAGAGATAATCCCCAGAATTAGGAGCAGTAAAATCCAGTATTCTAAGGCTTATCACCCAATATAAGCAAATCTTCCTAGGCATGCTACCAGGCTATTCTCTCAAAGCGCACCTATTAATATTGATATAGGATCTGGTAAGGCCAATAACAGGTGAGAAAGGTAAGTTCTAATGTGGTTTACTTGAAACACAAAACACTATTATTTTACTCTCAAACCAGATTTTCAAAGTCAGCATCTGCTCAAACTATTTCTGTAGCACAAACGTAAGGTCATAAATAAAGACCTTACATACATGTATCTGTTTATATTCCATCATGTCCACTTAAAAAGGATATTTCCAAATTTGGCCAGACGAAATGGATTTTTCAATAATGTACACATCCAATTTACAAGACCCAACTATGATGCCAATGCTACTGCACAGAAGTCCAAACTCTGACCATTTGGACATGAAATCTATGTCCATTGTATTTCCTGGATATCCATATATCCATCTATTATCCAAGATATGATCTAAATGATATCAATCAACATAGACACCAGTGAAATTAGACAAATCAACCAATCTCCCACTCCCAGTGTACTGATGCAATATGACTCTGATTCACTGGATGACAACTCTCAAGCTAGACAACTTAATGTTTTAGGAGTGAATATTAAATATTCTCACTACCATTCCACTGCTGAAACTCACAAAAAAATAAGCCTACCTGTAGTTTTCCAGTCTTGACGGATGGGAACCTACCCAAAACAAAGGCATTTCTTGTAGAATAATCATGCTCTGTTGTCTATATAAGATGAATCAGACAATAAGCTCAGAAAGAAAATTGACTTTGGTGGAGTAAAAGATTTGAAAGTCTCAAGTAGATAATTCTATGTAATTGATAAATGCTTCTACATTGTTTTACTGATGTACATATAATTCTATAATGCTCAAGTTCATAGATTTGATTTAGTTCATCCAAAACTTATAATGGTGCTTATTGTACTTAATCAGAGGCTAATTGCATTTTATTCTTTTTTCTTTGGACAAATATATTTGAATCAATTGCCATCTATTCTTCTGCCATGTCTAAAACTATGGGAAATCACTAGCTTCGTAGAAAAGAGCATTTTGGATTTGTGCCATCAATTGTGGCATTACAGAAGCAAAAAATTTTGAGTCTCATAAGCTACTGTATCAAATCTGATTATGGAGAGTATAATAATGCATCAGGTTAGATTTACCATTTGTTCAATTTGTGAAATTCAGATGACACAGACTTGTTCCTTTAGGTTAACTATGAGTTAGTTTATGTTAATATTATAAGTACTTGAATCAAATAAAAGACTTACTATTTATCAATCTTTATGAATGGTAATCTTTGATTAGTTAAGAGTAAAAAATAAACTTGATAAAGTGTGACGGTTCAATTAAAATGTAAGTGTTTATGGACAACATAAATGAATTTAAGATGTTGTTAATGTGGTCCTATCTAGTTAGCATATTTGCTGTTGAATTACATATTTCTTAGTAGTAGGCCTATTGGGAGTGAATTGATTGAGCGACTTCACTGGTCTTTCTTTTGTGCTCACATGAATACCTAACCGAACACATGCTACATCTGTCACTGAGCTTCTTGTTGCCTTTGAATTTAGCAATGTTTTTGCAAGACTTCAAGCTCTTTCTTTTATCATCTAAAGATGACAAGTGTCAGTGGAAACAGAGATAAAACGGTTAGAACTATTTGAGTTTAGGGTTTCACATTTTTATGCTAAAATTTGAGTAGATGGATTCATTTTGCAAAAGTGTAGCATTCATGAGATTTTATGGGAGCCACCAATATAGGTGCACTACCAAACAATATCGGGTAAATTTCCCCAATTGTGAATTTTCCCTTTTTAAACCATCGAAAAAACCAAGGCAACTAGAAAAAAATAGTCCATTCAAAATTTGGATCTGTACCAGGACAAGAGTTTATCTTTGTATCTTAGACATGATTTGGCTCTTCTTGTTCATAACTATGCTCTAATCATTTGTAACTGAATAGGATGATCCCATAATGCTTGAAACAATTTTTTTTTAAACATGAGGGGTAGCTATTTTACATGTGAATAGCATCTCTAGGGAAGACTTGTATTACATGGGGTTTCATGTCTTGACAGCATCCATGGCATTTTAGGAAGGTTACTAATCTAGCGAAAATAAATTCACAATCCTAGTTATATCCCTACTGAATATAATTCTTGAATTGGAAACAGCTTAAAAGATGAACTGAAATATCATTTCATATTATTCTTATTAAGAATCATAATAGACTATTAATAATATAGCAGATTCTAGTCAAGTCTAAAGGAATGATATACACAAGAAACAATCACTTTTTTTTTCTATGTATGACAATAGCACCCACCCAATAAAATTTTAAACATTCTTAAAATTTTAATACTATAAATTCTATGAAACTTGATGCTAAAGAAAATTGTATCCCTCTACTCTATTTTAAATATTAAAGAAAATGAATAAAACCAACAAATGTTCCCAAAAATAAGGAATCCAAAATAATATTACACCTTGAATTAAAATTACTAAATTCCATATGGTAAACAAACTTCAGTACTCGGTAAAATACATAAACAATAAAGATCGGTTAATTGATACTTTGGCCTTACTAGTGTAAGTTCCATAAAATATTTGAAAGTCAATAAACAATGGAATGCTACAACAAAATAATGCAGAGCGAGACATCTATAGACATACCAGATACTCAATAGGGCATTCATCAATATTTTGTATTAACACATAATTCATCAATATTCTGCATTAACACATAATTCATGAACATTCATTAGCACATAATTAAATTCATTGAGACATAAAATTCAGTCATTATCAATTAAGGTATGTAGATGACAATCATTTCTTTTTTTTCTTTCTAATTTTTTTTTCTATGTAAGCTCTAAGAGGAGCATCAGTGTTATCATCAATTCCCCCCTCATCAGTTGTTTTGTTCTCTGTTCTTGATGATCTCAAATTCCTATGCTGCTACAAAGGGGGGTCCTCTGCAATAACAAATAAAAGAGTTAAATTAAAAATATTTTATTATAATTGTTACAAGTATTTAATTATTTTAAAGAACATAACTGTGGCGCTCTTTACTTGATCTGGCCACATCATTTTGTCTAGACTCAACCTCAACATGCTCATGAACACCGACCCCTCGATCCTCTACAGCTGCTATACAAAATGTTATGTTAATCCAAACACCAATTGCAATTACATATAAAAATTTTAATAGAAAATGTATACCTCCACCATTAGGATGCACATCATGCACAGATTGTGTAGAAGGATTGTCAGGCTACATTCCAATATCCTACGCATTGTTATCATTGCTTGCTTAAAACAGATATACTCACTTTATATTGGAACTTAAGATCAAATAGACTAATTGGTAAAGTATTCAATTTGAAATAAATTTCATTTAGCTTATTTACCTGTGGCTCAGATGCATCATTATTAGAACCTTACGCACTAATTTCAGCTCGTAACCATTCAGCCACGGCTCTATAGCCTTGTTGGAAGCCAATTCTCTTGTCCTCTTTTGTGAGGCATCTATTGAACTCTGAGCCCTACATTTTTTCTTGGTATGGTGAATTTTTCTTGCATTGTTTCATCAAAAAAAAATTCCTTGCAATATATAAAAAATTTGATACAATTTTTCATTTACTAATACTTACAACTCGTGCTTGAACTTTCAAAAAACCACCAGAGCTGAGCTTGTGTGTCCCATGCTTTTCTAGTCTCACCTTTGTTGCCTTTGATGTGTCAGGCAATCCATGAAAAGTTTGAAATATGTTAGATCGTATAAATATAGAGGTTAATTAGTACATAATTACATTCTCAATAGTATCACATACCTTGCTCTACTCTCTATTGGTGTAATTCCTTTTTTCATGTCAGCTTTATACTTTCCATCCAAAATCAGAGCCTGCCACTCAGCCTCATGAACATAGGGTGGACACTCGTGCCTAGGGTTAACCTATAAATTTTTCCTATACTGGTCCCTAATATACTTCAAACATAAACTAGCTCTTTCAAGGAGCCTATTTCTCTCGAATGCACGAGGTCCAAAAAGCTGGGTCATACTCTCTACAAGATCATCCTTCAACTTTTTTTCTTGGTTATTCCACCTTTTAAGTAAAAAAAAACATGTTAGACTCATAAATGAAGTGAAGCTACCTTTAATATACTTCAAGAAATGGATGAAAAGGAAAACTATTCTAGCAATGATATGAAATCAAAATAGTGGTTTGGGGTTTTAGTTAGGATATGATGTTCCACCATGTATGTAGGGTGGGCCCGAATATCCGCAAACACTCGTCACCAAGTTTTTGCCAGAAAACATCATTCCCTACAAAACAATCATGGGATCATTAGTCGATGAAGAGTGATCAAAAACTAAATTACTATTATATCATTATAGAATAATAATAACTTTAAAGTACCTAGAACTTTGGCTACTTTTAAGGGAATGTCTTCATCATCGCTGACAATCAATATGCAATCCTTCACTGTTCCTGTACTAGGAACATGGGAACATCCAGGAAATGATGCTACATTAGGACTTGTTGCATCTCCTATTGCAAAAAATGAAAACCATTATCAAATGCCTCCAAGAAATAATACTTCAAGGGAAATAAATTGGTGTAGAGCACCCATGGCACAAACATAATCAAGGGATCTACATTGTAAACACATAACACTTAAAAACATAACAAAAGAGAGATTTGTGTACCAGTAGATGGTGCAACAGTTGATGCCTGTAGGCTACATGTTGCTGACATAGCAGTCAGAAAGACATTTGTGGTTGTCTTGGATGTAGGCGGCGTTGTCATAGCATCATGGAAAGGAGCTGAAGAATAAAATTGTTAGAGCATGCATAAATATAGAACGCGTGGACTAGCATGGACAAGATTGTTAGAGCATTAAAAAAAAGGATTGTTCGAGCATGTATTGTCAATGATTATGATCATTCCTATATATATTTAGTGGAAAACACAAGTGGGGAATGGAACATGTGATCTACCTGAACCACCTACAGTACCCTCATCATGGGAATGGGGTTCAAAATTATGCAAATAACTCTATAAAGACAACGCATCCATATTTTAATTAATTCCATAAAAGAGCATAACATAAAAACCATTATTGAACTCTTGTTATAATTAAAAATTTCATTAATACTTACTTTTAAGTTTTTAGAAGTGCGCAACAAGTTAGGTCTCCTCTCTTTTATTTCCTGAGTTTGAGGCTGTATGGATGCCAAACATAAAAGTTCTTTTCCAATTTTCTTTAGCAGCTTTTTAATGGAACCGATCGGGTCATCGATCTCTGCTAAATCAATAAAAAAAGGGTCCTCCTCAAGGGGGGACTCCTAAGGGACTGCAGGTTTCTTTCCCTCTCTCTGACCACCGGCCCTATGTGACAACAATAGTATTAGTATTATCAAAATTACTCCAAAACAATGAAGAAAACAACATTAAAAAAAAAACATTTTGCTTCTATCTAGTTTGCACAATTACAATGAGTTTTACCTGCTCATGTGTAGATAAGCTAGGAATATCATCACCATCCCCTCCAGGTGGTTGCTCCATATTATGCCCCTATGTCAAAGATCAAGTATAAAAATGTTAGCCAAAAATTTAATAACTAAATGGTATGTTGGAGTCATTGATTAGAAGTTGGTTTAATAGTATGTACCATCCCCATGATAGTAGCCTCGTTTGTATCTATGTGGTTCAAATTGTAATCAATAAGTAGCTCTTCCCCTACACGTATTGATTTTATTGTACAGATGAATACATGATTTCCCTCGCACACCTCAAATATGCAATTGGGTTGCTTTATAGTTGACCCAGGTCGTGTACTATTTATAAAACCCGCAATATTCCCTGTTGCTTTTGGCCTTCCATCAATGTATATAGCCACACTTTTACTTTGATTATTGTCTTGCTATTGTATATAATTTGCTGAGAGTGCATACCTACGCATAATTTTTTTATATTGAACAATATGCATCCAAATTTTGTAATTGCAACATGGTCCAACATACTCCATCAATTCAGAAACTTTGTTGTAAGACACCTTTATGCCATCCATAGAAAATAGGCCCAAACCATGTAATGATGATGGTGCTATGCAATATATCCTCTCGTTAACACAAAAATTAGTGTTTATTGGAGGAAGTTCCTTGGGTACCCAATGTTTCTGTAGATGTTGGTACCTCAAGGGCACCTCGATTTTGCCTTTCGTCTCATCATCATAAGAACATGACCCCCCTTGAGCAAGGAAAAATTTCATGCGTTTATTGAATTTCCTTCTAGTCCTTTGACCTCTAGTTAATCTCCTTGTTCTAAATAAATTGCATGTCTCACTTTCCTCTTCTATTCCTATATTTCCCTCACTCAAGGAAGACAATTCTGACAAATACCTATTCGATGGTACCTGCAAATGGGAGAGATCTTAGAAGGCATCAATCTTACTTTTGATAAGTGTATTAAATAGACTATCTATAAGGTGTATTGACTTATACCTATCGATCCATGAGACTGTGCGGGATGCTCTTGAAAGGGGTTCAGTTTCCTACAAATTTAATTCAATATCGTGAGCATAATCACATCATAATCATAATCACATCCATCATAAGCATCACATAAAAATTTAAAAAATTAAAAGGTACACATTATAACACTTAAATTAGGTTCACATTATAAGCATCACATAAATGCATAAATGAAGCTTTCACTTTAAGATAAGCTTAAAACTTCATCACTTGAGTAAGGAAAAATAATGTGTACTTCTCCTATCATCAAAACTATCACTTCCTTCTCTTAGCAGCTCTAAACATTCATTTGATAGTTATTTCACATATTATACCTATTGAGAAAAGGAGGTTTCTTACCAGTGGTGACATGAAGCATAAGGTGTTGAAGTTGAGGAAATATTTAATGTAAGATATGTGCCTTAATAAAATTACTTATATTATACAGTCCTTTCAAAATTGATTTGATTTTGGCTTTCGATATTGATATTGATTGTTTTAAAGCCTTTTGTATAGTATATAGTTTTTGTTAGGTTAGAGGTGCAATGATGCTCTCCCTTGACTTACTATACTATACTTTATCTTCAACCCATTAACTTTGTAGTTATTCATAGACATTAATAAATAATTCAATTTAAACTATAAGAATACAGATCCATTTATGGTGAGTGGTATGTGTATACAGATCCATTTAGGGGTATTTCATGCCTCTTGAATTTTATATGATGTTGAATCCATATTGTATTTGAAGGATAGACCATTGAAGGGTACCATTGATTGTCATCTCTAGGACAATAAGAATGAATTAATTTTGTGTTTCTTGTTAATCCATCAACTCACCTTGGAGTATGTGTTTGGAAATCAAGTAATTGCAGAGTATTTGGTGTCTTGAAGGTGTTCCTAGCCTAAGTACCCATCTCTTGTTCATCTCAAGGGTGCCATACCTAATGAGGCCGTTAGGTTTGTGAAGGTTGTGTTGAGTTGGAGGTGTAGGATTGGGATGGAGACAAACTCATGTTAGTAACCATTGAAGGTTGAATGTATCTTTCCTAGGGTGTCTTGTGGATGAACTAAAATAATTTTTTGTTTACTCATTTTCCAAGTGAGTAAGTTGATAGACCAAAGCATAAGGTCTATCCCTATGGGTAGGTGTTGAGATTGACCAAAGGATTGTTGATCATTTCCTTGAGTAGAGGGTCCATTGCCATTCCTTGCTACATCATAGGCAACCATAGATATATTGCCAAATAGTTTCTTTTCATGTCTAGTCAGTAACGAGAAAATCTAAGCCCACATGAAGAACTCTTATGTAGATTCACAAGAGATTTCAAGTTCTAAACATATCAAGTATATGAACCTGGTTCAATAGGTAAGTTAATAGGATATGTTCATAAGTTTTTAGGACAAACATTTGATGGGTATTGCTTATTTTGAGTGCCAAATGCTCTGAAGTGTCAACTTTGCTTCAATAATGTGATATGTGAGTGACAAAGTTTGGTTGTCTACTCCTAGTAGGAGATGAACAGTGGAGGAGATAGAGTGAATGCTAAAAACCAAATGGATGAGTAGGGAAGCACTCCATTAGGATTGAAATTGAGAAAGATTCCTTCCTTAATAGAACTTATTCACTTGAGCATGTGCCAATGAAATGGGGAATCTTCACATGGTGTGAACAACTTGACAATGGAGGAAGGAAAAATGCATAACAATGGGTGTCTAGGAGCAAATAGTGATGTTGAGGAGAAGAAGAACCAATCAAGAGGCTATGGTAAAGTGACATGGAAAGCCTATGCATACAACCCCAAGGCATTCACTATCCAATTAAGAGAAAATCTATTCTTATAATAGCAACAAGAGGATAGTAAGAAATAGCACATAAGGAAGAATGCAAGAAATGCCAATCTGCACCAATGTGTGATAGTGAAACACAAGCCTTCTTGATGATCATGATACATAGAGACAATATGTTGAATGAGAAATAAAGACACTCCAAAAGAGGTTTTCTAAAACCAATCGATTTAGGTAATAATGTATCCTCATTGCTACAAACAAAGGACATAAGTTATTGAATGAAAAAGGATTGTATTGTGAAGCCAAAGTTTATTAATGATACTTTTTAGTAGAAGTAAGTTTCTAAATTTTTATTCATACACATTATCTTTAGGGATCTCATTATCTTATAAATATGACCATAAAACTTTCATGTTAAGGTCAATACCTAACTTATGAGCACATGTTAAGGTCAATACCTAACAAAGCCTTAGAGTAGTCCAATTGCTGCTATATTTTTTGGATTTTCTCTTGCTGTTACACCCCTATAATGGTTTCCATAGTCATCAAATCTCCAATAGAGACTCAAAGAGAATTCCTATACATAGATCAAGTGCACACTTCCAATTATGAGAGGAATAAAGAGTTTGATTGCATAGAATGTCATGTTAGGACCATGTAATGGTGTTTGATCCATTGGTACGATCTAGAAGTGTTTGGAGTGGTCATTTTGGTAAAGCCCTAGGCTTATGCACCTAGGAAGGAGGGTTTGATGGTTGGGTTTGATGGTTTGAATATTAAATAGATTAAGGATTGATGGCATACCTCTAAATTTCATCATCATCATCCTTGTCGTCGTCCTCATCATCATCATCACATCATCATCATCGTCATCATCATCATCATCATCATCATCATCATCATTGTCATCATCATCAACTCGTGCAATGGTCTTCTTGCTTAGCTCTAGAAGCTCTCCAGCAATCAAAACATATAAGCTACAAGGCCTTACAACAATTTCAAAACATATAAGCTACAAGGTAAGACATATTACATGACATAGCAAAAGGAAAAAAATTTACAAGCTTTAGCAAGACATATTAAATGACATCATAGTGTTAGAGAGATCACAATTATATGAGTCAAACATAGTCATGAAAAAGCACATGAATTAGTCATTATATGCAATTAAAAGATATATAGTTAGATAGGGACATCCATAGGGCATATTGAAGAAATGAAATGGTCATATAGATTTCATATAGGATTTTGAAGATGATAGTGTTCTAAGGCAAAGAATCCATTCATATAGCCATAATGACATTAAATTTTTAAGCATGGAAAATCATCAAATACCAAAATAGAGCAGCAATAAATCATTAGCAATAGTATTTGCTTGAAAGTTTCTAAAGCCTTTTCAAAAAATCCATTTTGTACATATCATGCAATCATGGCATTCCATGATACCACATTTCTTAGATGAATTTGTTCAAAGAGTTCATGTGCCTTGTCTATATTTCCACATTTTGCATACATGTCTAATAGGGCAGTTGCAACTACAACATTTGACAAAATTTCTTAATCCTTTATAAAGTTGCATTCAGATTTACATCTCCTAGTTGCATTTGTTTGAAAGTTTATAAAGAATTTTCATCAAATCCATTTTGTGCATATCCTGTAAACATTGTAATCGATGAGACCTTTTTGAGGCAATATATCAAACCATTCATGTGCCTTATCTATCCTTCCAGATTTTGTGTACATGTCTACTAGTGCATTTCCAACCATAATGTCTAACTGAAAAGCCCCTTCCATTATGCTCTAATGGATGTCCATACCCTATTCCAAAGCTCCCATTTTAGCATAGGCAGAGAGAATGCTAACAAAGGTTGTGAAATTAGGATTTACACCTACCAAGTGTATTTGATTGAAAGTTTCTACAACCTTTTCAACAAATCCATCTTGTGCATATCTTGCAATTGTTGCAGTCCATGAGACCATGTTTCTCTGAGGCATTCTCTCAAAAAATTTATGTGCCTTGTCTATGCTTTTACATTTTGCATATATGTCTATAATAGAATTTCCAACTATAATATCTAATGAAAACCCCCCTTTCATTATGCTTTGATGGATATCCATACCCTATTCCAAAGATCCTATTTTGGCACAGACAAGGAGTATGTTGGAAAAGGTTATGGAATTTTTCAAGTTCGGTTTAGAACTATTTGATAAAACTGTTAAAAAGGGGATCAGTTGATCCATTCAAAAAAAAGAGGAAGGGAGGAATTCTTTGTAACAACAATTATTCAAAAGACAATAAATTGAAACTGCATTAGATCAATAAGCGACTATTTTTTTTTTCTGTGTTATTATAGTTAAGAGGGATTCAAATTGCAAGTAGGCTAAATAAGAATAAAAATTCTAAAATAATTGTTAATTGGGTTGTGTTTCCCTATTTAATATGATTTCATGAAGGGATAGCACAACAAGATTGAGGCACATAAAATAGTAACACAAACAGAGTTACAAGTAGCAATTTTGGAATTTGTAGGGAATAACTATATCACAATTTGACACTTGGTATAGGACAAAAATGTATTATTGAATTAAAGCGAGGAGCTGAACCACTTATAATTCATCTTTAAAGGAATTCCTGATTTATTAACTTGGATAAAATAGAAAAGACAGTACAAGAACTATTAGATAAGGGTCACATAAAGCCTAGTAAAATTCATTTTATTAGTAAATAAAAATGACGACTCCTTATTAAGAATTGAACAAGAAGACCATCAAAAATAATTATTGTACTTTTGGGATAGATAAATTGTTAGCTAAGTTACATGATGGTAGTATTTAGAAATTTTAATTTGAGATTGGGAGATTACCAAATAAAGGGTAGAGTGTGTGACTAGTTTTAAACAACCTTCAAAACTAATCATAGTCATAATGAATATTAGACTATGTCTTTTGGGCTGACCATTGCACCAACCCAATTTCAAGGTATAATAAATTTATGTACCCAATTATTTAGCCTAATGTGATGGATTTTTATTTTGATGATATCCTTTTATAATAAAAAAAAAAGAATAGTAGAACACTTGAATTACTTGAGAGTGCACTCAAGTACATTGGACAAATAATCAATATGAGGGACTCAAAGTTGGTCCAACTAATTGGCCTACTCCTGAGAATGTAACTCAATTGAGAGGATTCAATGGGTGATGCAATTTTTATTACAGGTTTGTCAAATTTAAGCCATACTTATTGGGTCAACATTTATCATCTAAAAAAACCATCAAAGTTTGAAACATTTACTATTATTCAAGAATAAGCAAACAACTACCAAAGTGGGTAAGCAAAAATTAAATTCAAGAATGACATAAATAATGTAGTTTTAGGCAATATCTATGGTAGGATTGTCATGGAGAGGAGAAAATTTTGTTTGCTATGCAAAAAATTATAAAGGTTTGCTTTGATACAAGAGGTGGAAAAGACATAAGAGAAGGAAATCAATTATACCCTTTTGGGGGATTTCTTTCTCATAAGAATCACATGTACCTTGTACCCATTTTAAAATTTAGTAATATGCTAGAAGAATGTCATTCTTCACCAACTACAAGTATTGGTGGCTTTTTAAACCCTAATTGAATATTTAGAACTTTTTTGGTAAAGAATTGAAAGATGTTAACTTCTTGTGGAACTTGTCAAAGAAATAAACATTGGCACTATGCCTACATTTTATCCATGGTGCACTACTATAATCCATTTACTAAATTCTATCATATATAATAATTACTATATAATATATAATAATTATTATATTTTATAAATCCTCATTAATGGGGTCAAGAAGGTTGATCTTCCTCTAAATCTTTGTAATGTTGTTACATGGATTTATCCAAAGAAAGGTTGGATAAAGATCAATTTTTTTGGTAATGGAGAATTGTAATATCAAATGCACAAGTAGAATTAGAAATTTCAAAGGTTTAAGCCCTTGTGCCTATCAACAACCCCAAATGCTTAAGGGATCTAACTTATTAAGGTTATCCTCAAGATTCCTAAGGGATGAATTTGGACTTATGGTCTATAAATTATTTGGTTTTCAAGGAATTTCAGGCTTCTATTACATTTCCAATCTCCCAATCCACAAAGCTTCTCAAACTGAACCAAAAGATCTAGTAACCCATCTTAGTAACCCTGTAGCAGACTTGTTAGTGGAATAACCTGACCTTTCCTCAACTCTTGATAAGATAATGACAATTTTAGATACTCTTTATAGGGTCCTATCACATAATAAAGACTTTTGTATTGTTATTTTGCATCAATGCACCTATACCCGACTGATACCCTACTTTTCAATGCCTAAACTGACTAGTTTTCCAAAGGAAGTATAAGAAAGACTCCACCTAGCACTTCCAACTCTTGGACAGTGACTTATTATGTCTCCAATCACCCGAATCCAAAGGCAATTTGTCTCGCATGCCCTGCAACACCAGTATCCCCAAATTTTGTCTTCAAACCCTTTGATATCTAGGGCTTCCACAATTTCACAGTTCTACACACTCCTGCAATCAATAGGTAATTGAATCACCTTCCAATCAACATAATAGACTATTCCAAAATATAATTTATATGCCTCATGTGGACGGATTGATCACTGTCACACCCGAGCCACCATTTCATCATTTTCTTCTCATTGTTCAGACTGAGATCTCTCTCATCCCGCGCAGTTCTCCATGTGCACTATTATTAACATATCATACATGTTAGATAGACTCATTCCATCAAATGGATGGGAATAGAGGTCTCACAGTGTGCCCTAGCCGATTGTCAACACTCAAAAATTGTATTCCCTATGAACCGATAGATGGTTCCACATCTCGGTGAGGGAAATGTAACATTTTGCTTTGTTTCTTTTGTTTCTTTTGTTTTGAAAAATGTTAATGCAGATAAGATGTTCAATGCCTAAAAATGTTAATGTGCCTGGTCACTACAAACTGGTATTGAAACTGTGACTTCTGCTTGTCAATAAATGGGCATTAAAAACTTTGAAGGGTATTTGAGGAACATACTTGAGTCTCGAGTTATTTGGTATCCACCCACAGCATCAAGATCTTCAACCACAGTTGTGAAATGACCAACATTTTCTTTTTTTTTTTCTTATATCCCATTAATGTTGCAATTGCGACATTGTCGGGTTATAATTGAAAAAAAAAATCTAAAACACATAACATTTGCCTATCGTCGCAAATTGCCGTTGCAATTTCACCCCAAATGTATTAGTGATGGCTACTTAGGGTACAACCAAGTCATGGTGAAGGAAGAAGACTGCTTGAAGATGGCCTTCACTATGAAATGGGGAACATTTGCCTACTGCTACATGCCATTTGGTCTAATCAATGCAGGAGCTACCTTCCAATGGGCTATGGATGAGACATTCAAGGGTCTTGTCAAAAAGTGCATTGTTATATACATGGATGACCTCATAGTTTTCTCTAGGAACTGGGTGGACCACATCGAAGATTTGCAAATTTTTTTGAAGAGGTGTCAACGCTATGGGATCTCTTTGAATCCTAAGAAGTGTGTTTTGAAGGTGACACAAGGTAAAATCCTTGGGCACATTATATCTAAGACAGGTATCTCAATTGACCCTGAAAGGGTTGAGGCTATCCTCAAATTGGTCCCACCAAATAGCAGGAAGGAATTGAAGTCCTTTTTTGGGAAAATCAACTTTGTCCAAAAATTTATCAGTGGTTTTGCAGAGATAGTGTGTCCCTTGAACGATATGTTAAAAAAGGATGCTAAAATTGAATGGAATGCTCTGGCTAAAGGGGCATTCAAGGAAATCAAGACATCCATTGCCACGGCTCCAGTCTTGGTCAGTCCTAATTATCTTCTACCATTTAAGGTCTACTCTTTTGCTTTAGAACATTCATGTGTGGGAATCCTCACGCAGAAGAAAGAAGGTGAAGATGAAAGGCCAATTGCTTTCATGAGCTACCCACTGAAGAATACAGCACTCAAATGTCCTAATTTGGACAAATAATCTTTCACCTTGGTCAAGGCTATCAAGAAATTTAGACATTACATACTATGGAGTAAGGTCATTGCTATTGTTCCAGATCTAGTAGTCAAATCTTTATTGATGCAAAATGAACTTGGGGAATGAAGAGGCAAATGGATGGCAATATTGTAGAAGTTCAACATTGAGATACAACTGATGAAATTGGTGAGGGGTCAAGGTCTTACTAAGATGATGGCCGAAATGGAACAAGGTTTGGTGTGCCAGGTGTACACCAATGACGGAATAGTCACTAATATATGGTATCAAGACGTAGTCTACTACTTGCTGCAAAACTGTTGCCCAGATGTTGAATGGTTCCCAATGGAGAGCACTTAAGAATAAGAGCAGTTCATATATGTTGAAGAATGGGAAGCTCTACAAATGCAATTACGATGGGTTATATCTACATTGTTTGGACCGGACAGAAGTGGAGCTAGTTCTCACATAATTTCATGATAAGTATGGTACGGGACATGGATCAACAGAAGCCATAGCTCATCAGATACTAAGATCTAGCTATTACTAGCCAACTCTATTCAAAGATGCCCATGAACATGTGCGCTCTTGCCATGTTTTCCAAACTAGTGCCATTCGAGAAAGAAACCTAGTGATGCCCTTACAACCAGTTTATGAGGCATGTCCATTCACCCAGTGGGGGCTAGATTTTTTGGGGATGATCAATCCCCCATCCTCAGTAGGCCACCGATACATCTTGACTGCAACCAATTACTGTACACCCTAGACAAAGGCACAAGTTATGAAAAATTGTACCATAAAAGTGATCACCATGTTCCTCAAGGTTTGGCATGCCCTTTTTCTTGGTATGCGATAATGCTCCATACTTTTCATCTACAAGTCTCATTCAATGGGCTTTCGAGAACCAAGTAATTCTTATATTCTCATCTAATTACTACCCGCAAGAGAATGGAGTCACTGAGTCCACCAACAAGAACCTAACAATGGTAATCAAATGTCTGTTGGATGACAATCCCAGAGATTGGCACACCTAGTTGAAATATGCTCTGTGGATAGACTAGGTCAGAATCAAGAATGCCCTAGGGACTTCTCCCTACCAATTAGTGTATGGTTTCCAGCCCGTCTTTTCAATGAACCTAAAAATACAAATCTTGAGATTCGTGGATCAATACGTCAAGGGTGAGGATCGGGTCCAAATTCATCTTATGAATTTGTTGAACCTCGAAGAAAAATGAACCAAGGCCCTAGAACACATAGCCAAACACCAAGTTGTCAAGAGATGGTTTGACAAAAGAGCAACTATAAAAGCTTTCCAAATTTTTGATTTGGTCCTAATGTGGGACAAAGCAAAAGAAAAACCAAGCAGCCACACAAAATTCCAATGTCTGTGGATAGGCCCATTCCAAATCGCTGAGATCCTGGGAGAAAATAAATTTTGGATTAGTTCTCTCGATGGAGAATTAGTACCATTACCAATCAATGGCCAATTTCTGAAGCACTATTTCAGGACTTGATTGGTCCCTTGTACTTTATTGTATATTCTTGTATTTTATTTTTTGCCTTTGTTTCATTGGTTTTGGGTCAGTCTAGTCATTCGTGTCTTTTCTTTGTTCATAGGGGGGTCAGTGTTCTCTTTTTCAGCAATCCTTTCAAGTAACCCACGTTTCAAGTGAAGCTCCCCACGGCCTGAACTATGGGGATAGTTCCTTCTTGTAGTGAGCCAAGGATGGGGATAGGAGGAAATATTTCCTCTTTTTTAGACTCCTTGGAGTGTATACCTAAATCAAGCATCCTCAACACTGAAGCACATTTTAAAAGGAAAATCCCAAGCCACAGGCTCCTCTAGGTGAGATTCCAATTTGCACCAGGAGCTGCCCACAATCACAAAGAAAGCCTGCAAGTCAGAACCCTTCTCAAACTAGAATACAGACTAAAAAGAGAAAGAAAATGAAAAGGAGGAATGCATAAAGACAAGATGAACAAAGAGATGCTTGAAACTAGGACATCACAGTCTAAGCACTGCCTCAGTTTTCCAAAAAGAGAAAGAAAGAGTAATAGAAGATGTTTCTATAAAGCTACAAGGAGCATCGGAGCAGATCACATGGAATAAAATTTTCTAATAGATGGGTCCTCTCAAAGGAATTTTCCTAAATCTTAAGCAAATCAAGTCTAAGAGGCCTCCTATGAAGTCTAAGCACTTCTACTAAAATCTCATCTGCAGTCAAGAAAGGGTGACTTTGACGACCTCTATCAGGGCTATCAATGCCTACCTGGTAATAGAGCAAGGTTAAATTGACTCATGGTCAACTTTTGATTGATGGGTACTGATCTGGAAATAAGAGGTTGATCATTGAGGGGAGCTCATGGTGAGAGTTTCCCAAGAAGATTGAACTCACACTCTCACACACTGGATGTAGACATTATGGTTTTCTCAACCTTGATGATGTTAAAAGGCATACTCTATCCTATAATTTTTGTACTTGGCTCATTGCACATCAGGACTATCTTCAGATTGATTGTCTATGGGGAGTTTCCATCATTTTCCTTTCTTCATTTGGGCTATTTATTGTGGTCCCACAACCACGCTCCCCTTTTTTGGCCATTATGGCCTCAGGGGCCCCCCTTCTGCTTTTTGCTTGCCTCATTTTTGTCATCTTTAGGGTCAGTGTCCTTAGTTTTCTTTAGCTTTTCAGAGTTTTCAGCCTTGTCGGCCTTGTCATCCTCTTTCCCTTTTCGGAGGTCCAAAAGTGCGAGAGGCCCTAGTAGAGCGACACCTAATTTTCAAGGAAGTTTTTAGCCATTTCAGCCTTGTCAAATTTTCACCATTTTAGTGGTCCATAAGGTGCGAAAGAGATGAAGGAGCGATGACTGGTGGGTAACCTTTTCATACTTTTCAGTGGTTGTCGATCTTGAAATTCTAACTCTTGTGGGAGTCAGCCTTTTGGTGTTTTCGGCCTCTCAGATGTTAAAGACACTTGAAAAGGTTGAAAGGCTGCTTCGCAAGGTGATGATGTCACTAGTCTCATGAAGCCTATAAAAGGCATGAGGGTCTTTTCAAACTCTCACTTTGTGCACTCGCTCCTCCATCATTTGCCTGCTCTTATTTTTGCCACTAGTTGCTTTCGCTTCATTTGGCTCCCACTTCCTCGCTAGTCTTCATCAGGATCTTCATCTTTTGGGTAGGTGGTCTCCTCCCCTTTGTGTTTCTTTTTCTTGTTTGTGTCCTTTTTGTTTCCCATTTTCTTGCTTCATCTTAGGTCTAGGGTTTCATGTTTTCAATCTTTTTAGCTTGATTCTTAGGTCTAGGTTGTCTAGGTCAGCCTTCTAGGCCCTGGGGATTGTCGAGGTAGTCGCCTCACATCCCTAGGCAAGTTTGTGGTCAAACTCACCATCAGATTCATTTTTTGAGTCTGACCCAAAACCCCAGGTTCAAACCTTTGGGGTTCAAAAATCACGGAGCATCCACCATATTAGAAAACTCCTAAGTGCTCATGTTGTCAGTGTTTTAGTGTTTTCACACATCAAAACATCACATACCCCTGAAATGTTGAAAGTAGTGCCCATACTTTGATTTCTCTCTCCAGATTTGTGGCCTTTCGGCCTTTTCAGACATTGTGACTTCTCATGGTTTATGAGGTCTGATAACTCTGAGAGTCTCTTTCCCTGCTAGAGTTCCATGTGGTCCTATTTTCCCTCTAAGCCTTCCAGCCTTTCAGCCTTTTCCGCCCTTTCAAACCTTTCGGCATTTAGGATGTTTGATGAGTCCAAAAGGTTGAAAAGGCTGAAATCTCTAGTGTTTTCTTTGAAAACATGATTTCACTGAGTGATTGTGCTTTCCCAATTTTTTTTCTGTCACTATGTTACTAATTCCAGCCTTGTGCTCTTTTGCAGATATGGCTGAGAAGGTACTAGCATCACCGGAAATGAAATACTAGTTCAAAGGATACCACCCACCATCCAAGGTGACTGACTTACATGTTAGGATAACCGATATTGATATCAAAAATGTGACTTGGAATGAGTACCTTAATAAGTGTGCTCAGTCAGTGGGATTTTCAAAAGATTGCACTTCATTGGTCCATTGTTCCTTGGTGAAAGCAGCGGCACACCCTGTCTCAATCCAGTCAGTGGAATTGATTAACACACTGGCCAACAACTATGTCCCAGATGAGTGCATGGTCATAAATAGCATGGGGGTAGTGGTCTTAGACTTGAGGCCTGACAATATCGAGGATGTTTTCCATCTACCCAAGGGGGTAGATAAGTTCTTCAACTTCAATGTAAACAAGGGGATGGAATTCTATAAAAAAGATATGCAGAGGGCTCACAACATTGTTAATAATGAGTACCTAATGCAGCCCTTACCCAAGAATAGGTTAGATAGAATTGATATGGGGAGGGGTTACATGAAAGAAGATATCCAGGCCACCATAACAATGGTAAGTAGGGTGTATGGCTTGCCCAAGTCTCATCAACTGGAGCCCTCGATGATCTTCCTCATCTAGAAAATAAAAGAAAGACAAGCAAGGTTTGATTGGGCCTCTATTCTAAGCAACCAGTTGGATGAACAACTAACTTGGGTAAAGATAGACCCCCACATTTACATGACATCTTATGTTGTGTACTTGCTAGCCACCAGGGTAGTATATCTAGGGCTGACCAAGGTTGGAAACATCAGGTAATAAAGTGCTTGACCTTTCACTTTGTATCCTCAATTGGTGCAGAAGGACTTCCTTGCACACAATAGCCCAGAATTTAGGATAGTTAATGATGCTTTTATCTTTGCAATCATCTGCTCCATCGAGGGTGATTTTGCTAAAAGGTTATCAATAGAAGAAGTGGCTAAAGTAAAGGCCATCGGGGAATTTTACATTCAATTTTAGACATTCACATATATTCGGGTTGCAGGAAACACCTTAGCACCCAAGAAGCTCCTGAGGTACCCCCTGATAGGGTAATTCCACTAGAGATAGAAAACAAATTGTTCGATGCTCACGAGCATATCAAGCATAAGAAGAAACACTACTAGAACTTTCCTATTTCCCTCATTGTGTCCCTGACATGAAAGTCTGCAAGTCATTAGTTGGAGAATGGGATGAATTCCCACTGGCAACCTATAGTTTGGTGAGGCCACATTTTGACCCCATTGGTACTTATAGCCACATAATGGGAAGACACTATATCCATGAGCCATATATTGAAGACCATTGGACTAATTGCGTGGATGATTATGAGGTGAGAATCTATGACTATTGCCAGATGAGCTTGGAGTTGGCACATGGTGCCCTTTCCTTGAAGATTCCAAAGAAGGTGCTAGATGTTGACTTTGATAAAATCCTAGATTCCGTATATAACACAGATAAGGTATATACTAGGGCCATTTTAAAGGCAGAGGTGGATTGGGATGAGAATGATAGCATGGACTTTAGATCTCAACATGTGATCAAACTGACAAAGTCTTGTGTGGCTAGCCCATTTCCTATGCAACCACTTCCTATGAAGTAACTCCCTAAGAAATCATGTCAAGAAAAGAAGAAGGGAGAGAAGATACTGAAACCTCAATTTAAAGGGGCTACCCCTCTAAAGCCTAAGACTATATATCACCATGAGCATCCCACCATGTATGGACTGGTCACACACTCTAAATAGGTGAAAACCAAGATGACTGGGAGCATTGCTCCATTGGAGACACCTTCATCAGGTGACCATAGTTCTCCTAGCTCAGAAAAGAGAACAAAGTTCAAAATAGTAGGACCTAAGCCGACTGGAGTAACCAAAGGTCATGTTTACAAAAGAATCACGGGCTCAGCCCCTACACAGATGGATATTTTGGAAGAAGAAGGTGAGGATGTGTTGGATGAAATTCCTCTCAGTAGGAGGACATGAACAATGAGATTCCTAAAGAAAATGAGAATAATGGAAGATGATCCTAAGGATGATGAAGGGGCTGCTTAGGTAGAGCCAATGAATTTGGATGCCTTAGGTGACGATGAATTCAACATCTCTAATTTTGTAGGTTTGCATGGGTTCAAAGAGGCTAAGCAACAGGCTCCTATGTAGTTCACCAGCCTTTTTAATGGTGTAGGAGAAGAGTTACCATAGGAACCTCGAGGGTAGAGTGATGCTGAAATAGCCAAAGACCAAGAGGGAATTGTAGAGCCCAAGAAGGATTCTTCTATTAAGATCACTCTAGAGGAGTAAATAAGTACACAGGTACCTTTGGATACATCTATTCCACCTTTGCCTCCATCTCACCCTTCCACACTTCCCACCATTCCACTTCAAGAGCTTCCCACTACCCCGCTTTCCACTCCCGTGCAGGATGCTCCACTGTCTCAACAACCTTCTTCTTCCCATGTTCCTTTCCCAACTCCAACTCCACCAGCCCATTCAACCATTCCCCTCATGTCTCCTATGCCTCCCCCACTCAAAATTCATCCCCAAGTTCATGTTGAGTCAATGCCCAAGAGCTCACAGGAGCCAGAGAAAGAAGTTGAAGTCACCGGCGGAGAAAGGGGAGAAGAAATTCATATTGGATCTGAAGAGGAAGATGACAAGGGAGAATCATAGGTAGAAGAAGAGCCACATACAGAAGAAGAGCTACATATGGAAGAAGATAGGCCTCAAATAGATACTGAGGAACAAGCAGCTAATGAGCAACAGATAGCTGATGAGGGAGAGCCGGAATGAGATATTGGGAATGAGCAGGAGGTAGAAGAAGAAGAAGCTCCTAAAGAGATAAAGATGGAACACATGGGGACTTCTACTACATTGGCTACTCCCTATGAGACATTGAATGCATTCTCAAAGCCCACTTAGTTTACTAAAGAAGTGCAGCCGAGGGTTAGGGTATATACCGATGAAGAGGTTGATATGACCGTGCTAGGGCACGCCTGCCACCAAATGGCATCAATTCCCTAGGTGAGGAGAATGTCCTATGTAATGCAAGATCAGATGGGGAGGTTGAAGGCACATGTGGCTGTCCCTACAATGGATATTATCACAAAGGAGATCACTCCGAAAGACTATGTGTTAGAAGAAGTGGACTTGGGAGAACCAACTAGAGAAGGTAGAAAAACCTTGGCTACTTTGGGTTTTAAGAATGCTCTGGGCTTCATGAGTAAAGATGAAGAAAGGATATAAGCATTGGAAGAATAGAATGAAGAAATGAAGAAATTTATTTTGAAGACAATGGGTCCAATTGACCCAAATGACCGCAAAGCCTCATTATAGGCAATTTTTGAAAAGAAGGGGGATATAGACACTAACATTCCACATTGTTTTGTACAGGATTGTGCTGAATGGAAGCTAGATTTTGAGAAATTCACTAGCTTATCTCTCAGGTGGATTTTAAGTCCCTTTCAAGGTGTTTTGGCAGGAATAACTTCTCTAGTAGAGATTATGAGTGAGGAGAATGGGGTAGAAGAAATCATCCTTAATTGGAAAAAGGCACTAGATGAGTTAACAATGATAAAGAAGCAATGCTTCCAAGTGCTAATGAAGATTTATGAAGGAGAAAAATTGGATAACTTTGAATAATGGATCTAAGAGATAGCAGCAACATTGGCCATATTTGAGAAGGTGCTCAAAAGGTTAAATAAAAGAAGAGATGATGGCATTCTATTTGTAAAAGAGTTACATGAGTTCTTTGAAGGGTTAGATTTGGATCTATTCGATGATGATGATGATAAGACTATGCACTCAGTGAATGATATTTTTGATTAGTATTTGAGTATATTCTAGGGGGTAATGTCAAAGGAAGATCTTCAGCAAATGTTTTATCAGAGAGAGGAGATTCAGAAAATGCTATCTCAAGAAGAAGGGATAAAGGCTTTTGCCAGGGAATTGAAAGATTTCAAAGATAGATACGGGGAGATTCTCGAAGGCATTAAGATGTTAGACTTCAATGAGGTGTTGGAGGTGGTGGATATATTCAAGAAAGCACATCCAGAAGTTCCTTTTAGCTAGGGAACCCCTAGCTCAAGACCTATCAGCTCCCATGTAGAAAAGGTTCAGGTTTGGTACTTAGTCATTTTTTCAATGCAGGATTTTCGACCATTTTGACCATAGGGAGTTTTTGGCCACATAGAAGGCCAACAACTCCGACAAGTCTGAAGTAGTAGAGATAAGGACAACACTTAGCCAATTTTGGGTGTTGAGTTTTTCGGACCAAGTGTCAGGTTTTGGGCATTTTTTGGCACGTCCGAGAGTTGACTCTAGTTTTCTCAAAGATCACTTTTTAGTCATCTGGTCTTCTTTCTATGGATCATTTAGGCATGATTGTGGGATTTCTTTCAATCAGAACTATGTGGAGTAGCTGGGGCTAATGATCAAGGGTACAAACATGAAGATCATCAAGTGCATGCACCAGTTCCAACCCATTTTTGAGATGTCTAATGCTTGATTCATCTAGATCTTTGTAATGCACAAGGTTTAATTCCATGCTAGGATAGTTTAACTAAGCTTTAGAAGTATTTTCTTTAATGCAAGCTTTAGTTTAGATTTACTTTCAAGTTTTAGTTGCAACAAAACCCTAGCTATGAAAATAAGAGCAGAGCTCTATAAATTGTAATAAAATGATGTAATGAGGGTCGATTTGATCATTAATACAATATATACAGTTGGTGCTTCATTCATGGTGTGATTTTTCTACCATCTATGCAAAATTTATGAATGTTTGATTTTCTCATTCTTTATTTCAAAGAGCTGATTGATTGTTTGATGATTTCAAGTCTGTGATTTCTTAATTTGGTGTTTGCTAGTATCACATTGCTTTGTTGTGACAAATCTCTGAAAAGATCTTTCTTTGGTTCCTAAAGATTAACTTGTCTCACATGTGAGCGCATTTGGAGTGGCTTCATGATCTGATGAGTTTTGACTTATCATACATCTGCATTTGTTCAAACTTCTATTGATGATTGCATCCATTCAGATGAAGATTGTGACATGATTTGATCTCTGTTGTGTGGGTTTTTTCATCTTCTTGATCATTTAATTTTCATGGTGGTGTGATTGCTAGCATATGTCCATTAGGTTTCTTTTAGTATTTCCTTTCAATTTTCTTGTTACCTTACTCTTTCTAACCCTCTTTGCAAAAGTTGCTTTCAATAGGATAATTTAATTTAGTATTGTTTTCATTTCTTAAAACTAAAAATTGGATCAAAAAAGAGATATTGTGGAATCCTAAAGTTTTTTTTGTAGTTTCCCTTAAGAGAAGAACCAGCAAAGGCCTCCTTGTTAACAAATTCACATCTTTCTTATGTTGAGCTATCTAAGCGGTTGAGACCCTGCCCAAAAGAACCTTGAGATTGATTTCATCAATCTTCCAAGAGGGGATGTTTCTTGCACAAATTCCTATCTGTTGTCTTCATGTAAAAATGACACTCAACAGGCAAGAAGGCTCAGCCTCAAAATTTTATGAAAGGAGATGAAGTACTACTCTAGGATAAAAGAAAGGAACCAAAGGGGTCCCATAGTAAGTTTGAATCCTTGTGGAAGGGGCCTTTTGTTATTAAAGAAGAATTGGGATCAAATGCTTTCAAATTGGCTTATCCAGATGGATCAATATTGTCGTATTCCTACAATGGGAAAGATTTGAAGTTGGTAAAGTTGTAAATTTCTCCTTTTCAGTTTTGTCTTGTACATATTAGCTAGGTTAGTTTCCCTTTTAGTTTTTGTTTGGTTTGGTTGTCTTTCTCTTTTGTTTTTGTGTAACCAGAGTTCTGAGTTCTCTGCCTTTTTGTCAAAAAGAAGTCCCCAGTCAAAGCTAATGTTAGTCCCAATTTTAGTCTGGTCATTTAATTCTTTGATTGTGGCTTTGTGTTGAAAAAAAACCTTGTCTTTTGATTAGTTTGCCCTTTCCTTATAATGCATCAAGTTCGGTCATCATTTTGAAGTCATGTTCATGTTTTGAGTTGCATGGAATTTTGCAAGCTTTTTTTTTCTTGAACACTCATGAACACCTTTGAATAGCCTTGAACGGTGTTCACACCTGTTCAAGGATGTTCATATAATTTTCATCTTCTGTAAAGACATGATAGGATGAAAATAAAGGAAATTATTTTCCATTGAGACTTAAGAGGATGGTAGCACATCAGTCATTGTTTTACAAGGTACCTGGGCATTCAAATCATCAATTGGGCCAACTCAAAAATTCATGAACCTTGAACAGTCTTGAACACACTTGAACAATGTTGAATGACTAAGAAATTTGTTCTTTCTTGTTCCAAAGAATCATAGAGGATTATGACAGCTAAGTCATGGGTCCCACAAGAGACAAGGCATTTAATGCTATTTATGGTGAGAAGTTATTAAGTACACCCTAATGATATGAAATAATCATTACTTTTATTGGCCTTGGGATTTGTTTAATTAGTAATTATGGATTATGTGTGATGGGTGTCAAATTAAATCTTTTTCGTTGTTTCCATGAAAGATTTGCATTAAATTCTCATGCTCTCAAGGTTTTATTTAAAGTTAAGCCTTTTCATTCAAATGGCTAAGTATCAATTATTAAAAAGCTGGTGCATGGAGGTAAGGACCTGGAAGCTCCTATGATCAAAATCTTCTACAGAGATAAGGTGAGTCTAGCCATTACCCTCGTGATATTTTCAAATTTAGTTGTCTACAAGGTGAATAGAATTTTTCTTTTCTACAGTCATGAGGTCAACATTTCATCTATTGGGAAAAAATTCAAGTTTAGTATGTGATTACCCCATAGTGTTAGATATAGACCTAGAAGAGTATGATGTAGAAAGATTTCCTTCCCATCTTTTAAATTCCTTAGAAGGTACCCTAGGTCTGGAGATTCTGCACAGTGGTTTATGTTTGACTCAAGCTTAGTGGTCCTAATGCCAGTTAATAGGAAAATGGTGACTCAAGCTTATAGCTCCCAGAAAAGACCTTCTCTACCTTTTCTCCTGCGTAGTCAATTGTTAAATTCAATGAGAATAGAGAAGAAAATCACACTTCTATAGCCAAAAGTTGGGTTTTGAACCCACAAAGGGGGGGTTCATGTTTGCCCAAGAAATTCAATAGAACCCATGTCCACCAATATATCAGTGATTTAATGGTGATGCTACATATGGTAAAGGGGTCACGAATAGCCTATCTTTTCTCTGATTAGATGTACTTTTATGTCCAAATCATCTTAGAAGGAACTCAACTCCTAGATTGGGCTGAATTAATTACCAGTTCTCTTAGAAAATAACTCGATACATCTAAATTAACTGGTAGTAGTTTCTTCATGTCCTCTTATCTCATGTTTTGCTTAGGCTGCAGCAAAAAATGGCATGGTATGCCACATAAGCCTTGGGTTGTAGATATGTGTGTCTATGAATACTATCCACTTCTATAGAGGGATAAGGTTGTAGAAAATTACAGAAGTGTGCATGATACATTCATGGGTAAACTTTTCTTTGAGCTAGTTGGCATCTCTAATAAGAGAATTAGTTTAAAAGCCCAGGAGATGGTAACCAAGTATGGAAGCTACTACATTCAATTTCCTAGGTTTACTTACATCAGAATTGGGGGTTTTGAGGATTCACCAATGAGGTTTCCTAGGTATGCATTTGATTATTTCATCCTAGAAGAAATTTGCAGACACCTCTCCACAGTCCTGAAGATATTTCTTCCTAAGGAAGAATGGAAAAAATATTTCCCTATTTCATTAGGCAAGTTCACATGTAAAACTATGGCAGATGTTGTCAATATAGGGAGTGACATTCATCACTTTGACTTCAAGTATTATACTGAAAGGGTGGGGTTTGACAATAAAAACTATGCCAGTGGTAGCTTAGGACTTAGGTCTCACATGTTTCCTATACCTCACCTAGAGGACTTCTAGGAAGACTACTGTGATGAATCATAGGTAGAAGAAAGGGTGCACAGTAGATTATGCATATCCGAAATCTAGTCAATGAGACTTCAAATCAATGTGGAGGGGATAACTGATGATGGGTCTGAATTGATTGAACCTAGTTTCAAGAAATTAGTTGAAAAGAGTGATCTTGTTATTGATTGGTCTAAAGAAGAAGAGGATAATATTGAGAAGAGGACCTTATGTGTGATCCAACTGACTAATGAATGGTTGCAGTCAAGAAGGAAGTAGAAAGAACCTAGAATAGAAAATGAAGAAGCTAGTTGTACTTCTTTACATTCTCCAGTTTCTATTTCTAATCCATCTATACAAATTGAAAATGAAGGGTCTACTGAGAAATCAAAAGTTAGGAACACTAAGAAGAAATCAATAGCTAAGTTCCCACCAGTTACTTCACCATAGAGGATTACATGGTCTAGAAGTAGATTGAAAACTAAGAAAGCCATGGCTCAGGAAAATGTCCTGACCATTAATTTGGATGAAGATAGGATAGAAGATGAAAGCTTCCACATATCTGAAATTGAACAAGTTGGTAATGATATAGAGATCTTTGATTTAGATGATGCAACACTAGAGGTGATTGGCACACCAGTAAAGATTATTGAACAATCCACTAGTTCTGAGGGCACACCTAAATGGTTAGTCTCTTCTCTAACTAAAAAGTGAAGCCTTGTTCTTGTCTCTATCCCTGTTAAAGATATAGTCAGCAAGTATGTACAGAAAACTCCTAAGGTCGAGAAAGAAAAAAGTGCAACTTGAATGTTCACAGATGCGAAAATGGGAAAATGGACTATGGAAGTGGCAACTTACAAACCAAAAGAAGGTGAACAAGAAGTCAAGAAGGAGGATTTTGTGGTCACCAGGTTTGAATTAGGAACCATGGATCGAGTAGGTAAGAACCACTTATTCAGAGAAACTTCTTAGTAGATGCTAAATTCCTCATGGGAAGATGGAAAGGGAAGAAAGAGCTAAAATAGACAATAATGAATTTTTCAAAGTTCATTAACACTTTATGTAGCTTTGATGCCACTCCTTTGGTTTAGTCTCCTCAAATATTTGACCTAGATTCTACCGAGAGTAAGAATTTGCTGAACCAAGTGCAAAGAGGCCGAGCCCTAGTAATTTTAGTAGATGAGTGTATTAATGAAATCATTAAAAGTGGTCTTAGGTACCTCAAAGATGATTAGGAAGTTCTACATGATACAAAATCCTTGATAGGGGAGTTAAAAACACAGAGGTAGGTGTGGGGAATGAGAGGAAGAGAAATGGTTTGCAACTATGTCTAAGTTCCTTGAAATCAAGAAATATGGGTTTGTGAAGTTCTGTACAAAAAAATTTGTGAAATCACTTGATGAAGCCACCTTTTTTGTTCTTAGAAATAATTTTACTTGGCATCTCAGCACCATCAGGAGCACTATTTTAGAGAACAAAAATAGCCCTTGCAGTGTTTGAAAATACCATGAAAAAGCTTAAGGGAAAGCCTAGTCCTAAGCCTTCAGATTTCACACAGTTGGCCAGGATTGAGTCAATGCTTTATCTCTATGTAGATCAACTCCCTACAACTATCAAAAAGATCAAGAAGTCTAAATGGATGAAAGAGGTAGTGATGACTAGGATTGTGAACATGAAAGTCCCTCATTTGCATTTTGTGAAGGAGCTTATTCAGGCACACAACTAGTGGGAGGCAACACAATCCACTGTAGCTGAAGGAGAGAATCTCACAGGAGATGAGGAGAATGTTTCTGACAAGGAGGTTGATCTTGAAATTTAGTTATATTTTAACTATTTTAAAACTCTAAAGGATGTGTGTCCTTGTTTACTCTGGTTACTCTTAAAACTATCCTAACTGAGAGGTCGGGCTTTTTGGGAGATCTCTCAACTTTGAAAAAACTTTAAGTAGCTTAGTAGCGTAGAAGAAAGGGTTAGAAATTTTTGGGAAGGAAATTAGTATTTTTCTTTCAAGTTTCTTTCAGTTTGAAAAAGGCAATTTGATATATCAAGTTTTCTATTGAAGAACTCATATATTTTTTTCTTGCTTTTTGCATGTGCTGCAAAAATAGTTAATATATCAATCGTATTATATTTTAGAACTGTGCAATTTGAAGTGAGTGAATATATGTTTTGTGGTGACATTTTTATTTATTCCCTATTTCTATAATAGATCTTTGCTAATATCTTGATGATATCAATGATCATAGCTTGATTTATTTTCCTTTGATTTGTACTTTCTATTGCACTATCTCAGAGAGGTATAGGAAATAGAAAACTATGATTTTTTATTTTTAGATATCTTATTTTTTCTTTTGGAAAAGTTGTAAAGAGTGCTAGTTGTTTGAAGAACAATATAGCAACCTTCTAAGCTTTCATGTTAAAAGCTAAATTGAGAAATTTGATTAAAGAAATTCATTGAAAATCTATTTAGGGAGTTGTACCTAGATTAAAATTCAGAGGGAAGTGACTCATATTAAGCACTTACCCAACTGTTAGTAAAGGTTTGTCTTTGAAAGGGTAATATAGTAATAGTATTGAGAAGAATTGAATCAAGGACAAAATTTGTTTACTAACACATACATATACTATATCAATTTTTGGATTCGATTATGTAGAGTTTTTTATCACCAACGTTTCAGATCATACTACATGATCCATCATTAGGATGCAAGAGAGCAAGAGGAATAGAAGAGGGTAGATTATAGATATAGAAAATAATAAAAGGAAGAAGAGGGAGAAGGGAAGAGGAGAGAAAGAATAGAGGTACACAAAGATTAAAAAAAAATACATAAAAAATGGCCAGACATATAAAAGGTTTCTTTTCAGACCAACTAATAAAGAAACCAAAATATGAAAAAGAGAGTGAAAAACTACACAAACCATACACTGAGAAAAGGTGGTGGGGGTCTTGGAAACTCCAATTGAATCAATTGTTGTATTTTCATTGATGTCAAACCTTAATTGGTAAGATGGTTTCTATCTAAGAAAGTACTATATCCATTGATTGACAAGAAGGATTAGGGCAGGGGTGATTGTTAGCATAACTGAGAGGGGGGTGAATTAGTTATCTAGTGTCCCTTATCAAAATGTATAATTCAAACAAATTCTTCAATTTCTGCTACTCGATAAACATAAAATACTTTCACTGTCTGTGCTTTTACCGATTACTAGTCTAAAACTTATGACAGTCACTGATCAAATCTGACATGTAACATGTAAAGTATGATAACACACAAATATCACAATCAACACATAACACAAGAGATTTAACGTGGAAACCCTGTAAAGGGAAAAACCACCTAGGACTGGCAACCCAAAAATGTTCAGTCTTCTAAAGTGAGGTCGGTAAAGATGCAGCCCTGTTAAAGGTTTACAAACACACTGTCAGGTGTGACCTTGTTAGAGGATTTTAGACTAGAAGTTATCGTCCACCTAGCATTCACTATGGGGTTGACAGGATAACAATGTCCATTCTATGAATGATATGTCATAAGACTTTGATAGTCCACTCAGTTAAGAGATTTAATTATTTACAATGGTTAAATATGTAACAGTAGATGATCTACCTTAATACAACTTCAATTGTAGATTACAGATCAATATTCAGCTCAATAAATCTTTCTGATCAATGTAGCACTTTAGATTCAATACTGTATCAACTTACTATCTATCAGTAATAACTCTTTGTAGCTCAGTAACTATTCTGCAGCTTAGTTCTTACTAACCAATATGATCAGAATGCATGAAAACTTGTTCATGCAAAAATCCTGTAGTATATTCTTCTTTCAGCATCTGTTTTATAATGAAACCCTAGTCCCTTATATAGATGAGTAAATCATTTTATTTTTGTCCATCAAATTTTTCCACTTAATCATCTCCATTGATTTTTCTGCTTCAAGCTTCCTCGACCGATGTGTCAATAACTCATTTCAATCTGCTCTGTCAGATCTTCCTTTAATTATGCTAGTTGTCGATCTTCTTAACAAACATTATCTGTTACCTCATGATCATACACTTTCTAGCTCATCAATCTTATTGGATAAACTAATTATTTAATTCATTCATGTTTTGCTCAGTTAACAAAAAATGTGTTGGTGAACACAAGCTCGGTTAACACTATGCTTGGTATACACTACGCTCCGTTGATGTATACTAAAAATGCTTCATTTACTGACAACACTACTTTGTGTCTTTCAGCGCTATTCTTCATCATAGATGAATGCAACATAATAAAGTCAATATCATACGGTCATAGAATCATCAACAAGTTACTCAATGTGTTCCTCATCCTCATTTGACATGTACATCTTCCTCATGTAGATTTCTCTGTTCTTCATCTCTTCCACCTTTCTTCAAATGTATCGGTATAGTAACTTACAAGATAAGTACAATCAAACTAGTTGACATCAATGACAACATAATACTAATTTAATCATATTACATATCTAATTAGAAACTCCATAGTGATCTTTAATCATAGATTCTTCAATTAGATTCCAAATCAGTTGTAGTCCAACAATCTCTCCCTTTGGCATTGATGACAACTTTAAGTAATATGAAATGTACCATACACATACCAAACATGTATTCTATAAATTTGTAACAAATGTTGTACAAGCTCTCCCTTAGCTTAATATGTTTAATCACTACATTACTCACCAGCATTACATAATACATCTTTACCATTCTTTAGTTGTGCTCTTTTCAACTCTCATGTTCCCGTTCTTTGTAACTGATCTTCAATACTCTGTTCCTTTCAAATTGTCTCTCCCTTAGATAGTTCTCATTGGTGCATGTTCCTTTTCATATTATTTATCTCTCCCTTTGACAACAATGCCAAAGAAACAAATAACCAAGCAACTCTTCCAGTAGCTAAGTAACTCTTCGTAGTTCAATACATCCTCTGTATCTCTATATACTGATATCCCAATCGGTTCTATTTCTCCAAACTTAATCACAACCTTGAACATGATTCAAAGTGTGAACTATGCTACATCAACATGTGTAATCTTCTGATAAGAGTAGGTTGATGCAACATCCAGATCACCTTAGTGACCGATAGATAGGGGACGGACCCCAAGTCTTGTCCTCAAGTATTCAAATGTGTCCTTTTGTAGAGGCTTTGTAAAAATATCTGCAAGTTGTTCTTTAGATGTGAAAAATTATAACTTCACTTGCTTCTCTTGCACTTTTTCTCTTAAGTAATGATACTTAATAGATATATGCTTTGGTTTAGAGTGCATCACTGGATTCTTTGAAATATTTATAGCACTAGTGTTGTCACAATATATCATCACCGGGTCAGTGATTACCTCATTCATCCCTTCCAACACTTGCTTGATATATGCAATGTTTGAATAGTTAGTAGTAGTAGCAATATACTCTACTTCAACTATAGACTAAGAAATAAAAGCCTACTTTTTACTTGTCCAGGTTACAAGTCTTTCACCAAAGAAAAATGCTCCTTCGATGGTGCTTTTTCTATCATCCACATTTCCAGCCCAATCAGCATCATTGTACACCTTCAATTCAAACATTCCTTCCTTAGGGTACCATAATCCATAATTTTCTATTTTCTTTAGGTATCTTAAGATTCTTTTAGTAGCAACCATGTGTGATTCTCTAGGATTAGTAGAAAATATAGCAACAATTCCCACAACATGTGCTATATCTAGTCTACTGTGAACTACATACATTAACTTACCAATCATGGATCGGTAAAGTGTCTAGTTTACTTCTGTAGTTTCATCCTCCTTTGTCAATTTTCATCCAGTAGCCATTGGTGTTCCCATAGGTTTAGCATCTTCCATGCCAAATGTCTTCAGTACTTCCTTGATGTATTTCGATTGTGTGATGAATATTCGATCACTCTGATGAATCACTTGTAGTCCAAGAAAGAACTTAATCTCTCCAAACATAGAAATTTCAAATTCCTTTTGCATTTCATCAGCAAATGCTTTGCATACATGATCTGAACCTCCAAAAATAATATCATTTACAAATATTTCAGCAATAATAATAGTATCATCAGTATCACCTTTCATGTACAGATTGTTGTTTTCACTTGTTCTAACAAATCCAATACTTAACAAGTATGCAGCCTTTCATACCAAGCTCTCAATGCTTGCCTCAAACCATATAAAGCCTTATGTCATCTACATACCATGTTTTTTTTGTCAGGATCAACAAATCCTTCAAGTTGTTCTATATAGACCTCTTCTTCAAGTATACCATTCAGAAAAGCTGACTTCACATCCATTTGATAGACTTTGAATTTCTTGTGTGTAGCATATGCAAGTAGCATTCTAACTCCTTCCAATCTAGCAATAGGTTCAAATGTTTCACCATAGTCAATGCCTTCTTCCTGTGCATATCCCTTGCATACCAATCTAGTTTTATTTCTTGTGATTTCACCATTTTCATTTAGTTTGTTCCTGAATATCCACTTAGTACTGATAACATTTTTGTCTTTAGGTCAGGGTACTAAGGACCAGGTTTTGTTCTTTTCTATTTTCTCTATTTCCTCTTTCATTTCATTAACCCATTCTTAATTCTCTAATGCAACTTTCACATTTTTTGGTTCAAATTCACAAACTAGACATGTACCTTGTCTTGTTTTGCTCCTAGTTTGCATTCTAGCATGTCTATCTCCAATTATTTGTGTCTCAGGATGATGTCTTCTGACAAAACTAGCCAGAAGTTGGTTTCTTCTTTCTTGTTCATCCTATTCAAGTTCATTTCCTTTCTCGATAGCTCCATCTTGTTTGTCGGTTTGTCTTTCTTGATGTTCTGCATTATTTTCCTGCTGACCTGTTACCATAGACTACGATGTCGATAGATACTCTGGTTGTTCAATGTAAGTGAATCTACCGTAGTCTTCTATTTCCTTTGTACTTTCCTCTATGTTCTTGTCATCAAACTCATCAACATGAACATTAGTACTTTCAATTATCTTATTTGTAACCTTATTCAGACATTTATATGCTTTACTTGTGGAGGAATATCCCAAAAATATCCCTTCATCTCCTTTTGAATCAAATTTTCCATTACTCTCATCTTTCAAGATAAAGCATTTACTCCCAAAAATCCTGAAATAACTTACAGTAGGTTTGTGTCCAAACCATAGCTCATAAGGTGTCTAGTTGGTATCCTTCTTCAGCTGTACTTGGTTAAGAACATATACAGCTGTGCTAATAGCTTCCCTCCAATATGTCTTAGCAACATTCTTTTGTATCATTAGTGTTCTAGCACAATCAATTATTGACCTATTCCTTCTTTTAGCAATGCCATTTTTCTGATGTGTCCTCAGTGTAGAGACCTATCTTTTAATACCATGCTCATTACAGAAATTAGTAAATTCATCAGAGATAAATTCACCTCCTCTATTAGATCTTAAGCATTTTATTTCTTTTCCAATTTCTTTCTCTACCTTAGCTTTATACCATTTAAACATTTTGAAAGCTTTAGATTTCTCCTTCAAGAACATAATAGTCATCAGTCTAGTATAATCATCAACAAAAAGAATAAAGTATCTATCACCATAACAGCTCCAAGTTCTCATAGGACCACATAGGTTGTTATGAACCAACTCAAGTATCTTCTTAGTTGAGTAGTCTTTTCTTTTGAAACTAGACTTAGTCATTTTACCTTTCTAACATTCATGGCACATGGCATGATCAGGTTTTGAAAAGTTAGGCAGTCCTCTAACTCTTCTCTTTTTACTAATCTTGATCATGTTGTCAAAGTTCACATGGCATAACCTTTTGTGCCATAACCATGCATCTTCATCCTTTATTAACAAATAAGAAGACTAATCCATATCAAGATGGAATAGATTACCTCTAGATTGTGTACTAGTTCTGACAAGTCTTCCTTCATCATCATAAATCTTCACCTTTTTTCTCTCAAAAGACAGTCGGTGGCCTAAATTGTTCAGCTGAGCCACACTTAAAAAATTATAGTTTAGTCCATCTACCTAGTATGCATTTTCACACTTAATTCTATCATTGATCATCAGTGAACCTTTACCTCTTACCACACAAGGTGCATCATTTCCCATTCTTGTAGATCCTCCATTGTATTCATTAAGATGATCAAATTTCTCTACATCACCAATCATATGATGTGTACAACCACTATCAATGATCCATGTATCATTTTTGCTTACTTTAGAGATCAGTGTTGTCTCCTCATGTTTCTCTTCTTCTGAATCATTTTTCATAGCAACAAATACAACTTCTATATCATCATCAAAATTAGATTCAGTTCCAATGTCTTCGGCTATGTAACATACCTTTTTACCTTTGTCATCTCAGTTGTCTCTATTGTTGTGTCAATAGCCTCTATTGACTCTTCTCCCATAGCTTCCTTCAGATTGGTCTTTGGATCTATCATCATCTTTCTTCTGTGGACATCTAGCAACAATGTGACCAAATTCTTTATAATTAAAGCATGCCAAAGGTAGCTTACCTCTATACCTTCCTTTTCCTTTGGGCAATCTTCTATCCATAAGAGCTTCAAGCTCATCAAGTTCATCGTTGGTATTGCCATCACTATCATTATTCTTATTATTCCTGCTAGACTTACCAATCTTCAAAGAAGATATGAAAGCAGATTCAATAGAAGGAACAACACTATTATCAAAGTTATTCAATTCAAAGGTTGTAAGTTTACCAATTAGAGTGTCGAGAGTAAGATTAGATGTGGCTCTAGTTTCATGAATTGCAGAGATCCTGATTGCATAAACTGGTAGCAAAGTTCTGAGAATCTTGCTTATCACTGTTTCATCATCAATGACTCCATTTGATGCTCTAATAGCATGTACTACCTCTTTTAGTCTATTTGAGTACTGCATAATGTTCTCACCTTCTTTCATTCTCATATCATCGAATCTACCTCTCAGGCTTTTAGCTTGGGCACTGTATATTAGAGTTAACTTGTCCCACATAGCTTTGGAAGTTGTGCATGTCTTAATATCTTCAAATTTAGCATCAATACATGCAGCAGCAAGTTCCATCATGGTAATATTATGTTCATGCCTTTCTCTCAATTGATCAAGGGTCAGGGGACTAGTGGTCGGTTGTATGTAGCCATTCTCCATTAGTTCTAGTGTAGAATTCCTAATTCCAGATATGTGTAGCTTCATCTAGCTTTGCCATAATGCAAAGTTCTCTTTATTCAGCTTAGGTACTTCCCTCTTATACATCTTGAGACCTTTGTTCTTAAGTCTTTAAACTTTGTTCTAAGCAACCACTGCTCTGATACCAATTGTTAGAATAACTGAGAGGGAGGTGAATCAGTTATCCAGTGTCCCTTATCAAAATGTATAATTCAAACAAATTCTTCAATTTTTGCTACTCGGTAAACATAAAATACTTTCACTGTCTGTGCTTTTACCAATTAGCAGTCTAAAAATTATGACAGTCACTGATCAAATCTGACCTATAACATGTAAAGTATGATAACACACAAATATCACAATCAACACATAATACAAGAGATTTAATGTGGAAACCCTATAAAGGGAAAAACCACCTAGGACTGGCAACCCAAAAATGTTCACTCTTCTAAAGTGAGGTCAATAAAGACCCAACCCTGTTAAAGGTTTACAAACACACTGTCAAGTGTGACCTTGTTAGAGGATTATAGAATAGAATTTATTGTCCAATCAGCATTCACTATGGGGTTGATAGGATAACAATGTTCATTCTATGAATGATACATCATAAGAATTTCATAGTCCACTTGGTTAAGAGATTTAACTATTTACAATGGTTAAATATGTAACAGTAGATGATCTGTCGTAATACAACTTCAATTATAGATTATAGATCAATATTTAGCTCAATAAATCTTTCTGATTAATGTAGCACTTTAGATTCAATACTATATCAACTTACTATCCATCAGTAATAACTCTCTATAGCTTGGTAACTATTTTGCAACTTGGTTCTTACTAACCAGTATGATCAGAATGCATGAAAACTTGTTCATGCAAAAATCCTACAATATATTCTTCTTCCAGCATCTATTTCATAATGAAACCCTAGTCTCTTATATAGACGAGTAAATCATTTTCTTTCTATCCATTAGATTTTGCCACTTAATCATCTCCTTTGATTTTTCTACTTCAAGCTTCCTCAACTGATGTGTTAATAACTCATTTCAATCTACTCTGTCAGATCTTCCTTTAATTATGCTAGCTATCAATCTTCTTAACAAACGTTATCAAATACCTCGTGACCATACACTTTCCAGCTCATCAATCTTATCAGCTAAACTAATTATTTAATTCATTCTTGTTTTGCTTGGTTAGCAAAGAAATGCATCAGTGAACACAAGCTTAGTTAACACTGCACTTGGTATACACTACACTCCATCCATGTATACTAAAAATGCTTTATTTACCAACAACACTGCTTTGTATCTTTCAGCTCTATTCTTCATCATAGATGAATGCAACATAATAAAGTCAATATCATATGGTCATAAAATCATCAAAAATTTACTCAATGTGTTCCTCATCCTCATCTGACATCTACATCTTCTTCATGTAGATTTCTCTATTCTTCATCTCTTTCACCTTTCTTCAGATGTATCAGTATAGTAACTTACAAGATAAGTACTATTAAACTAGTTGATATCAATGACAACATAATATTAATTTAATCATATTACATATCTAATCAAAAACTCCTCAGTGATCTTTAATCATAGATTCTTCAATCAAATTCCAAATCAGTTGTAGTCCAATAGTGATAACAATAGAACCTAGAGAAAGGTTGAGTTATTTGATACTTCAATGAGTACTTGATTATGTTAATATGATTTAGAAAAATAGAGAGGGGGAGTGAATCAGTTTTTCTTAGGTCCATATGTATAAAAAAACTTCAAAACTCTTCAACAAATCAGATCCAATAACCAACAGCTACTCGGTCATTACTGATGCATAAGAAAAATATATAACAGTGTAGTCCACTATCCAATAGTATCTAACTTGTAAAACACATAAATGTTCAAACCAAAACATTCACACAAGTATTAACACCAGGATTTATAGTGGAAACCCAATTAGGGAAAAGCCACTTTGTAACATGTTACTATTATTTTCACTCTTCTAAAGTGAACTCGATGAAAAGCTAACCCTGTCAAAGGTTACAAACACACTGTCAGGTGTGACCCGGTTAAAAGATTTAAACCACTCTTTTAAAAGTGTGCCTAGTTATAGGACTTACATACACTCCATTAGAATGCAACTTTATTCAAAGGATTTATACAAATGACTATTAGGTCAACCTCTGTTAAAAGGATTTTGACTGATATAATGGTTAGAAAGTAATACTAGTAATGATCTAAAAAATATAAAACTCACTTTGCAAATATCAGATCTAATTCCATACAGATATGTTGGCTTATTGACTATGAACCTTTACCATCTCCATCACTGATCTACTCAGAAATCCCTTCAAGCAATCACAACACTTCTCCTTTAGCCTTTTTTGCTTGTACAATCAATAACATCAACAATACTTCTAGCATCCACTTCTTATCGATCTCATGCTTAAGTTCCCTTAATACTTCCTCAATTAGGTTAATACATCTTTTGCTACTTAATCTCCTTCATACATCTTAGGGTTAGGTTAGATTCATTGAATCCTTCCAACTTTATGTTCTTTGGCTATCCTTCTAGAAATATCTCAAATCTCTTAGTAGATTTACAATAAAACATTTTACACCGCAATAAATGATTTTTTACAATCAATAAATAAAGTCAACACATTTTACATAATCTAGGAATTCAACGATGTTAGCTGGAAATCTGAATTCTTCCTCAAATGTAAAATACTAACATTCTTTCAATACAGTGTTCAACTCCTCGGTCTTCATTAGAAATCCTGATCACCACAAAAACTATTTCCTCAGCTAATATTGTCTTCCTTAGCAATTATCTGATGTTTAGTCAACACTAAATTTACCCAGCATATACTAGCTCAGTCAGCACTAACATCACTTGGCTTAAACTAGATTTCTTCACTTCTGTTAGCTTGTGGGGACTGATTAGGAAAGTACTATCCAGCAAACTACTATACACTGATGATAATCCAGCATATATGTTTACAAAGGTAGTAACAAGGGAGAAATTGAACTCATGTTCAACATTAGTTGGTCTACTAGACTGAACAAAATAAAGGAATAGCTGAGTCCAGGGTGGTTCGATAGAGTGGGAGCCTCATATTGTAGTGCCATTTCTATAGGATTAGTCTCCAAGTGGGAGGTTTTTTAGTGTGGATACTGATCAGTTACCAAGTGGGAGATTGTTAGCTTGTGGTGACTGATCAAGAAAGTACTATCCAGGAAAGTACTATACACTTTTCATTCATCGTGAGGTTCAAGGTTAACTCGTCAAGCATTTTTGAGTTGAAACGTCAAACATTTCCCTAGGTTGACTCGTCAAGTATTTTAGGGTTAACTTGTTAACTGACATAAGTCTTGTTATATTGGCTTAGGGTTAGGGATTTCATTATGGATGGATGTTTTATGTAGCTTCTTGTGGTAGTATTGAGCTGTAAGGGATTACAGACTATAATCAAGTTTTAATCACTGGATAATAATAATATTGGACTCGTTGTTGGTGGACATAGCCCAGGGATTAGGTGAACCATGTTAAATCTTGTGTTTTGTGTTCTCTTCTATGTGGTTTATTATTTTTTGATATTGGTTATATTTGCACATAATTGTTATTTTTGCCTTATTAATCCTAACAACTTTTTCTCGATTAAGCCTACCATTTTAGTCTTCATCCTTACTTGGATAAACAATACATTGTCTTACCATTGTGCTACATAATCAAGTACACATTCAAATATCAAGATAACTCAACCTTTCCTTAGGTTCTATTGTTACCAACCTTTCCTATCCCCTTCACAACAATCAAATAGATATAGTACTTTCTTAAATAGCAACAGTCTTACTAGTTAAGGTTTGACGTCAATGACAATACAACAATTGCTTCAACTGCAGTTTCCAACAATCTCCCTCTTTGGCATTGATGGAAACACCATATGAATAACACATGAGTTACCAACCAATCCAAAACTTTATTTGTTCATCATAAATATTTATAATATCCTTAGCTTCATTCTAATATAGAATCAATTAGCCATCCTTGTATGACCGTCTACTAAATCTCTCCCTCTTACTTGATCTTCCATGAAATCTCACCATGTGTATTCATCTGTGAGAATCTCCCTCTTTGACAAAAATGCCAAAGAAGAAGAAAAAAATACATCATGCAGATGTAGATATCATCTTTTTAGTTCAGTAATAGTATTTCTCCCTCTGTCATCTTTTCTTATGACTAATTCTTGGCTTTGCTTTACTTTTCACAACTCTAGGCTGCTCCTAAAGTGTGACCTATTTTCTACATCAATTTGTCAGATACTCTTTGTAGCACATTTGATGTAGTGCTCCTAGCTTGACTAGGTAGCCTCAGTTAGGGGAAGAACCCCTAATTGACCTCTTAGATATTCATGAGCTTCTTTAGGTAAAGCTTTAGTGAATATGTCTTCTAGTTGTTCATTTGTATTCACATATTCCATTCAGACCTCTTTGTTGTGTACCAATTCCCTCAAGTAATGATACTTAATGGTGATGTGTTTGGTCTTTGTGTGCATCACTGGATTCTTAGAGATGTTGATAGCACTTGTGTTGTCACAGTAAATGACAACTAGTTTAGTGATCTCTTCTTTCATGCCTATAAACAATTGTTTTATCCATACCAAATTTGAACAGCTCACTGCTGTAGCCACATACTCAGCTTCAAGAGTAGATTGGGAAATACAATTTTGTTTCTTTCTTGTCTAGGAAACTAATCTCTCTCCAAGAAAGAAAGCTCCACCACTAGTACTCTTTTTGTCATCCACATTTCCTACCCAATTAGCATCAGTATACACTCTTAGTTCAAACTTTTCATGCTTCTTGAAGTACAATTCATAGTTAGCAGTCCCTTTCAAATATCTCATTATCCTTTTGAAAACCATCATGTTAGTTTTCTTAAGATTGGTAGAGAATCTTGCCACAATCCCAATATCTAAAGCAATATCTGGTCTTCTATGTATAGCATACTATAGTTTTCCAATCATGGATCTATATAAGGTTTGATTTGCCTCTACAACATCATCATTCTTAGACAACTTTTGTCCAGTAGCCATGGGAGTACTTACTAGCCTTGAATCTTCCATACCAAAGGTTTTTAGTATCTCATGAAGATACTTAGATTGAGTAATGAAGATTCCTTTCTCCATCTGATATACTTGTAAACCAACAAAAAATTTGATCTCCCCAAACATACTCATTTCAAATTTAGTTTAAATTTCATTTGAAAATTTCTTACACAAGGCATCTTTTCCACCAAATATAATATCATCTACAAAAATCTTAGCCAACAAGATTCCTTTACCTTCTTCATCTTTCATGTATAGATTGCTTGTGTCATTTGTCCTTGAGAATCCAATCTGTATCAGGTAGTTGTGTAGTCTCTCATACCATGTTTTGGGAGCTTGCTTTAGTCTATACAGTGCTTTATTCAGTTTGCAAACTATGTGTCTTTTGTTTGGATCAACAAATCCTTCTAGTTGTTTAATTTACACTTCTTCTTCTAATATACCATTTAAAAATGGAGACTTAACATGCATTTGGTATACCTTGAAATCTTTATAGGTAGCATATGCAAGTAAAGTTCTTACTCCTTCCAATCTAGCTACATGAGAAAATATCTCCCCATAATCTATTCCTTCTTCTTGTGCGTAGCCTTTGCATACCAACCTAGCTTTGTTTCTTGTAATTTGACCATGCTCATTCAGCTTATTTTGGAACACCCACTTTGTTCCAATGATATTTTTATTTTCTGGTCTTGGCACCAGAGTCCAGGTATCATTCTTCTCAATCTAATCTATCTCCTCATTCATTTCTTGTATCCAGTCTTCATTTTCTAAGGCCTCCCTTGTTGTCTTAGGCTCAACTTCACATAGTAAACATGTTGGATCTTTTGTCTTTCTTCTGGTCAGAACTCCAGATCTTTGTCTCCATTTATCTGTTCAGGCTTGTGATGTCTCCTTACATATTGTGCCAAAATAGGTTCTTCTCTCCTTTCATCTTGCTCTTCAGGTTCACCAACATGATTTTTAGATTTGGCTTCTGAATGCTTGGCAACCTCTTCCTGATACTAGGCAGCTTCCTCTTGTCACTTGACACATTCTTCTTCTCTCTCGGCATTGTTTTCCTGATGCTCGACATTGCTAACCTGAGACTTGATATCATGTGCAACTCTATCAGTTGCTTCTCCTTCCTCTACATACACAAAAGATCTGTAATATTTTGGTTCTCTTTTACTATCAACTTCATTTTTCTCTACATACTCATCAACTTTGACATTCACACTTTCCATAATTTTATTAGTGTTAGAGTTCAAACACTTATAAGCTTTACTCTTTTTGGAATAGCCTAGGAATACTCCCTCATCACTTTTAGCATCAAATTTTCTATTCTTATTATCCTTTAGTATGTATAATTTTCTTCCAAAAATTCTAAAATACTTTACATTAGGTGCATACCCATGCCATAATTCATAAGGTGTCAGATTTGTACCTTTTTTTGATCTGTACTCAGTTAAGAGTATAAACAACTTTACTTACAACTTCTCTCTAGTACATTTGTGCAACACTCTTTTCAATCATTAATGTCCTTGCACAATCTAAGATAGATCTATTTCTTCTCTTTGCTATACCGTTCTATGGAGGAGTTCTAGGTGCAGACATCTATCTTTTGATCCCTCTATCATTGCAAAACAAAATGAATTCATTGGATATAAATTCTCCACCTTAGTCTGATCTTAGATAGTTCAGGCAACTGTACTTACAACTTCTCTCCAGTACATTTGTGCAACATTCTTTTCAATCATTAATGTCCTTGCACAATCTAAGATAGATCTATTTCTTCTCTCTGCTATACCATTTTGTGGAGGAGTTCTAGGTGCAGACATCTGTCTTTTGATCCCTCTATCATTGTAAAACAAAATGAATTCATTGGATATAAATTCTCCACCTCTGTCAGATCTTAGACACTTTAGGTTCCTTCCTGTCTCCTTTTCAACTTTAGCCAAATACCACTTAAAAAATTGAAAAGCATTATATTTTTCTTTTAAGAACATTAATGTCATCATTCTGGTATAATCATCAACAAACAGGATAAAATATCTAGCATCACAATAGCTTTGTACACCCATGGGTCCACAAAGGTCAGTATGAACCAAATCTAAAACATTCTCAGAAGTAAAAGTCTTGCTCTTAAAACTAGACTTTGTCATCTTACCCAACTGACATTCTTTGCACATTACATTTTCAGGCTTCTTTAATCTAGGTCAACCTCTCATTTTCTTCTTCTTACTTATTTCTACTTGATTATCAAAGTTAACATGACATAGCCACTTATGCCATAACCAAATATCATCAAGTTGTGCAATCATACATGTTTCTTCAGATAGGTCTATATAGAAAACATTACCTCTTGTTTGTTCTCCACTTCCAATTAGTTCACCAATGGCATCAAATATTTTGGCCTTCCTGTGATGAAATTCCACTCGGTAGGTAGTGCTATTAAGTTGTGCAACACTCAGCAGATTATAGTTAAGACCCTCAACCCAATAAGCATTCTCACAAGTGATCTTATCAATCATCTTAATCAATCCTTTACCTCTAATAGGACATGGTGCATCATTATTAAATTTCACACTTCTACCTTTATAATGATCTAAGGTATCAAACTTACTCTTGTCACTAGTCATGTGATGTGAACAACCACTGTCAATAATCCATTTATCTTTTTTGTTCACATAAGAGATCAATGCATTTTTTCCATCCTCATCAGACTCATATTTTATTGCAACATAGACAACATCAATTTCAAAATCATCACTATCAGTGTCAGTCTCTTCTTCAGAAAAAAAGAAGGATTTCTTACCTTTTCCTTTGTAGTCCTTGTATCTTTGGTAACCTCTATCTTCTCTTTTGTCTTTATGCTTGTTGTCTCTTTCTTCATTCTTATCATCCCTATTAGGACATCTAGCAGCTATATGACCAAATTTATTACATGAAAAACATATAATAGGGAATTTACCTTTGTATTTTCCTTTTCCACTTTTTAGTCTTCTAGCCATAAAAGCTTCTAGATCCACCAGTTCTTCGTCAGATGTGTCACTTTCACTTTCTCTTTCACTTTCTCTTTCACTTTCACTAATGCATCTTTCTTTTTCCTTCTTTGACTTTCTCAGAACCATTTGAGACTTAAAAGAAGAGTCAACAATACCAATAGTGAAGTTATCATAGTTAGAAAGTTCAAAAGTAGTAAGCTTACCAACCAAACTTTCCAAAGTAATAGCATTGTTATGGTTACATCTAGATTCCTAAATTGTAGAAATTTTGATGGCATAGATAGGACATAGAGTTTTCAATACTTTTCCAATTATAGTTTCATCATCAATAGTTACATTTTCTCCTCTAATGGCATTTACAACTTCTTTTATTCTACCACAATATTGTGCAATATTCTCACCTTCTTGCATTCTCATTTCATCAAATTTACTTCTTAGGCTCTTAACTTTTTCTCTCAGCACATTTATGTCACCACCATAGATGTTTGTAAGAGTATCCCACATTTTCTTTGCATTAGTGTAGCTTTTGATGTCTTCAAATTCCAGATAGCTTAGGGCAGATGCAATATCTAGCATTACCTGATTGTGCTCTTGTTTGGCTCTCATCTCCTTAGAAGTCAGAGGTGCAACATGTGTGACATAATCATTCTCAACATAATACTTTGTATAATCACCAATACTAGCTAGATGTAGCTTCATAAAAATTTTCCATGCATGGAAGTTCTCCTTATTTAGCTTTGGTACCTCCTTATACTATTAGGAATGGGAACACTGAGAAGGGGGGGGGGGGGTGAATCAGTGTTCACTATATTTTAAATTTTCACTTTAATCTTTATACTGAAATTAAATGCTTGAGTAATGAATTAAACATTCACATAAACATGAAACATGAAATCAACACATGACACCAATATGGCTATGGGGAAAACCAAATAGATAAAAACCCCGGTGGGAATTGACACCCACTAATATTCTGCACTAGTGTTTTTTGATCCTTGTTAGAAGATCCTTAACCCTATTAGGAGTTTCTTTACAATGCTTTAAGTATAGTAGACCTTGTTAAGGGTCAGAAACTATTAGGAGACTTTTACAATAATCCCTATTAGGAGAGTGGACTCACTGTCCTAGAGCTCACCGCTCAAATGGTGAAGGCTACAACCTTCTGATCTCAGATACACACTATATCTGCTAGATGAACTGTCACTATGACACTGCTTGTCAGATCAGTTCCTTTGATGTGCTAATGCTTTGACCTCTAGAAAAGCTCTAATACATCTTATACTATCTTTGCATACTTCTTCTCTACTTATTACAACTCTATCTTGACTTCCATGCTGAATACAATGGGCACACCTTATATTTATAAGTTCATGCATAATAAACAACTAGGTCTACCCTATAACCTATTACAAACAACACTTCCAAATGAATTGGATTAAGCATGCTTATAATTAAACATATAAACATGTTAGAAACCTAAATACAATGGGCACATAGCCTTTACAACATTACATTATAATCACAAACCAAAATATTTAACTGTCAGCTCCATGCTCTGTTCTCTCCTGGCACACACTAGCTGTGCAACTTCAACTGACTAAATCTTTCTCATCCTTGCACATATGATTATGCGCTCATAGAATAAGCATGAGTATAGTCTAACTAACTTAACTTCTAGGGTTCATACCATAATACTTTCATACATACATGCGCTGATGCTCTGAGCTGTAGGAACTATGTACACTATCCAGTCTTCAACACTTAACTAAATTCTGATCTTTACATCAAATGCACTAACTCCAAACTGCTATATGACTTTGTTTCCATAATGAAAAATCTATATCAATTCATATACATCAGTATAGCCAACTTTCCAATAATCTCCCCCTTTGTCATTGATGGCAACAAAGGAATATGGCCAAGTTGCTAACTGTCCATTAACACAAAAACTTTTTGTCTTCTATACATTTGTTATACATAATCTTATATCTCCCTATCCATATTATAATCCATATTCTATACACAACTCCCTCTTTGACATTAATGACAAATTCATATCAAAAAACTTTATTTACACATACTCACTGAGGGAAAACATCTGGATATGCTATCTTTAGGTTTTGGATCTCCTTCTTCCAAAAAGTGATCAATGAATTTACTATCTGGAGATGGGCACATAAGGCATACTATAGCTTCTCCATCTTCTCCAAGTCACTACTGGGACCATGATCATAATTTTCCATTGTGGCATCTATGTCCTTTATGTTATGATCAAGTATGTCTAATGAGGGTGCAAGAGAATTCCTTAGCCGAGTCTTCCTTACCCTAATCTTTGACATCTCTTTTTCCGCCTTCTCAATCTTATCAATCTAACCTTGGTAAACATTGTTGCACATATTTATATCAACTAATGGATCTTTTACTAAACTCTTGACCTGCTCAATCATATCTTCTACCTCTTTTATTTTCTTAAGATGGGCATCAGTGAGCTTATCCTGATCCATGCAGATTGCAATGGTTTCCCTTCCTTGATCAACAAATTCTTTTAAAGATGCTTGCCTTGTCTTGAGTGAATTCAAATCTAATGCAAAGTTTCTCATTAGTTCACTTAATCTCTTCTTTAAGTACTTCTCTTCTACAACTAGGGATGCAAATTCTTCAAGGCTTGATAAATTACTTTTGAACTAAGAAATGATTGTACTTACATCATCAACAGAGTGTACCTTAGACACTTTCTTGTCCGCAGGTAACAAACTATTCGGTATGTTCACTTATTCCATAAGGAGAGGATTTCTCATTAATTTTTTCTCCTTTCCCTTCTCCATAGCTAAGATGTTGAAATTAATCAGGTCTTCTTCTATCCATGAGTCCAAATTGGATGTGTCAGGTGTAAAACTTGACAACAATGCCGAGGAGGGAGTGATGGGAGTGCTATCCATCACTTCTTGTTTTACCTTGGTTAGTTCAACTAATGGTTCATTACTCTCTTCTTCTTTTTCTTTTTCTTGTTCTTTCTTTTGTTCCATCTTTTCTTGTTCTTTTTTTGTTTCTTTCTTTTCTTGTTCTTTTTCTATTTTTTCTTTTTCTTGTTCTTTCTTTTCTTTTTCTTCTTCTTTTTTGTAATGTCTCCAATCAAAATTTCTTCTTGTTGATTGGGAGGAGTGGAACTACATAAGATTTTAGCTTCTTGTTTTCTCACAAAAGATTCCTCAAATTTTTCCAAATCATTATTTGTGGCCGCCATGGCTATCTCCACATTATCAATGATAATAGTGTTATCCTTGAGTGACTCTGTCATGGGTGCAAACTTGTCTGCCTCTGATTGTGCTTCCACTGCAAGCGCTGAATCCTAAGGACCTATAGACTATACCTTGATGGTCCCTGACCCTTTGGTAACCATTGTGGGTACATTAGCTATGGGTGCAGTAGGTGGATACATGTTTCTATTCATAAATACCTTCTCAAAGGCTTTATCTATTTCTTTAGCAACTATCTCATAGTTTTTATCCATTATATTTAGAGTTCTTGTTCTAGTTCAGAGGTGAGGCTTCACCAGATCTAATAGAAATTTATTCTCTTCTAGTTCACATATAGGAAGGGTATCATCAAGAAGCTTTTCCCTTATCCACAGATCTTCCTCAATAGCTTGTCTCTTTTGGAATTCAAGGATATTCCATACATTGTCAGGAATCATTGTTTTTAGTTCCAAAACTATTCTTTTGAACTTGATCATGTGCTTTATGATCATGCCATGAATCTTTGACTTGTCAATTTCACTATACTCATCAGAAAACTTCCCTACTTGATCAATTCTTCCCTCATTAACTATTCAAGCACTTAGCACACTAAGACTGGGTTTAAAGCTTACTTCAGGAGGTGCTTGAGTATTCCTTCTATTTCTTGTGACTTGCGAGGATAGATGACTAGTGCTAACCTCTTTCTTCCTCTTTTCTATTGGCTTATACTCTAGAGGAGCAATAGGATCATTGGTTTCTTTGGGCATAGAAGGAGTGTCATCAGTTATATCCTTTTGTTCATCAGATTTTTCTATCTTTACCTTCTTCAATTTGGGATTTTGTGAGTTTGCATTTGCTGCATATGCGCTCTTTAGTTCCAAAGAAATCTTTTGTTCTTTTTCTTTGTCAAGATTTTCTTGAGACACACCATGTATTCTCAAGATCTCTGATGTGACTTTAGCAACCTTTATTTTTGTTGCTACATTTTTTTAGCTTGGCATCTACTTCTCTTATCTTCTCCTCATAAGTTCCTAATCTAGGTTCATTAGGATCTTTAGGGGCTGATAGTAGTACCTACACATATACTTCAAGGACTTGTTCCTCTACCTCATAACCAAGTGGATGAATCCACTTAGTTCTTGGCTCAATAACTTCCATACAAGTTATATCAATTTCAACCATAAAAAATATTGTATCCTTATAATTTTCCACAATGTTCTCTGGAATTCTATACTTCATTTACATCTTAGCCCTAAAGGTCTTCAATTCCAATATTACATAATCTCTCAACATACTCTCAATGGATGCCTTGTTAGATATCTATAGCATGGTTGGAATGGAATTATCCAAATACAAATCTGATACTTTTCCAACTATATGAAGATACATGTAGATGATCAATGACCCAAACTTGTATATCTTGGTCTTGTCATGCTTGATTGCTTTGATGTTATCAATCAACTATGCACACAAGATATCACACAAGTTGAACTCTCCATCTTCCTTCACAAGTCTAATGGCTTCTAGAATTGTACCCATAGACACACTATTAACCCTATTGGTGTGATGAAACCTGTATCCTAGTATCATAGACATCAATTTGATGTCTACTTGCTCAACAGGCTCAATTGTCATCCTACATCTATCACTTCTAGACTTACATGTTTTCTCAACAATCTTTTTGATATCCTTACCCACAGGAAGGATGGTGCCTATCCTAGAAAGGCCTATCATCTCATGAATTAGGTCACTAGTGATTCTTACTAGCACATCACCTATCCAGAATAAATCATCTTGAATTCTTCTCAATAATATCTTAATCCATTCAGTCTCATAGAATTCATCTGTCATAGCATACTCAACTATAGGGTGATCATTCCATTTAACATATTCATCCATGAATGTTTTGTCTAGTTTCAACATGGTATCCATGTGCACCCTTAACCTATCCAACCCAACTAGTTCTTTCTTGCAGTAGATATATGCCCTAATGTCCTCGACATGCATAATGCCCATAGACATGTGGGAGAAAGCTCCTTCTAAATCATCTAGGGTTGAATTAAATGGATGCTTATTGAATACATATCTCTTCTTCTCAAAAACATCATAAACTATGGGAGTGGCCATGACTTACTTGATTAATCGCTTTCCAACTGATCTTTGAGATAATCTGAAGACTTCTAGATCGACACGAAAAAATAGGGTTTTTGTAATTGGCCAAATGCACTGCTAATCATAGATAAATCAATCTCCAAGTCTTCATAACAACTTCCAAGGCTCTTTCTATTCTTCAATTGCTTTGAGTTTAAATGCAATGAGTAATTAAACAACTTTCTATGTACTTAAAGTGAGAATTCTTCCATTAATGCAAGTCATGTAAACCAGGCTATCACTTCAAAATTTCCAACTCGAGTCATGTTCACAATCAGCATGTGTGCTCTTGCACAGAGGCACCTTTATACTCTAAAAGCTTAAGTCCAAAGTTGCATACTCTGGGAATGAGTATACCAGCCATGTAGGGGAAGAGAGATAAATTAGCTCCCCCTATGACCCTAAGGTCCATTCATCCAGATGTAGAGGGTGCGTCCACTACGACTGCACACAATACATTCTCATCAACTTTTTCCTTCTTTCCTTCTGACCAAATCAAGCTTGCATCCTCTGAGGCTTTCACAAACTTGACTTCTCCTTCAAGATCCAATACTGGTTCTTTGGCCTTTTTAGGGCTTTCCTAATCTTTCATCCTTGATCTACATAACTTTGAGATATGTCCAACCTTGTTACAAGAGTGACAAATGACTAGAGGCCTTATATTCCTCGGTGCATTGACATGAGTCACCATTTTACATTGTCTTGCTGAGTGACCATTATAGTTACATATCTGACATGTAACATTCTAAGAGCTTCTTATATTTGTCTGATTTTGATTTCTCTTATTATGTTGAATCCTATTCTTCTTACTGTATGCACCCTAAAATGGTTTCCTAGACTTTGGGCCCCCATTCACCAATTTATCAATTTCCTGAATCAATGCTTTGCAATATTTGTAATTTAAATCAATTTTCTTGATCAAATCCTAATTCTATCATTTATTTGATTATATTCTATGGATTAACCAATTTATCCTAAGTCTTTATTTAATTAAAAAGAATTCTGTCCCCTTTTATTAAATAAAAATCCCCCACTTTCCTCTTATCCTAAGTTTCACAAATAAAGCATTATTCCTATTTAATAAATAAGAAGAAAAGGTCCTTTTTTCTCACATGGGGCACAAAAGTCAACACTTCTTTCTCACTGGAGGAGATTTGTGCGCAAGGATTGATCCCACTTTCAAACTCCACCCTTGATCAAATCTTTTGCCTCTTAATCTCCATGGTCCATTTATCTTTAAAAGGAGAGCTCTTTTCTCATTCAAAGGATCCCACTCTTGATGCTAATGTTGTGCTACATGTTTTCTTGGTGACTTTGGAGCTTTGGAGAGCTTGTTGCATTTTTAGTCTTCATACTTGTATTATAGCTTAGTTTTCATGGCATTCTTAGCCTAGTTCCTTTCATGTTCTAGCTTAATTCACATAGGTTAATTAGTAAAGGCTTGTAATACTCTCATTTTCATAGCATAGTTGCATTCTTGCATTCTCATTCTAGCATAGTTTGCATTACATCTTTCATTGTGATTCTTGAAGATATTGGCATTCTTGCCCTTGTCTCTTTGAATCTCCCATTGTATGGTTTACTAGCAAGGTTTCATGCCTAATAGCTCTAGCTGAGAGCCCTCTAAACACCTTTGCACTCCATGCCTAGGGAGATCTAGGTTACTTTTCAAGGTTTCCAATCCATGGATGCTCTTGGAACTAAAGACTTAGAGAAGTGCACATTTTGAGTGTATATTTTTTGCGGCCACTGTGGGGTTGAACAATTCTATTTTGCCTTTCATTTCTTGCATTTTCGAATTTTTTTTTGTCACTTTTATCTTGTTTTTTTGGCTATTTTTTGATAGAGTATCGTAAGATAGTCTTCTAGTATCATATGATAGTTCTTTACATGCCCATGCAATACTCTGCCATTCAGAGTATCATACTACCATACAAAGTTTTGTTGTGCTACTATATTACACTTTGTCACTTGGAAGTAGTGTGAAGTATCATTTTGAAAGGAAGTATCACATCTATATACTAAAAAGTATCATGCAAAACTTCTACTGACGGAACTGTCACCCAGGCTTGGCAGTGACTGATTTTGGTTCTTTCTTTGGAAGATTTGGGTTTGTTTTCTTGCTAGTTTTGACTTGCTGTATTAGGACAAAGATTCATTTGCAGATTTTACTTGGTTTTTTGCTATACTAACCTTTTTGGGCCTAATGAGTTGTGTTTGTAGGTGTGCCCTAATTGCTTGCATTATTTGCTAAAAGAATGCATGTCAAATCTTCAAATGCACAAGGGCTACTAATCTTTCTTGCAGGGCTGCCCAAAGCATAAAAACAATCAAGTGCTTGTTCTTTTCTTTTATTTTTAAGTGCGGCATTATACTAGTTCATTTTTTCTTAGGCACTTAATATCCTATCATTAGAGTCTTTGTGTGGTAGGAGATTATGCTCTTCACCCTTGTGGTGACCCAGAAATCCTAACCCATCTTTAGATTTGGAAAGCAAGAGGGCTAATTGAACATTGCTTGGTGTGTTTGGGAAAGGCTTTTGAGATAGGAGAATATGCTCTTCACCCTTGTGGTGAACCAAAAGTCCTAACTTTAAAAGGTTGATCCACTTCTTGTTTAGTTTAAAATCCTTTAGTGGGCCTACTCTTGAGCAATCAAGAGGAATGACCCAAGTGGGGACAAGCTAATATCCGAATATTCTGACCCACTATAAAATCAAGGCTATCAAGGATACAAAACCTTGGTAGATGTAATACTTATCTTCACTTGGTGTCAGTACTTATGGGATTGTGACCATGAGGAAAATGCTAAGAAAGAATCCTTAATGTACTTTTGTGGCTATGAGGTCTGTTACTTGCCACAAGGTAAGGAGTCCCTTCAGGGAGAAATAGGGGTATTGCAAATGGAAGCCCTCATTATGAACCTTAGATAGAAGCTACCTGATTTTTCCATTCAAAATCTTGGTGCAAGGATAGATCCTAGTGGACTACCTAGATCACCCCAAGATTTTACTCACCATCTATGTTCCTTTGGTTGTGTCATTAGCACTTCCATGACAAAGCCAATATCTATTGTAGGCAACCACTTTGTGTGAGGAAATGGGACATAAAGTGTGGGCCAAGTTGTTGAGTATTGAGCCTTTGTCTTTTTAGGCTAGCAAGTGTTTGAATTGTCTTCATTGTGATCTACCTATGTAAACATTCTTGAACATCAAACATCATGGTAGTGTTCATATGATTTCTTTTTTCTTTTAATATCCCAAGTGCATGTCTTGGGAAGGTTTCTTTTTCCCTTGTTCATGTATTTTATGACATGTTTGATCCCTTACTATTTGCAAACCTATTTGTTTTATGTTGTTATCACATTCCAAATTGAAAAATTGAAATCATCAAATTGCAACTTTAGTCTAATTGCCTTCAAAACTAAGTTTTACACATTCACTGGTCATATATAGTATGATACTACACAACTATCACACCACCTGCCTGGATATTATCACATCAACTACCTGGAAACTATCACACTTCTTTGTGTGAAATATCATTTGGCCAAATTGTATGATCCTACTATCCTACAAACTATTTCATAGAGTCATCTTCTTGTCTTACTATTGTCTACAATCCGAAGCTGATTTCTATCATTTCTAGTTTTCCTTAGTCAGTCTGGGTCAGATCTTAGGTGCTATGACATATTTCTTGAATGAAATTAAGTGGCATCAAGCTTCACAAAATGACTCTTGGTCTTCTTTCTTCCACATCTCCCATGACTTTTTAGTCTCTCATTTCCATTCTTTCTCTTCTTCATGCTTCTTCCTTTTCTTTCTAAACTCTTCATGTCTTCTTGATTGTTTTCCTCTTATTATCTAGTATATCTTATTCTATTTATCTCTTTTGTCACCTCCATGCTTGATTCCTCCTCTTCCAGAATCATGAATTTCAAATATCTTGTTATGGAACCTCTCTTGAAAATAGATGATCTTGAACTCATTTCTCAATTTGAAGAGTTTTATTCCTCCAATAGTCCTTCTAGATATGGCATGGGTGATAAACTTATAACAAAAACAAAATAAAAGTTGAATGAATTAGATTCCTTTGCTAGGATCATAGACATGATCCTTTCATGACCTCCTTCTTCCAAACATTCTTCATTATCTAAGTCTTCTCATCCTTCCTCATTTTCTAAGTCTCATCATGATTCTTCTAGACATTATTCACATTCCTCATCTTCTAAGTCTTCTTCCCCCTCTAGGTTTTCACTTTCCTCTTCTTCACGATCTTGTTCATCTTCTACTTCTCCCAAGAGTCTTACTTCTCCTCTCAAGACATACCATGATGATCAATATGATAGTCCTTGTGATACCTCTTCTACGAAGAGTGACATACCCATCTTTTATGACTATGATGATGGACAATGTAGTGATACCTATGACATCTCTATTCCTAAGAGTCCTCCTAGTCGTGTACTTGTGCTTATGGGAAATGGGTCATCACATTGGATAGATCATGATGGTGATGCATATGATTCTTATTTTGAAAGAGACTTTTATTATTTCTGTGAACAATACCTAGATTATACATCTAATTCTATTAAGGAATATAAAATGTACCACACTGATTTGAAACAAAAATATTATAAGAATACTTCCTCTAAAAACTCTCATGCTGAAAATAAAGATTAAACTCTCAAGAAAGATTATGTTAATGATGGACCTTTGTCTTGTGATGGTTCCCTTCCATCCCCTACTTCCTCCAATACCCATACATTTCCTAAAGCTTCTGAGTCTTTCAAATCTTTCACACATCCTTCATCCAACAAAGATCCTAATACTTTTCATGCGGTTCCCTATAGTTATCCTCAAGAGCTACCTCTTAAAGAAACTCAAGCTAACTTTCACTTGGCTGTAAATACTTTCAATAATGCTAAACCTAAAGATCCTAACCCTTTATATGCTACAATGCCTACTTCAGCTAGTCCTTCACCATCTCTTCCAAAGTCTTCCATATAATTCCAACATGATTCCTTATCCTTAGAAGTGGCTCCATGTCAAGAGGATGCTAAAAATGATAAAGAAAAGAACATAAAGAAAGATGAAGATCAAGAACCCTCCATGTCATCCAATTCTTTTCATGATATCTCTTATCCATTTCATGGTTCTCTTGATCCTCTATGCCCTTCCTTATTCATTACATCATGTCTTAAGTCTTCTCCTAAGCAAGATAAAGCTAGTACTTACACCATTGAGCTTATTGACAATAAAAATAACCTTACTACACTTGCACTTTCCAAAGATGATACTTCTGTTAAGGTTATTAAAAATAGTGTTGTTACTTCCAATGTTAAGCCTATTGAAAATCAAGAGAAAAATTATACTCTTATGCTATCCAAATCTCCTTGTCAAGATCAAAGTCTTCCATCTTCTTGTTCTACCACTCCATGTTTGCTTCCACTTTCTACTCTTCCTAAGTCTTTTCAAGCTCCGAAAAATCCTATCTAAGAAGTTTCTCCAATTCAAGATGTTCATGATCCTATTGCAAATCCTAATACTCACTCTAAAGATGCTGATGTCTTTGGTTGTCATATAGATGTTGATGAAATTATCGATTATCCTTTTGTATCTTCCACATCCATCCTTGGACCTCCTCCACCAATACTAAGGGCTTCACATCTTCCTTCCATCTTAGGCCCTTATGTCCCTTCACTTTCCCCTCCAAACTCTCCTAATTCATCATCCATCTTGGGTCCTTACATCCTTCCATATCCTATCTTCCTCAAGATCAACATAGATGCATACCCTTGAATCCTTTTCATCCACCCACCCATCTAAACCATTAATATCCTCCTTCTTCTTCCACAAGTCCCAAGTCTTTTGGAAGTCACTTGAATGTTCAATACAAGAAAAATAAGCAAAAAAAGAATCCATAAAAAAAATAAGATCACCATGTCTCCTCTAATCGACATGGAGGCATAAAGTCAAAAGAGATATTTAAGAAGAAAACTACAAGACAAGTATGGGTTTCAAAATCCATCATTGAATATATTCTCTCTAAATCATCAAAAAGAAATGAAAAGCCTATGGCTATATGGATTCCAAAGTCTCTCTTAAAAGAGTCTGATGTTGAGCAAAAAGTTAAGTTGAGATTCAAGCTTCCAAAGGCTTCCACTTCATCTTCTTCCAAAAACATTCTTCCATTCCATACACCTAAACCGCAACCTCTGCTATCCATTTACCATATTCCTTCACATATTCCTTCATTCACATTTCCTCCATCCTCTCACCACCCTTCAAGGTGTATGTTGATGTTGATCTTGCATTCCTTTCTATCTACCCTTTCACAATCCTTTCATTCCTTATCCTTCTACCTTCTATCCTTTTTCCTCATTTGCCTATTCCTCCTATCTTCCAACCTCACTCACTTTACATAAAACCTTATCCTCCATTTTTCTCTTCCATCTTTCTTTTCGTATCAACATCTTTGAGAATATCATTTTGAATCCTTCGAATATCATGGTTTATCCTTTCAAGGAGCATTATCTAAAAAGCTTGCCTTCTTTAGAATATATATATATATATATATATATATATATATATATATATATATATATATATATATATATATATATATATATTAAAGGAAAAAAAATGAATAAATTGAAAATGTGCCTTGGTGGAAACTTGGAAATAGGTACCTTGGTAGCAAAATTAAAGAGAAATAAATTTTTCCTATAGTGAAAACCACTCCCTTGGATAAGTACCATGATGAAAACTTGGCAATCAGGCATCATGCATAGTTCTTCTACATATTTCATCAATTCCATCTTCTCTCTTCAATCTTGACAATGTTGACCTATACACAAATATTTGGCTATCTTGTGATCTATCTTACGATAATCTTGCTTTCATTCTATTCATGTTTAGCCTTCATATTTATTTTCCTCCATTCATTCTAGCATTTTGCTATCCTTTTCCCCTTTGGTCTTGATCTAATAAAAAAGAGTAAAACATGATGTTATGAAGCCTCTTGACATATCTACTCCTTTGGACTACATCTTTTCCTTCTTTTGCATTACGCCTTTGTGACTTATTCTATGCTGGTCTTTCATTGCTTGTCCAAATGTGCTTTACATGATAATCTTTCCCTAGCTTGAGCACTTTTGAGGAGTTTTCCCTTGAGGATTTCTTCCCTTCATTCTCCTTCATTCTTGCATCTTTCATCTCTTCCACCAGCTTGATAATCCCTCTTGTTCTCCACCTTGCTAGACATTGGGACTACATGATGTGATCTTGCTTGGGAGTTTGATGCCCATTATATTTGGGGGAATCCTTTGTACATATTTATTGATCTTGAAAAAATTCAAAAAAAATGGTATATTGTCAAAAATTCTAAAACTCAGAAAATGTCCTGAAAAAATGATCATCTTAGTGAAAACCTAGGAATAGACGCTTTGATGTATCTCAATATATATATATATATATATATATATATATATATATATATATATATATATATATATTCCAAAAATACAAAAAATTCAAAAAAATAAAAATAGAAAAAGTGCCTTGGTGAAAACATGGAAATAGGCATCTTGGTAGCAAAAATACAAAAAAATTATAAAAAGTCCTGAAAAAAAAAGAAAAAAAGAAAAAAATTGCAATAAGATCCAAGTGGTGAAAATCTGGAAATGGGTGCTTCTTGAGGCCTTTGCACCCCTGTTTCTTAGCACTCGTCCTTGACACTCAACCTTTTTCCATCATGCCTTGTCCTTGTTGCCTTGGTTTGGAATTGGTCTTTGTCTTTGTCTAGAGGGCATAGCTATGTTAGCTTTGGTCTCTTGGATGTGTTAGTCTTTAGGACACCTTGCAAACGATGTTTTTCAACACCACCCCAACTGTGTTTTTCAACACTTCCCTAGCGTCAAGTCTAGAATGATCGATATTTTCCACTGGCAGATGTGATACTCAAAGTTTGACTCTATGACCTACAGACACGCACTTAAACACTTGAATCATTGAGACTTGATTGACTTTATTTCTTGTTGTGCTGTCTATGATGATTTCTTTGCTGAGTGTTCTCTCCCTAATAGTTTTCGATGATGCATGGCTAGAAGACTGGGAGCATGAGGACATGTTTTATTTATTTTCTGCTTGTGGGTATATCTTGTTGATCTTAACTATCATGAGCATTTATGCTTGTCACACTTGACACTAGGATCTACAATATATTATCCTTGACTATTTTCTACAAGTGGATGCTTATAGTCATCTTGACTTTCTTGTGTCTCGATGCGAGCATAATCTTGCTATACTAAACTTAGGGAACCTCATTGCACTAGTCATCTTGACCTACATGTCTTTGGTGCCTAGGCGGCATTCCCACGTATCTATCTGATATAAATCATATTCATATACCCATAGTTATACTAGTGTGTATTGTATGATCTTGTGATGCTACCAATAAAGTTCGATGATGATTATTAGGGTCTAACAGTTTTGTGACCTTACAAGTAAACCACTTTTCATAGTAGCTTGCATTTTTAGACTTCATGTTAATTTGAATTTTTAGGCTACATTAGGAGTTTGAGAGGGTTTTTCTTCATCTTTCTTTTTGACTTTTAATCAACTGTAATCACATTTTGATCCTCATTTCCTTATCTTATTTCATGATCTCAATCAAAATTTCCTATCTTAAACAGTTGATTATTTTTGAGGCATTCTCTTTCTTCTCTCCATTTCTTTTCACCTCTTCCAAACTTCTATCTTCCATTCCATTTCATGTCACTTCTTTTTTTCTAATTCAACCTTGGGGCATAATATTTCATGCTTAATGATCTAACTTGGTTCGGTGATCCTTATATATTTCATCTTACATCAAGAATCTTATCTTTAGTTTGATTTGATCAAATTTATCAATTTACTATTTCTCCTCTACCTCATTTTGATTTCATTCATGAGGGAGAAGTACCTATCAAATTTCAATCCTTGATTCAATTTTATCAAACCTATCAATTAAACCTTGCTTGAGATTCTTATCTCTTATCTTAGACTTGACAATTACCTATTTACAGGGGTGCTGGCCTTGTCTTTTTCAATCAGCTTATCTTTGTCCTGATGTGTTCCCATCCGTCGATAACATGTCTGGGTTTTTTTAAATCGATCTCACATTTAAATTCCATTCTTTGGCTACATGTGTTCCCAAAATGATCACACATTACCCAAAGAGGGGCAAATGTATGCACCCTAAAATGGTTGCCTAGACTTTGGGCCCCCATTCACCAATTTATCAATTTCCTAAATCAATGCTTTGCAATATTTGCAATTTAAATCAATTTTCTTGATCAAATCTTAATTCTATCATTTATTCAGTTATATTCTATGGATTAACCATTTTATCCTAAGTCTTTATTTAATTAAAAGGAATTCCCTCCCCATTTATTAAATAAAAAGCCCCCACTTTCCTCTTATCTCAAGTTTCACAAATAAAACATTATTCCTATTTAATAAATAAGAAGAAAAGGTCTTTTTGTCTCACATGGGGCACAAAAGTCAACACTTCTTTCTCATTGGAGGAGATTTGTGCACAAGGATTGATCCCACTTTCAAACTCCACCCTTAATCAAATCTTTTGTCTCTTAATCTCTATGGTCCATTTATCTTTAAAAGGAGAGCTCTTTTCTCATTCAAAGGATCCCACTCTTGATGCTAATGTTGTGTTGCATGTTTTCTTGGTGATTTTGGAGCTTTGGAGAGCTTGTTGCATTTTTAGTCTTCATACTTGCATTATAGCTTAGTTTTCATGGCATTCTTAGCCTAGTTCCTTTCATGTTCTAGCTTAATTCACATAGGTTAATTAGTAAAGGCTTGTAATACTCTCATTTTCATAGCATAGTTTCATTCTTGCATTCTCATTCTAGCATAGTTTGCATTACATCTTTCATTGTGATTCTTGAAGATATTGGCATTCTTGCCCTTGTCTCTTTGAATCTCCCATTGCATAGTTTACTAGCAAGGTTGCATGCCTAATAGCTCTAGCTGAGAGCCCTCTAAACACCTTTCCACTCCATGCCTAGGGAGCTCTAAGTCACTTTCTCAAGATTTCCAATTCATGGATCCTTTTGGAATCAAATACTTAGAGAAGTGCACATTTTGAGTGTACACTTACTAGTCTTGCAATTCATAGCTCTATGAACAAATTTATTGCATGAATAATAGTAACCATTATAGAGTCTTACCTCTATACAGTTCCTTGCAATGTATCCATGCTTGTTACATGCAAAACAAGTGCATTCTACTTGCTTGTGCTCATTCTTAGGTGGTCCACTATTGTCTTTGGTTTGATCTTCAGTCTTCTCAGTACCAGTAGAGTCTTTTTGTGTCTCCTTTCTTTCTTGCATGTTGTTAATCTAGTTTTGTGCTTCATTATATCCAATACAACTAGTGTATCATTTGGCTCTTCTTGCATACAACTGAGATTCTATCAAATTAGAACTAGTGTGCAATTTTTCAATGTGATTCTTTGCTTCTTTTAATTCAGACTCCAATATTTCTTTGTAATTCCTTAGTTCCAAGATTTCCAAGTTGGCTTCCCTTAATTCCTCATTGAGTTGAAGGTTCTCCTTGACTTGTTCATTGTAGACTTCTTGATTATTGATCATCTTATCATTGAACTCTTCAAGTATTTCTTTCAAAGATGCATTGTCTTCATTCAACTTCTTGACCTTTTCTTCAAGATCACTGTTAGAGCATTCTTTTAAATCCTTTCTTAGTTTTTTGATAACTAATTGAGCATCATTGACATTTTCCTTTAGTTCTTCAATTTCTCTTTTTGAATTGTCTAGGTCTTCAAGAGAAGCTTCAAGATTTCTTTTCAGATGTTTCATTTTTTCTTTGTCCATGATCTCCTCAATTGGTTAAACTTCTTTGTTGAGGACTAGAGCACTGATACCAATTGTTAGGAATGGGAACACTGAGAGGGGGGGTGAATCAATGTTCACTGTATTTTAATTTTTCATTTTAATCTTTATATTGAACTTAAATGCTTGAGTACTGAATTAAACATTCACATAAATATTAAACGTGAAATCAATACATGACACCAATATGGTTACGGGGAAACCCAAATAGGTAAAAACCCCGGTGGGAATTGACACCCACTAATATTCTGCACTAGTGTTTTGTGATCCTTGTTGGAAGATCCTTAACCCTGTTAGGAGTTTATTTCCAATTCTTTAAGTATAGTAGACCTTGTTAAGGGTCAGACCTGGTTAGGAGTCTTTTAAAATAATCCCTATTAGGGGAGTGGACTCACTGCTCAAATGATGAAGGCTACAATCTTTTGATCTCAGATACACACTATATCTGCTGGATGAACTGTCACTATGACACTACTTATCAGATTAGTTCCTTTGATGCGTTGATGCATTGACCTCTAGAAATTATCTAATACATCTTATACTATCTTTTCATACTTCTTCTCTACTTATTACAACTCTATCTTGACTTCCATGCTGAATACAATGGGCACATCTTATATTTATACGCTCATACAAAATAAACAACTAGGTCGGCCCTATAACCTATTACAAACAACACTTCCAAATGAATTGGCTTAAGCGTGCTTACAATTAAACATATAAACATGTTAGAAACCTTAAAAAAATGGGTGCATAGCCTTTACAACATTAAATCATAATCGCAAACCAAAATATTAACTGTCGGCTCCATGCTCTATTCCCTGCTGGCACACACTAGCTGTGCAACTTCAACTGACTGTATCTTTCTCATCCTTGCACATCTAATTATGCACTCATAGACTAAGCATGAGTATACTCTAACTAACTTAACTTCTAGGGTGCATACCATAATTCTTCTGTACACACGTGCATTGATGCTTTGAGCTGCAAGAACTCTGTTCACTGTCCAGTCTTCAACACTTAACTGAATTCTGATCTTTACATCAAATGTGTTGACTCCAAATTATTATATGACTTTGTTTCCATAATGAAAAAACTATATCAATTCATATACATTAGTATAGCCAACTTGCCAACATATACATCCTGATCATTTTCTTCAAGTACCTTCAAACTTGTTCTTTGTAAGCACCAATAGATTTGATACGAATTGTTAATATGATTTAGAACAACAAAGAGAGGGAGTGAATTAGTTGTTATCAGGTCCAGACGTATAACAAAAAACTTTAAAACTCTTCAACAAATCAGATCCAATAACCAATAGCTACTTGATCATTACTCATTGCATAATAGAAACATATAATAGTGCAATCCACTATCCAATAGTATCTAACTTGTAAAACATAGAAATGTTCAAACCAAAACATTCACACAAGTATTAACACTGGGATTTATAGTGGAAACCTAGTTAGGGAAAAGCCACTTTGTAACATGTTACTATTATTTTCACTCTTCTAAAGTGAGCTTGGTGAAAAGCCAACCCTATCAAAGGTTACAAACACACTGTTAGGTGTGACCCGATTAAAGGATTTAAACCACTATGTTAAAAGTGTGCCTTGTTATAGGACTTACATAAACTCCATTAGAATGCAACCTTGTTCAAAGGATTTATACAAATGACTGTTAGGTCAATCTCTGTTAAAAGGATTTTGGCTGATACAATCATTAGAAAGTAACAGTAGTAATGATCTGAAAAATATACAACTCACTTTACAAATATCAGATCCAATTCTATATATATATGTCAGCTTACTGACTGTGAACCTATACCATCTCCATCACTAATCTACTCAAAAATCCCTTCAAGAAATCACAACACTTCTCCTTCAGCCTTTTCTACTTATACAATCAATAACATCAACAATACTTCCAGAATCCACTTCTTCTCAATCTCATGCTTCAGTTCCCTTAATACTTCCTCAATTAGGTTAATACATCTTTTGCCACTTAATCTCCTTCATTGATCTTAGGGTTAGGTCAGATTCATTGAATCCTTCCAACTTTATGTTCTTCAGCTATCCTTCTAGAAATATCTCAAATCTCTTAGTAGATTTATAATAAAAGATTTTATATCACAATAAATGATTTCGTGTAATCAATAAGTAAAGTCAACATGTTTTACATAATCCAAGAATTCAATGATATCGGCTAGAAATCTAAATTATTTCTCAAATATAAAATACTGATGCTCGGTCAATACCATGTTCAACTCCTCAGTCTTCATTAGAAAGCTCGGTCACCACAAAAATTGTTTCCTTAGCTAATACTATCTTCCTTGGAAATTATCTGATGTTCGGTCAACACTGAATTTACTCAGCATATACTAGCTCGGTCAACACTAACATCACTCAGCTTAAACTAGATTTCTTCACTTTTGATCAGTTAAGCCTACTAGTTTAGTCTTCATCCTTACTTAGATAAATAATACATTTTCTTACCATTGTGCCACATAATCAAGTACACATTGAAATATCAAGATAACTTAACCTTTCCTTAGGTGCTATTGTTACCAACCTTTCCTATCCCCTTCACAACAATCAAATAAATATAGTACTTTATTAAATAGAAACAATCTTACCATTTAAGGTTTGACATCAATAATAATACAAAAATTGCTTCAATTACAGTTTCCAACACATTATGTGGGACAATGATAAGACAATGTATTGTTTATCTAAGTAAGAAGCAAGACTGAACAAGTAGGGTTAACCAAGAAAAAGTGAAGAGATCTAGTTTAAGCCGAGTGATGTTAGTGTCGACTGAGAACCAGTATATTTTGAGGAAATTCAGTTTTGGATGAACATCGGTTTATTGCCAAGTGATAGCATTAGTCGAGTGAGATTGTTTGGAGAGGTGACCGAGTTACGTAGAGATGACTGAGGAGTTGAACATAGTATTGACCGAGCGTCAGTAATTTACATTTGAGGAAGAATTCAGATTTGTAGATGACTTAGTTGAATTCTTGGATTATGTAAATCGTGTTCACTTTATTTATTGAATGTATGGAGCATTTAATGCAAAGTAAACCATTTTATTGTGATTTCATTATAGAGATTAAAAATGTTTCTAGAAGGATGGATGAAGAACATGAATGATGGAAGGATTCAATGAATCCAACCTAAACCTAAGATCTATGAAGAAGATTAAGACGCAAAAGATTGATCTACCCATTGAAAAGGTATAAATGAAAATCTAAGTGTGAGGTTAAAGAGTATGCTGGAGTTGATGATATTATTGACTGATAAGTCTAAGTAGAAAGGCTGAAGGTGAAGGAGTTGATCAGAGTTGTGATTGCTTGAAGGGATTTCCAAGAAGATCAGTGATGAAGATGGAAATGGTACTCATTTAGTAAGCCAACATATATGTGCCGAATTGGATCTGTTATTTGCAAAGTGAGTTGTATTTTTTTTAGATCAAATATTACTGCTACTTTCAAAGTATTGTATTAGTCTAACTCCTTTAATCAAGTTTGACCTAACATTCATTGTTTAAATCCTTTAATCAAGGTTTCATTCTAATGGAATGTACTTAAGTCCTCTAACAAGGTGCACTCCTAATAGGGTGGTTGAAATCCTTTAACAGAGTCACACCTAGCAGTGTGTTTATAAACCTTTGACAGGGTTGGCTTTTCATAGATCTCACTTCAGAAGAGTGAAAATATCACTAACATGTTACAAAGTGGTTTTTCCCAAATTGGGGTTCCACTATAAATCCTAATGTCATACTTGTGTGAATGTTTTGGTGTGAACATTTCTATGTTTTACAAGTTAAATACTATTGGATAGTGGAATGCACTGTTATATGTTTCTGGCATACATTCTGTAATGACCAAGTAGTCTTGGTTATTAGATCTGAGATTGTTGAAGTATTTAAAAGTTTAATTGCTACATCTGGACTTGAGAACAACTAATTCACCCACCCTCTCTATTGTTCTAAATCATATTAACAATTGGTATTAGATTTGTTGGTGTTGACAAAGAACAAGTTTAAAGGTACTTGAAGCAAATGATCAAGATGTATAAAAAGGAGGTACTGAAGTTGAATAAGGAGAACTTCCCTGCATGGAAGAGTTTGATGAAACTACATCTAGCTAGTATTGGCGATTCAGTAAAATATTATGTTGAAAATGAATATGTTGAAAATTACACAACCAAGTAATTTTGGAGATTGCATCTGCCTTGATCTATCCTAAATTTGAAGACATTAAATATTGTATAAATGCAAAGAAAATGTGGGACACTCTTGAAGATATCTATGGTGGTGATGTAAATGTACTAAGGGAAAAAGCTAAAAGCCTAAGAGGTAAGTTTGATTAAATGAAAATGCAAGAAGGTGAAAATATTGCTCAATATTGTGGTAGAATCAATGAGGTAGTAAATGCTATTAGAGGAGCTAATGGAATTATTGATGATGAAATTGTTATTAGAAAATTATTGAGAACTTTTCTTCCTATATATGCCATCATAATTTCAGCAATTCAAAAATCTAGATGTAACCCTGGTAATGTTCTAACTCTAGAAAGTCTTGTTGGTAAGCTTACTAATTTTGAGCTTTCCAACTATGATAACTATACTGTTGCTAATGTTGAATTTGCATTCAAGTCACAAATGGTTTTTCATAAGTCTAAGAAGGAGAAAGAAAAATGTATAAGTGATAGTGAAAGTGAGAGTGACACTTCCGATGAGGAACTAGAGGATCTTGAAGCTCTTATGGCTAGAAGATTGAAAAGAGGAAAAATAAAATATAAAGGTAAACTTCCTATGTTTTTTTTTTATGTAACAAAGTTGTCCATATAGCTGCAAGATGTCTTGATAGGAATGGAAAGGATGCAGAAAGAGAAAGCAAGTACAAGGATAAGAGAGAAAACAAAGGTTACTGAAGGTACAAGGACTACAAGGATAAATGTAAGAAATCCTGTTATATTGCTGAAGAAGAAACTGGCACTGATAATGATGATTTTGAAATTGAAGTAGTTTATGTTGCTATGAAAGATGATTCTAATGAAGATGAGAAAACTACACTTGTTTCTTATGTGAGAAAAGGTGATAAATGGATTATTGATAGTGGTTTCTCACATCACATGACTGGTGACAAAAGTAAATTTGAAACCCTAGATCATTACAAAGGTAGAAGTGTTAAGTTTGGTAATGATGCAACATGTCCTGTAAAGGGTAAAGGATTAATTAAGATAAATGATAATATCACTTGTGAAAATTCTTATTGGGTTGAAGGTCTTAACTATAATTTTCTAAGTGTTGTGTAACTTAACAACACTGGTTACCGAGAGGAGTTTCATCACAAAAAGGCTAAAACATTTGATGCCATTGGTGAACTGATTGGAAGTCAAGAACATGCTAGAGGTAATTTGTTCTATCTAGACCTATTTGAAGAGACATGCTTGATTGCACAATTTGATGATGTATGTGTTAGAATAATTGAGAGGGGGGTGAATAAGTTATCCACAGTCCCAAATACAAAATGTATACCCAAAAACAATTTAAACAAACTTATGTTGCTTGGTAACATAAAATAGTAAACTGTTTGTGCTTTTACCGATTACCAATTAATAACTTATAGTGATTACCGACCAAATCAAATATGCAACATGTAAAATATGATAACCATACAATCATCACGTCAACACATAACATAAGAGATTTAGCATGGAAACCCTGTAAAGGGAAAAACCACCTAGGACTAGTAACCCAAAAATTGTTCACTCTTCTGAAGTGAGCTTGGAGAAGAGCCAACCATATTAAAGGTTACAAAACACACTGTAAGGTGTGACCTTGTTAGAGTATTTAACACTAACCATTATCGTCCAACCAGCATTCACTATGGGGTTGATAAGATAAAAAATGTGCATTCTATGAATGATATTACAAGACTTTCATGTCTACTCGGTTAAGAGATTTTATTTGTTTACAATGGTTAAACTGTAATAGTAGATGATCTAATTACAATACAACTTATTTTTGTAGAAGTTCAGATCTATTCTAAGCTCATTCAAATCCTCTAATCAGTATATCAATTATGTTCAACAATATTCAATAAGTTACTATCTCTTAGTTATAGCTTTCTGACGCTCGGTAATCTCTGTAGTTCAATTCTCCTTAACCAGTCTGATCAGGCATGCCTAAAGATTTGTTCACGGGATTTTTCTGCAATATTCTTTCTTTTGGCATAAGTTTCACAATGAAACCCTATTCTCTTAAATAGAAAAGTAAACTATTTTCTTCTCATCCATCAGATTTTTCCGCTTAATCTCCTTCATTGATTTTCCCACTTAAACCTTCATCGGCTGATGTGTCCATAACACATTTTGATTCCATCCATTAGATCTTCTTCAAATTTTTTTAGTCATAGATCTTTATAACATTATCTTCAACTCTGATATCGAGGTGCTTCCAGCTCATCAATTTCTATCAGCTAAACTGATCATTTAGTTCTTTTGTCCATACTTGGTTAACAAAGAAATACATCGTTAAACACAAGCTTGGTTGATATTGTCACTCGATATACATTAAACTATTTTGTTTATACTAGAATGCTTCTTTAACTGACCACACTGCCTTGTGCATTTTAGCTCTTTTCTTCATCATAGATGAATGTAACATAATCAAGTCAATAACATAAAGTCGTAAACTTATCAATAAGTTATCCAAAGTATTCCTCATCCTTATCTATCATATCCATCTTCCTCATGTAGATATATCTATTCTTCATCTCTTTTATCCTTTCCACAAATGTTTATGTGTTTGTAACTTACAAGATAAGTACTATCAAAACTAGTTGACATCAATGACAACATATTACTGATTTAATCATCTTACATTATCTAATCAGCAACTCTGTGATCTCTAATCATTGATCTTCAATTACATTCTAAATAAGTTGTAGTTCATAAATCTCTCACTTTGGCATTGATGGCAACACAAGCAATATGAAATATGCCAAACACATACCAAACATGTATTCTAGAACTATGTAAAAAATGTTGTAAGCTCTCCCTATCTTAATATGTTTAATCACTACATTACATGACAGAAATGAATGTGTAGACTTTCTTCCATAGTTTGATCTTAGTAGCTCTCAGATTATCTCTCCCTTAGATAAATGTTCTAGTAATCTCCTCGATTATCTTCAGTTCTCCCTTTGACAACAATCTTTATCCGATACTTCATTGACTTCTCTCCCTTTATCATTCCAGATCTCTCTCCTATTTTCTTCCCTATTTCATATTGAGATCTCTCTGTCTTTGACAACAATGCCAAAGAAAAATATAAAATCTTCAACTTTGTAGTATCCAAGTAACTCTTTGTTGTCCGATGCATACACTATATCTCAGTATACTGATTTGTCAATCTCTATTCTGGTTCCTCAAATCTTTCACAACCTTAGACAGAATCCAAAGTGTGAGCTATACTACATCAACATGAATGATCTTCTAATAAGATTAGGCTGATGCAATCTCCAAATCATATTAGTGACCAGTAGACAGGGGACAGACCCCAAGTCTAGTCCTTAAATATTCAAAAGTTTCCTTCGGTAGAGGCTTTGTGAAAATATGAACAATTTGTTCTTTTGATGTAGCATATTTTAATATGACTTGCTTCTCTTGTACTTGATCTCTTAAGTAGTGATACTTGATAGATATGTGCTTTGTTTTTAAATACATCACTAGATTCTTTGAAATATTAATTACACTAGTTTTGTCACAGTATATAATCACCGTCTTAGTGATTACCTCATTCATACCTTCCAACACTTTCTTTATATATGTAATATTTGAATAGTTTATAGCAGCAGAAACATACTTTACTTCTATAGTAGACTGAGAAATACAAGGTTGTTTCTTACTTGTCCATGTAACAAGTCTTTCACCAAAGAAAAATGCTCCTCTAGTTGTGCTTTTCCTGTCATCTATATTTCCAACCCAATTTGCGTCAGTGTAGACTTTAAGATCAAACTTGCCTTCCTTTGGATACCATAATCCAAATTCCTTTGTTTTCTTTAAATATCTCAAGATTCTTTTTGTAGAAACCATGTGTGACTCCCTAGGATTTGTAGAAAATTTAGCAACTATCCCAACAACATGTGCTATATATAGTCTACTATGCACTACATACATTAATTTACCAATCATAGATTGGTACAGTGTCTAGTTTACCTCTATAGTTTCATCTTCCTTGGTCATTTTGTAGCCTGTGACCATCAGTGTTCCAACTAGTTTAGCATCTTCCATGCCAAATGTTCTCAGTACTTCCTTGATATACTTGGATTGTGTGATGAATATTCCATCATTTTGTTGAAATTGCAAGCCTAGAAAGAACTTAATCTCTCCAAACTTAGAAATTTCAAACTCTTTTCTCATCTCATCAGAAAATAATCTACAGATATGATCTTGTCCTCCAAATATTATGTCATCCAAAAATATTTCAGCAATGAAGATTGTATCTTCTGAATTTCCTTTCATTTACAAATTGTTGTTCTCACTAGTTCTAACAAAACCAATTCTTAGCAAATAAGTATGTAGCCTTTCATACCAGGCTCTTGGTGCTTGCTTCAAACCATATAAATCTTTATGTAATCTACATACCATGTCTTTCTTGTCTGGATCCATGAACCCTTCTAGTTGTTCTATGTAGACTTCTTCTTCTAGTATCCCATTCAGAAAAGAAAATTTAATATCCATTTGGTAAAATTTGAACTTCTTATGTGTAGCATATGCAAGTAACATTCTAACTCCTTCTAGTCTAGCAATAGGTGCAAAAGTTTTACCATAATCTATTCCTTCCTCTTGTGCATATCCCTTGCATACCAATCTAGCTTTTTTCCTTTTTACCTCTCCATTTTCATTAAGCTTATTTTTGAAAATCCATTTAGTACCAATAACATTCTTATCTTTAGGTCTAGGTACTAAATTCCATGTCTTATTTTTCTCAATCTAATCTATCTCTTCATTCATTGCATTTATCCATTCTTTATTATTTAATGCAACATTGACATTTTTAGGTTCAAACTCACAAAATAAGCATGTACCTTGTCTCAACTTACTTCTTTTCATCATGCCAACTTATCTATCTCCAATAATTTGGTTCTCAGGATGATGTCTTCTAAAAAATATTTCCAACACTTGGTCTCTTCTTTGTTGTTCATCCTATGTAGGTTCATTTTCTTTCTCGGTAGGTCATTCCTACTTGTTGGTTTCTTTTTTGTTCCTCGGTGTTGTTTTGTTAATGACTGGTTGACACAATCTATGGCTTTGGTAGATACTCTAGATGTTCAATGTAGGTGAATCTACTATAGTCTTCTAGTTCCTTTGTTATTTCTTCTGCATTCTTATCTTCAAACTCATCAACTCTGACATTAGTACTTTCAATCATTTTGTTAGTGACTTTGTTTAGACACTTGTATGCTTTTCTTTTAATGGAATATCCAAGAAATATCCCTTCATCACCTTTTGAGTCAAACTTTCCATTTCTTTCATCTTTCAGAATAAAACATTTACTTCCAAAAATTTTGAAGCAACTTACAGTGGGTTTGTGATCAAACCATAACTCATAGGGTGTTTTGTTTGTGTCCTTCAATTGTACTCAGTTCAAAACATAAATAGTTGTGTTGATTACTTCTCTCTAGTATGTCTGAGCCACATTCTTTTCTATCATTAGTGTCCTTGTGCAATCAACAATTGACCTATTCCTTCTTTTAGCAATCCCATTTTGCTAAGGTGTTCTCAGTACCGAAACCTATCCTTTAATGCCATGCTAATTACAATAGTTAGTAAATTCATCATAAATAAATTCACCACCTCGGTCAAATCTCAAGCATTTCAATTCTTCTCTACTTTTTCTTTATACCATTTAAACATCTTAAATGCTTATGATTTCTCCTTTAAGAATATTACAATCATCAATCTAGTGTAATCATCAACAAACAAAATGAAGTATTTATCTCCATAATAGCTTTGTGTTCTCATGGGACCACATAGGTCGATGTGAACTAGCTCCAAAATATTCTTTGTTGAATAATCTTTACTCTTAAAACTAGATTTTTGCATCTTATCTTTCTGACATTGATGACACATTACATGATCTGGCTTTGCTAGGCTAGGCAGACCTCTAAACTTTTTCTTTTTATTGATCTTAATCATGTTATCAAAATTCACATGACATTGTGTGCTAAAATGTTGTCACACTTCTATGAATCATTATATCCAAGAATACTCAAGAATGAGGTCTCAAATGGTGACTCATAGATCTCTATTCATGGAGTGCAAGGGTTTATGATGGAGGCCCTCAGATAAGACCTAGTTTGTGCCCATGCAAGTACACCATAAAATGAGAGATTCAAAGAGGAAAATAAAAAATGCTAGTCTCCATGATCATCAAGTATGCATGCAAATGAAAATGAAAGCTATTCTAAATGATAACAATGCATGAAAGAAAACTAATCTATGAAAGGAAATGCTTATACAAGATTATTCTATGAAAGGAAATATGAATGTAGTCTAATATGCAAGTGCAAGAGTAATCTAAATGGGTTGCCATGGGGGATGAGAGAAGAAGATAATTAAAGAGAAGTTTCAATATCCAAGCTCAAGTGCTCAAGAATCATCTCAAAAATTGCTCTTCAAACCTGCAACATAACAATACAAAAAATCTAGATATATCTAAATGAGAAGGACAGGGCTCCTTTTAAAGGAAAGCAGACGGTCAAGATTAAGAGGCAAAAAGAAATGAGCAATGGTGGAGATTAAATCTTGGTTGATCCATGTGCTCAAGATTCTTTAAGAGGGAAAAGGATGAAAAATACCCACCACTTAAAAGTATGTGTATTCAAAGTGGACAGAAAAAGGGATTTTTTATTTATTTTATTTCCTTTTTTAACATAGAGAAATTTAAGTGGGGATTTTATTAAAAGAGGAATTTTATTTAATTAGATGATTTATTTAATTAAAAGAGAAGTTTTATTTTAATTAAATGAGGCTTAGGATAAAATTATCAAACCTTAGGAAATATTGAAATAATTGAATTAATAACGATTTGATCAAAGAAATTGATTTGAATTGAAAATATTGCAAAGCATTGATTGAGGAAATTGATGAATGGGGGCCCAAAGTCTAGGCAACCATTTTAGGGTGCATACATTTGCTCCTTTTTGGGTAATGTGTGATCTTTATGGGAACACATGTAATCAAAGAATGAATTTGAAATGTGAGATCAATTTGGGATCACAAAACAACCCAGATGTGTGATTGACGGACAGGAACACATCAGGACAAAGATAAGCTGACTGAAAAAAGACAAGGCCAACAACCTTGTAAATAGGTAATTGTCAAGTCACAAGCAAGGCTAATTGATAGGTTTGATAAAGCTGAATCAAGGATTGAAATTTTATAGGTATTGCCCCCCGTGATTGAAATTGAACTAAGATAGAGGGAAAAAAATAGTAAATTGATAAATTTGATCAAATAGAACTAGAGATAAGGTTCTTGATGTAAGATGAAAGATATAAGGATCATAGAACCAAGGTAGATCATTAAGCATGAAATTTTATGCCCCAAGGTTTAATTAGAAGAAAAGAAGTGGGGTGAAAGCGAATGGAAGATAGAAGTTTGGAAGAGGTGGAAAGAAATGGAGAGAAGAAAGAGAATTTGCCTCAAGAAAGAGAATGCCTCAAAATCAATCAACTGTTTAAGATAGAAAATTTCGATTGAGATCATGAAAGAAGATAAGGAAATGAGGATCAAAACATGATCACAGTTGATTAAAAGTCCAAAAGTAAAGGTGAAGGAAAACTCTCTCAAACTCTTAATGCAGCCTAAAAATGCAAATTAACATGAAGTCTAACAATGCAAGCTACATGAAAATGCAAAGGTGTACTTGCAATAGAGCATTTGTAACATAGGATCTTTTGTTCATCATTTATTAGAGAATGTTAAGGAAATTATTTTCATCATTGGGCCATTATTAATGGACATCAGAAAATCACACAATCATCACTAGTCACAAGCGCAACTATGAAGATATGAATGTGATTTATACTGGATTGGAATGTGGAAAGATTCTAACATAAGCATCAAAGACATAAAGGTCAAGATGACTTTGATGTTAGCTTACCCAATTTAATGTAGAAAAACCATGCTCGCATCAAGGCATAGATGCCAGAATGACCATAAGAACAGTTGTGCGAAAATAGTCAAGGATGATGCCTCAAATCTCCTAAGTGTTTCAAGGGAACAACAAGAGACACTCAAGAGTTTCAAGACCACACCGACAAGCAGAAAGAAAATAAAATCATGCCCCATGCCCAAAGTCCTCTAGCTATGCATCCTGAAGAGACTTAGTAGACAAGGACACTCAACAAAAATCAATAATAGTCAGCACTCAAAGAAAAGATCATTATATCGTTCAAGCATTAAGTGTGATGTTTAAAAATTTAAGTCTGTTACTTGATACAAGGCATCAGAATGAAGGTAAGATTTGAATCTCTCATTTTATGGTGTACTTACATGGGCCCAAAATAGGTCTTATATGAGGGCCTCCATCATAAACCCTTGCACTCCATGAATAGAGAGCTATGAGTCACCATTTGAGACCTCATTCTTGAGTAATCTTGGATATAATGACTCATAGAAGTGTGACAATATTTTAGCACACATTTTTGGTGCCCACCATGGGGTAGAATATTTCATTTCTGGCTTCATTTTATTTTATTGCATTTTTCTGATGATTTTTGTGTTTTTTATGTACTTCCATGTGTCACTGTTACGAAGTCTCATGCGAAGTTTCTCACTGTATCGCAAAAAGTTTTGCTAGTATTAGCACTTCTATGTGTGAAAAAGGCATTTTTTTGCATGGGTCTATGTTTTTTTGCACAAGGTTTAGTACTTTCTTGCCCGCCACTATGTACTATCTCATGCAACTTTTGACAACAGAGACCTAAATTTCTAGATTTGATAGTTTTTCTTGTTGTTTTCTAACATTTAATGGTTGATGTGGTTGTTTCTTTGATTCTATTTTTTGAGGCAACATAGTATTGGATTGCAGATCTTTGGACCTAAGGTGAGTTACTATAAATCTCTATAAGATTTGGATTTTTGGCATAAAATGAATCTCTCATGTGTCAAGCTTGAGTGTTTATTACTTTCATAGATCACACTTCAAATTTGGGCTCTTAAAAAGAACATAGATTCACTTTCTTACATATGTGTTTCACATAGTAATTAGGCCCTATGAACACTATTTGTGGCATTCTTGAGAGAGTGGGTTTCTTTTGAAGCTCTTTGTGCTAATAGAACCCCTTGTAGGTAGGCAGGATATTGTTACTATCTCACGGTCTTACTTGGTTTAGTCCTCAACATTAATTGGCACATTCTCTCTTGGACCCCCTTAGAGAGCTAAGTAGACATTGTCATTGACATCATGAACCTTGATGAGATGGTTTCAATCTTAGCATGTCAATGAACTTGTTTTCTATGTTTGGGTGAAGTGAAGAGGCTAGAGGATTATGGTCTACTCCCTTTTTGGGTATTACTAGAAACTCAGATCCTTGAATCTAAACCAAGTCCCCATGTGGTCATTTTTATGAGTCACCTTGTTAGAGAGGGTTAACCATAGTGGATCTTTGATTTCACAAGTGACCTTGCTTGGAATCGAAAAGTTAGAAATCATCCTTGTTGAGAAGGTCAACCTTTGGATCCTTTGATAACACACTCAGAGAGTCTTAGTAATCTCTTGTCCAATTCACTTCCATATCAAATTCAATTCAATCAAATATAACTTGGGTAAATCATCCTCCTGATCCATATGTGTTAGGATACTTATCCATTTATTAGGCACCTCAGTGGTAGTTTTGGCTTATACCTTTTGTACAAATTCTATCTTATCACCTCTCTTTTGGACAATTGAGTACTTTTACTATCCTAGTTTGATACCAATGTTTCTTAGGGTCATCGTATCACCTAGGATCTTTTCTTTCATGTTGGTTACAACAAGATATCAAGTAAATCAAGGAAAATGACCTGAAGTAGTCTTTGACCAATTACCCTTAGTTCAAACTCACCAAAAATGTAAGGGAAAAGAGCCCATCTTTGATCAATCCCCTAGGAACAACTCAAAAGTTTGGTTTGATCCCAACAGTAATCTTAGTGAGTTGAGCACACCCTTAGCACCTTCTCATTTAGATATGGATATAAGTTACACAATGACTTGAAGAGAGAGGGAAGAAAGGGATAAAAGTCTTGACAACATGGTTGAAAGACATAGAGACACCATTCTGTTTGGTAGTTCCTCTCATGAAAATCAACTAGTTTCACCCCTATGTCAACTAGATATTTGGATGCACACCAAAGAGCTGAAAGAGAAATGAAGAAATCCTATGAAGAAGAGAAATCACAACATGATAGTCAAGATGATGAACCTTATGATACTCATGTGAATGCAGCATATACCAATGACTTGTTTAAACATTCAAGACCAAGTTCACTGCTCCAAACAACTTCAAGATACACAAGTGAAAGACTTAAGAGAATTGAGCATGAAAAGAAAGCCTTCTTAGATTAACAAGCTACAAAGGAAGTGAAATTTAGACTCCTAGAGTCAGAAAGATGAGCCTTATTGGAAATAGAAAGGAGAGCCACACAAGAAGAGAAAGATAGACTCTTGGCTCAACAACTCAACAATCAATACAACATATGTGTTGGTGGTGGAAACAACTCTCCTCTACCCACTCCTCCTAAGACTCCATGAAGTGGAAGATATTCAAGAACACCTTCAAGATCTCCTAGTCCTAGAGGAAGAAGGGCTCCACAACATGCTCATTATAGGAGACAAAAACCTCCTAAGAACTCAAGCCAACCTTCTCAATGTTCTCATCATGGTTCACAAGATTGGGGTAGTAGCTCAAGTCTTCAACTTGACTCTTAACATTTCATGAAAATGCAATAAGAACCACTCTTCTAGCAGTATGTGGAGAGATACTTGGAGAAAAACAAAGATAATTTCCTACAAAGTTTAATCAACAAAGGTCCCAAAGTCCCTTACAACTTTGATATGGACAGAAAGATCAAGAAACAAGGTCTATCTCAGGATGAGAAGATCAAACAACTTCAGAGTATGATGGAAATGATGTTGGCACCCAAGAGCTCATTCAATCTTGATTCGATTTGTCCTAATCCTTTTGACAAGAGTGTGAGAATGAAAGATTTTCCTAGAAAGGTTTAAATCCCACAATATGACAAGTATGATGGTAATGAAGATCCACATGATCATGTGCATCAGTTCTATATTATGAGTTTTGAGTTCCATCAAGATGACTCGTACCTCATGAGATTGTTCCCAAGGAGTCCTAAGGGTCAAGCAATGGAATGGTTCACTAACATAACTCCCCCAGTCAAGACTTTCAAAGAGCTTGTCCATAGATTTGTTCAACATTTTGCATACAACCTTTCAAGATCTGTCACTATGTTGGACTTATACAATTTAAAGCAAAATCAAGGGGAATCCTTTGTCACTTTCTTGCAAAGGTGGAGACAACAATGCTCTCACTACTCTAGGACCATTCCTAAAAATGAGAAGATTGATATCCTTGTTAGCAACTTGGTTTCTGAAATGCAGTATGAAGTTAGGAAGATGGTCTTTGATTCCTTTGACACCATGGTTGAAACCACATGTAGGATGAGGATGTATTGAGATAACAAGGAATTTTGGCCAACAACAAAAATAACAACAATTGTCAAAATAATAGAAACCCTAACAAGGACAAAGGGAAAAACTCACATTGGAATAGGAACAAACAAGTGGTCAATGATGGAGTTGTGGACTCCTCTCAACCCAAAGATCAAGTCATTCTTCATTTATCTAGTGTCATTCAAGCCATGAAACTCAATGCATCTCATAAACAAGAGCACAAGCTAAGATACCAAGATAAGCCTAAGAAAGAGAGGCGTTAGTTTGAAAAGCTTGGTGATTCATATGAGGATTCAAAACACTCATTGCCAAAAATCTTGTGCATCCTCAAGACCCAGCAAAACATCATATACCAGATGTTAAACCACATTGGTGGGATGAGAAAGCCTTTTTCAGATTTCATAATGGCACTAGACATAATATTGAAAACTGCTGGAAACTTAAGCATATAATCCAAGATCTCATTGAGAATGGAAAAGTTTAGATATATGATTTGAACACCAATGCTGATCATAAGGCTTTCAAAGAACCTTTGCCCAAGTATGAGAAGGGGGAAACCTCTAAACCTAAGAATGGTAACACTGAGATTAATTACACTTACACAGCTACGGAGAATGTGGTTAACATGCTTGAAGTTGTAGAGGAAAATGTCAACATGATGAGAAACAAAGATCCCTATGGTTATAAATCTCCTCTTGTCTTTGACGAAGAACCCATTGTGGTGCTAAGGGATCCTAATTCTAGAGTGTCATCCAAAGCTCTTAATGTTGTCACACAGAGTCAAGGTCCCATTGTCATTAGAGGACCCAATTCAAGTCAACCCGATAAACCAAAGCAAGTGGCATCTAAGAATGTCACCACAAAATCAGCATTTAACCCCAAGTTGAGCTATAATCTTGTTGATCAGTTGCAAAGAACCCCAGCTTAGATTTCAATCTTTGAGCTCTTAGAATTTTCCCTGAGACATAGGCAAGTCCTTGAGGATTCTTTGCATGTAGCAAATATCCCTAACAACTTAGATGTTGAACAATTCTAGAACATGATTAACCATATTGCCAGCCCTCATTACCTTACCTTTTTGGAGGATAATGACAAAGCTTTGAACCAACCACATAATCTCACCCTTCATATTGAAGTCATGATTCACAAAAGTCATGTTAGGCATGTGTTGATAGATGGGAATGCTGGGCTTAATATTTATTCTTTGAGTCTTTTAAAGACATTGGGTTATTCTGAACAAGTCATAGATACCAGAAAGAGGATCACTATCAAAGCCTATGATGAGTCTGAAAGAAGTTCCAAAGGCTTGGCCATCCTTCTTGTTAGGATTGGCCCTGTTGAGAAAGATATTTTGTTTCAAATTGTTGATGTTGGTCCCCTTATGTACAATATCTTACTTGGTAGACCATGGATTCATGATATGCAAGTAGTACCATCTACCTATCACCAGTGTGTTAAGTTCCCATACAATGAAGTAGAAATTTGTATACCTAGGGACATCACTTTATCTATTAACTCAATTTTAGAAAGTACTCATGTTCCCCTCAATAGAGAAGCAGAAGATTTCAATGCAATCCTAGAAGAGTGCAAAGATAAGTTCAAGTCAGTAGATCTTGGTGTAGGGGGGTATCAACTCAACTCTGTCACAAAGTTACCAGTTTCACCTAGGTCTTATGGAAAACCTTCACAATAAATGCACCCTTCCTCTTTAGCTATGACTTTATTTGGCACATTTGTAGAGTCCTCAGTATCTATCCAAGATGAGAAACAGGAGGTAGCTATTAAAGACTGGATTTATAGAGAAGAAAAATACATGCACAATGAGAACTTCTCTCCCTCTCCTAAGGCTTATGGAAGAGGGTATACTTTTGTCAAGAAGATGGGTTATCCTAGACATGCCCCTCTTAGTCACAAATTGGATGCTAGAGCTGAACCTCTTGAGCATGCTCTTTTGGGGTGCAAGTCTAAGAAAATGGTTGGCGTAGGATTTGTGAATCAGAACAAGAAAACTACTCCTATCCCTGATGAGTCAGATAGTGAAGATGAACCAAAATACATGCCTAATTTGAAAAATGAGAAAGATATGTGTGAATATTAGGTCCCTTCTACATATCTCCTTTGAGGAGACTCAGATAATCTAGTTGCTCATGCGACAATTGCAAACTTAGAACAAGAAGAATCAGATGTAGAATATCCTATCAGAGAAAGTCAATGAAAGAATATTGTTCATTTGATGGAGAGAGATGTTACCCTTGATGACATTAGAGCTTCCACATCAAGACATCCCAAACCTTCATGGTGTAAACATACCAGTTGGGATTTAGAAATAGATTCACAAGAGTATGAATGGGACTCCCTCTCAAAGCCTTCTATAGTTGACATGAATGTTGATGTCATCCACACTTATAGTTCTCAACCTGAGGTAGCTGATGAGTCACATGTAGGATTAGAGGATTTGAACCCACATGTTGCCTTAGTGGATGATTCTTCACTTGTTAGGATGAATCTTGATTTGGGTAGCTTAGAAGGATACTTGATAGATTCTGACTCTTCGATCACTAGAGATGATACTATTCACATTCATAACCTTGAAGTAGTCATTGACTTACCTCTTTCTCATCCTAACCTCCTTGATTGGTCCCAAAAATATCAAGAACCTGAGCTTTTAATGTTCCAAAATGACTATGAGATAACCTGTTACTTGAATGCCATTGAACCCGTAGTCTCTTCCATCAGTGAACTAGCTACCAACATGACATAAGCAAACATCAAGTACCTTAGTCACAAAATAAAAAGAAAAGAAAAAAAGCATAAGAGTTCTAATGGCAAAAACCACTGTGTGGCAATGTCAGAACCAAAAAGAGTAAAAATAAATGATTTATCCAAGGGTGAAAACCTCTTTGAGGCACCTAAGGATGAGGTATTTGATCATCTCCCTAGTTATTTTCAAGATAGATCTTCAGTGCTTATTGAGCCAACACAAGCAGTCAATTTGGGTACGGATGAGGCTCCACAAATAGTACACTTGGCTCAATCCTTGTCACCACAAGAAAAAGAAGCCTACACTAAGTTCTTACAAAAAAAGAAGATCAATTTTTCTTGGACTTATTCAGATATGCCAGGGTTGAACACTAATCTTATCATGCATCACTTGTCCATAGCTCCAGGTGTAAAACCAGTCAGACAAAAATTAAGAAAGATGCATCCTCACATAGCTCTTCTAGTCAAAGAAGAATTAGAGAAACTCCTTGGTCCAAGATTCATAAGAGCTATTGACTATGCTAAATGGATATCAAACATTGTACCAATTTTCAAACATGATAAATCCATTCGAATTTGCACAGATTTTAGAGATGTCAATAGAGCATGCCAAAAGGATGATTTTCCACTCCCCAATATAGACATGATAGTGGACATGACTGCAGGTTATGAGATTTATTCCTTGATGGATAGTTTTTCTGGATACAATCAGATTAAGAAAGCTCCTAAGGATCAAGAAAAGACTACATTCACCTATGCATGGGCTACCTATTGTTGGAACGTTATGCCTTATGGATTAAAAAATGTAGGAGCCACCTATCAACAAGCTATGACAACCATTTTTTATGACATGATGCATAAAAACATGGAAGATTATGTGGATGACACCTTGGCCAATTCTAAGAAAAGAGACACACACTTAGATGATTTAGAAGTCATTCTAGATAGCATGGAACAATTTCAATTAAGGTTAAATCCTAAGAAGTGTGTGTTTGGTGTCACCTCTAGAAAACTTTTAGGATTCATCATTTCAAAAAAAGTAATAGAGGTAGACCCTGAAAAAGTTCAAGCAATTATAGATATGTCACCTCCTAAAAACATTAGTCAAATGAGGAGTCTTCAAGGACATCTTCAATCCATAAGGAGGTTCATTTCACAGTTGGCAGATAGAGCTCAACATTTCAACAAGAACTTACACAAGGGAGTTAAATGTGTTTGGAATAAGGATTGTCAAAAGAGCATAGATCAAATAAAGAAATACTTGGCAAATCCCCCTATTTTAATGCCTCCTATCCTAGAGAAACCATTTATTTTATACATTTCAGTGAAAGAATCTTCCTTGGGGGAATTACTAGCTCAACTTGATGAACATCGAAAAGAAAGAGCCATATACTACATTAGTCATACTCTTTATTCATATGAGATTAACTACACCAGCATTGAGAAAGCTTTCCTTACAGTGGTGTTTGCTTCCCAAAATTTGTGACATTATATGCTTGCGCACACAATACACCTCATAGAAAAAAATGATCCACTCAAGTATTTACTCAATAAGGCTTCCCTCATAGGTAGACTTGCTAAATGGATGATGATGCTTTCTAAGTTTCACATAGAGTACATTGAGCGTAAAGCAATTAAAGGACAAGTCGTAGCAGATCAATTGGCTGATTTCCCAATACAAGATAGTGCACCTATTCAAGTTGACTTTCCAGCTAAGCATCTCATGTATATGACTAAAAGAACATGGAATATTTTCTTTGATGGATCTTTTATGCAAAATGGTTTAGGAGCTGGTGTGTTGTTTGTTTCTCCTCATGGGTACACTATTCCGAAGTCTTACAAGTTATTGTTCCCATGTACAAACAACATTGCTGAGTATGAAGCTTTAACAAATGGACTTAAGTTGGCCATATAATGGAGAATCACAGAGTTTCACATCTATGGTGATTCATAGCTGATAATCAACCAAGTCAATGAAGAATATCAAACTAAAGATGAGAAACTAGTACCTTACAAGAAAATGGTTGATTCCTTGAAATGATACTTCACATTTGTCACATTTCAGTAAATCCCTAGAGCAGAAAACAAAGCAGCTGATGTTATGGCTACACTTGGTTCACTTCTTCAGTTAGAGCAACATGAATCCAGATTTGAATTCTTGGTGGAAGAGCTACATCACCCTATCTATGAATGCCAAGAAAGCCATGTTATTTGTACCCTTTTTGGTTGTGAGTCATCCCATTATGGTACCATTTACTCATACCTTCATGATGACATTATCCTTGATACCTTTAACCAATCTGAATGCAGAAACCTTACTCAAAATGCCTCTCACCATACATTTATCTCTGGTGATTTGTATAGGAGGGGTCTAGATGGAACACTTCTTAGATGCTTAGAAAAGGAAGAATCTGACCAAGCGTTAGTTGACATTCACAAGGGTATCTGTGGGGGACATTCCAATGGTCTTTCCATGGCCTGAAGGTTGCTTAGGGTGGGGTATGTGTGTGTGAAAATTGTACCTGATCTGTAGACACAACACTTCAGTAAAACATTAGAGGTTAGCAAAAATCAAAATCATGCAAAATTGAAATCTAATTTAACCAAGCGATTTACTGCCTTCTAGTAGGTTTGAGATCAATGTTCTCAGATTGTTATCAAGATCAGTGACCTAGATGACACCTAAATGAAGGATTTGAATGCAAAACTGATATGAAATATGAATGCAATTAATCTATTTTTTTGATATTTTCTATGCAATAATATGATGAAAACTGATATGAATCTATGCTAATATGGAAATTGATATGCAAATGCTAATCTAGAAATGATATGATATGAGAATGAAAATTCTAACAATAATATGAAAGCTATGAATTTGAAATTGATCTCACAAAGCTTTGAATCCTCAAATTTATCTTTCAAGCTCCAATTGTGCAAATTCTCCAAATCTGATATGCTATGATTCCTGTAGAGTAAGTTTGTAATTTGCGAGATGAATTATGAAGAGCTGAGCCTTGGTTTTATAGAAATCCATGGCTTTGGAGGTGCATGGAAAAAGCCATAAATCACTCAAATAACCCAGGTTGATTTTTGAGTTATTTTTAAATAAAGAATAATTAAGTCACAAAAATCATGCAAAAGCACAGTTCAACTCAAATTAGAAGTTTAGATCAACTTTAAAACTCAAAAAGATGTTGAGTTTCAAAAAGCTAACAACTTGCATTGATTTTCCAATTTGAGTTTAACTGGTCCTTGAATATGCACATGGATAATTATGATTTAATAAATAAATAAAGTGATTTATTCTCAACTTAACTGATTTTTGAAATAAAATAATTAATTTATGGGTTAATTAACTATTTTATCAAAATTTTATTAAAAACTATATTATTAAATAATGACAACTTGCTTTAATCAATTAAATAAGAATTTAATCAATTATTCATAGGGTATTGGATTTATTGTCAAAATTAAATAATACAATTAATAATAGATAGAATTAAATTTAATTACATAATTAAGTGGCAAGATATTAAATCTAATTAATTAAATATGAAAATATTCAATTAATCAAACTTAGGATAAATGTGATTTATCACCAAATAATCATTAAATTAAAGATAATTAAGATAATTAGGAATATTGCTAGGAATATTCTCTGATGCAGAATTTAAGATAATCAATTAGGATTCGATGATGTTTAGATGTGTCTTAGGTTAGGACTTCGATGTTGATTTCATTCGATTTGTAGATGTAGGAGGTTAATGAACTTATAGCCCATTTTTGGGGTATTACATTTTGCTCCTCTTTGAATTACTGTGTGAAGCACAGTGGTTCAAAGATAGTCTGTGTTTGATAGAGATATGAAACTGATTTGAAATTGATAATTGATATGAGACAGAAGCTGATTGATATTGATTTGATATGAAGATAATAGGTCCTGAATGACCAAAGATAATGTTCACTATAACAGCAAATGGACCTATGATTGCGAAAGAGTGTCAAAACGCCTGATTCCAAACCTTAGGATTGCTAAGAAGTGAGTGACCGGTTCTAGACTCGATTGTCTTAGCAGAACTAGCAGGTATCACATCCGAATCCTTTAGTTGCCGAAGAACCAAGGATAAAACACTATGATCCGATGGTTGCAAAAACTAATACAATTTACAAGATTAGGAGAATAACAGATTGATAGGGATCGACGAAGCTGATATGCCCCAAGTGATGATAGATTTGCCCCGAGCGATGAGGACTTTTGATGAATCAGCAACTAGACGTGGTTGTTGTCTTGATCACTGATGAAGATATGATTTCCATAAAGATATGATTTCAAATTTGATTACAGACTTTGAATGATATGCAATACCATGCCCCCTTCGGGATTAAAATTGAAATCTGACAAGAAAAGTCAGCGTTGATAGTTTAGAAGCATGTAAATTGATTGGAAAAGTGGTTATCTATGTTTGAGAATGCACTCTGCATCATTGAGAGGTCCTGGAGACCAAGTTTGACTAGGTTTGACCATGAGTTGACCATGGTTGACCAAGTTGAAATTTTAACAGTTTAATGTTAGATAATCAGTTAAGTTGAATACTGGATTTCTGTGATGATCGAAGGTTGAATATGCAAGCAGTAGACCGTCCTGGCCCCAAAATTTTAAATCACAATTTTGACATATTAAATGATCTCAGATTTGAATTTTGATCCCGAAAATGGATTCAGAATGTCGAAATTAGCCAGGGGTGCATTTTTTGTGAAAAATGGAGCACTTTTGAAATTAGGTCAAATGCTATATAAAGGCCTAAAGGGTCATTTTCAATTCATTTCAACCATTTGACTTTGGAAATTGTGCGGAGCCCTCTGAGAAAGAAAATGGCAGAACAGCGAGATCTGAAGGTTCCTGTGAGTTTGCATCGATTCAAGTGCAGTCGGAGATACCAAAGACCCCGACAGTATGGACATCCGGTAGGTAGACCCCTGTGCCCCTTTGAAAATGCAAATTTTTCATGTTCCTAGCATTTTTAAATTTTTTTCGTACGCATTTTGCTTTTTTAATTTTTGCATGTTTGAAAACTCGTACGAGTCTCAACCCAGACTCGTACGAAACTTCATTTGAATTTACATTGTCATTTCAAGTATACCCAAGTGTCATATGAGAGGGACCCTTGTGTCGTACGACATTTCACTGGGTCCCTCAAAACTCATATGATCCCGGGCGCAGTTTCATATGACCATGAATTGTCGTTTGGTATGCTGTGGAGTGTCATACGACATTTGATGCCAGTCTGGACTGTCGTATGAAAAATAGAGTGTTGAAAACTAACTTTTAGGGCCAAATTTTGACTTTTCTGATGCCTGAAGCTGATATCTGACTGGTTGACCTACCTTCTGAAGTACCTGACTATCCAATATTTATACTATTAGCTTATTATTGAGCCCAATTTCTGATAGAATGCCCTATTTTTGTATGATATAGGTGACATATCCAGATGTACACATCCAACATTCATACCCGGCTACCCAGAGATTATGTGTCGCGCTTCCAGACCTAATGAGGGTTCATCTTGTTGCCTGTGGATTCGAGTATTTGATTCATTTACCCGACATTAGGGTAAATCATGGCCTTTTGACTGCCTTGATTGAGAGATTCCATTCGGAGACACAGATGTTTCATTTACCTACTGGAGAGATGATCGTGACTCCAGAGGATGTCTATAGGATACTGCACATTCCATTTCATAGCAGTCGACGGCCTGAGTATGTGAGTTATGGTCAGGGTGGTCTTCATGCCTTTAGGTGTCTGTTTGGAGATGATACACAGTTGATGGGGTCCATTTCCTGGGAGACCCTTGTACAGCAATATGGTCAGACATACCATTTAGAGTGCATTATTACTAGTATGATCAGGGAGCTCATCATGCCAGGCCATCAACAGAATGGCTTTTTGATGGGATGGGCTCTGATGGTAGCACTTCTTATGGCTACGCCTACTGAGCTTGCCTAGGGTCAGTGCCTCTTGGCACATATGTTTTCAGAGATGCATGAGATCGTTTATTAGGATTGCAAGAGCTTTGCTTTAGGAGCTCTTGTATTACAGATATGGGCCTGGGAGCATATCCCAGTATTGAGACCAATTTTTCAGACACAACGGCAGCCATAGGAGCCAGTGATATATACATATGCTGGTTATGTCACACAAGTCGGTATGGGTCATACCGAGTACTTCCAATGATGTCTAGCTGACATGACTTTTTTTCATTGCAGGCCATATTTGCAGATAGAGGTCTGGCCCACTACGAGGGAGTAGTATAGTTTTCTTTTTCAGAGTCAAGTACTTATTGGCCACTCTCTAACTGTTCTGGAGAGATTTTTGATTAGTAGAGTGTGGCATCAGTATGGATGCAGATAGGATACCCCATGAGAGTATACTGCATATGCACACTTTATGCGTGAGATCAGGCTCAGATGGACATCGAGGCTCTCCTATTCCTTATGTGCAGAGGAGTACAGTGCCATTATAGGTAGAGATTGGGACTACCAGCCATAGGTTGTCGATGCAAGAGTGATAGATGGATACATTGCATGGCTTGCAAATCATCCCATCCACAGATTCTCAGATCCTACAGATTTGATACCCTCCATGGAGGAGGCAATGGATGTTACAGGTGCTCCTATGGTATAGGGCCTGAGACCACAGGCAGTTCATCCTACACCACCCAGATAGAGAGCGACAGCTCCATTACAGAGATCATCTAGGCATATGAGGCCTCCTCGTCCTTCTACTTCTCCCATAGGTACTTCCATGGGGTCACATAGATGATCCAAGGGTGAGAGGGGTACTTTGGGCAGTGTCGGTGCGACAGATGAGGTGTTGGCAGGTGAGCAGTTTGCAGGTGGTGATGTAGATCCCACACAGGTAGACACCACTTTTGATTTGGGTGTGGAGGTTAGATGCCGTAAGGTGCGTAGATCAGAGACCACTGGACATCAACCAGAGCAGCCAGCACAGGATACAAAGATGCCAGTAGCTATAGCAGAGCCTACTATTCCTCTCACTTCTTCAAAGATGATTAGACAGCTCAGAGCTCAGGTTCGAGACTTGAAGGTACAGAGTGCCAAATGGGAGGAGAGATTTCAGGAGGCAGACAGGTAGTGCACTGAGCTTCATGCAAAGCTTCACTCAGAGGTTCAAAGACTATAGATAGAGGTGACCCATCAGACCTCACGGGCCTCCTATGATGTGTCTGCATACTATGTTGTTGTTCCTGCTGAGTAGAGAGTACCTACATATTTTGAGTACATGGCAGCCTCAGAGGGAGCTAGGGCATCGAGGGTAGAGGTCATACCAGATGCACCACCACCTCCTCCACCAGATACCAAGGAGCATGCTGAGAGTTGATTCCTATGGCCATGTTTTGATATATTCTATTCTTTTTTATCATTGATACACCATTCTAATTCTGATAGCTTTCTGGAGCTCATTCTTTTGTACATTGTGCCAGTAGTGCACCCTTGACACATTTTGAAATTTTTGATATATATGAGATCGATATTTTGATTGTGACTTCATGTGTACATGTCATGTTTCGATTTAATAATGATATCATGTGATGTTTATGCTATGATTTGTGTAGAAAGCATGTATGGATCAATGTAATGCAATGATTTCTATCATATGTATGGATGTTATGCAAATGTAATTGATTATGAAAAGATGTATGTATGGTTTATGCTTATGCAATGAATGTAATGTAATGCAACAAATGATAATGATATATGATGTAAATGTAGCAATACACATGATATGTTTTTGTAGGTTGATGAAGACAAGTACTCAGTCTTATGTCAAAAGAATGGTTAACCCTGGAGGGTTATTGCTTGCGGTTTGATGGAGAGACCTTCGAGTGAGACTCAACTCATGTTAGATGTGAAGAATTGATATGAAGAATTGTTTAAGCTTGGAAGTGTTTCCAAACAGTTGTGAGATCATGCAACACGCAAAATGCAAAGAGACATGCAAAATGAAATGCAACCTAAGACCTAGGACCTAGTCACTAATCATATGTCAATTTGTTATCATCATTGAACTTTTAGGTAACCGAATAAATCAATACAATGCCCACTAGCTATGGAACCATAGACATATGAATATCAATTTGTATGCACAAGAATCAATACAACACCCACTGATTATGAAACCATGGGCATATGAATATTGATTTTGTTTTCGGAATGTCGGATTAGATATAAGAACCAAGGCACAAACACCAGGATGACCTGAATATCTTGTCCATTTTGATATAGCAATTTGTATAAGCATCAAAACATGAACATCATGATGACCTGAATATGCCTTGCATTACAAACACATCAAACAGCTAAGAGATTATTCTAAATCCAATGTGAATTACCCGTACTAACCCTTTATCGTTTACAGCCTTAGGTAAGATTGCGTTTCATAGTAGGAGAAAGAACTCACTCAAAAAGACAATAGTTAGATCAAACTTCCTTGAATTTTTTGAGTATCAATGGTCGAGGTACGCATGGCCATCCAATTTGAGATAGAGGCTTTACAGTCAAACACCATTTCAATCCAGAATTTCCAAAGACGTTAGATTTTCACATACAAGTAGAAGACAAAGAAAAGATTATGCCCCTAGTCATCACTCTCTAAATCCTATAAAGGACATCATCGAAGAGCTCAAAGGGACACAATATGCAAAAATCTCAATGTGAATCAGTAAGCATACAAGGAGATAAAAGCATGTAAAAAAGCATAGATTGTTTTTAGTTTGATGTTTGATTGCGTTGTTGTAGATGCAAAATCCTTTCTAGAGACAAGACTGACTGAGTAACCCACATGAAGCTTCAAAAGGACTTTGACTAGATATGACACGTCACAGATACATGGGAGACCATAGGATATGACATTGATTGCCCCTAAGTGTTAACATTGATAGGATATAGACACTTGAGCAGATTGGTGGACAAACCGACTTATTGAAAACTGGAAATGCAAAAACAAACTGGGAGATATGTACAAACTAAAGCAAGACTAAAAGCTGGGAAAGACTAAGATTGCGCTGATAGATGGACCATTTTGAAACAAGTGGTACCTGTTTGCCAAGTTTTCACCATGTTGGCAGAGATTCTATTTTTGCTACCAAGGCGCCTGTTTCCAGGTTTTCACCAAGGCACTTTTTCTCTTTTTTCATTTTTTTGTACTTTTCATTTTGTCAATTTTTTTGTACTTTTGATATTTTTTGATTTTTTTGTACTTTTGATATTTTTTTATTTTTTTGTGAATCATCAAGGTGCCTATTGCTAGGTTTTCGCCAAGATCTTCATTTTTTTAGGACTTTTTCTAATTTTTATAATTTTTTCAAGACATTTTACCATAGAATGAATGCCTTAGGTGTAGAATTTCTTCAGATGGAGAACGTTGATTGGTTCTCAGAGTTGTTCTCCTTCAGTTGTTGAGAGTTGATAGGCACCAGAGCCAAAAGTAGTAGTGATGACAAAGAGACCCAGCTAGTTGGGTTCAAACTTCCCCTTGTGTTCTCGATGGGATTGATTTTTAGGATTTTCTCTCAAGACTAGATCACCAACCTGAAATTCTCTGTGTCTGACTTTCTTGTTGTAGCCTCTAGACATTCTCTTCTGATATACTCTGAGATGATCATACATTGCTTGTCTGCACTCATCTAGTAGTTCCAGTTCTTGTAACCTAGACACTCGATAGTCATCATCAGTTACTAGACCATGCATTCTAATTCTGAGAGATGGGATTTCAACCTCAATAGGTAGTACCGCTTCAGACCCATAAACTAAAGTGAAAGGTGTAGCCCCAGTAGGTGTTCTGATACTTGTTCTATAGGCCCATAGAGCTAGATTAATCATGAGATGCCAGTCTCTACCAGTTTTGTTTACTGTTCTGTGCAAGATCTTTAATAGATTTTTGTTAGAAGCCTCTGCTTGGCCATTCCCTTTTGGATAGTAGATAGAAGACCAATGTTGTGTGATCTTGAATTTGGCACATAGATCATCTAGGTCTTTATTCCTGAATTGCCCACCATTATCTATGATTATGGAATGAGGTATCCCATATCTGCATATGATATAGTTCAATATGAACATAGATATCTATTTCCCTGTAGCTTGTGTCAAAGGGACGACCTCTACCCATTTTGTAAAATAATCTATGGCTATGATTATATGGGTAGGTCCGTTAGAAGAATGAGGATCAATCATCTTGATAAGATCAAATGCCCATTGATGGAAAGGCCATTGTGTTGTAAAGGGGATTAGATCCCTACTTGGAGCATGAATTAAGTTGCCATGCACTTGGCAATTTTGACAATTCTTAGCAAATTTGATAGCCTCTTTCTCCATTTTAGGCCAATAGTACCCAGCCCTAATAAGTTTTTGAGCTAGAGTTAAACCGTTCGAGTGTGACCCAAAAATACCATCATGGACTTCCTCTAATGCACGCTGAGACTCTTCCCATTCTAAACATCTAAGTAGTGTACCATCTAGACCTCGTTTGTATAGATCATGACCAATGATGACATATCGGGAGGCATTATGGATAAGGTATCTCTTTTCATGGCGGTTGAAGGTATCCAGGATGATTTGGTCTTGGAGATAGGAGAATAGGTTTTTATATCAGGATGAATCATGACCTACAATAGTGTAGATCATGTTGGTTTCAGGGGAGTCATATGCAGGATAAGATAGTGCTTCCACTAGGAACTCGTAGCATAGCTCATGTTCAGGCTACTGTAATAAAGTAGATAGTGTTGCCATTGCATCGGCAGCCTTGTTCTCCATTCTAGGAATTTTCTCAAATGTGATAGATATGAAATATTTCTTAAGATCATCTACCGTGCTCTTGTAAGGAATGAGCTTTTCATCTTTAGTTTGGTACACATCATTGACTTGATGAATAACAAGTTGAGAGTCTCCATGAATGTGTAGCTCTGTTACTCTCCATTCAATTGCTAGTTTCATACCATTCAAGAGGGCTTCATATTCCACAATATTGTTTGTGCAGGGGAACTTTAGTCTGAATGCTTTTGGGATGGAGTATCCTTGAGGAGTTATGAACAATATGCCTACTCCAGATCTATTCTATGTATAGGAGCCATCAAAGAACAATTGCCATTCTCTAGAAGATAGGTGCATAATAGAGGAGTTTGGAAATTCCATTTGCATTGGTGTGTCATCAAACATGGGTGCATCCGCTAGTTGATCAGCAATAACTTAAAATTTTATAGCTTTTCTTTGAACATATTCAATGTCAAATTCGCTTAGAAGCGTGACCCATTTAGCCAGTCTACCTATGAGGGCAGCCTTGCTGAGTAGGTATTTTAGTGGATCAATTTTTTCTACTAGATGTATGGTATGAGCTAACATATAGTGTCTCAATTTTAGTGATGCAAAGATCATAGCAAGACAAGCTTTCTCAATCATAGAATAGTTCTTTTCATACGCCACCAATGTTTTTCTTATATAATAAATGGATCTTTCCTTTTTCTCTTCATCATGTTGCGCTAGCAATGCCCCCAGTGATGTCGCTATTGCGGAGACATATAAGATCAATGGCTTCCCATGAATAGGAGGCATCAAGATAGGAAAATTTGATAGATACTTCTTGATATGGTTAAAGTTGTTCTCACATTCTTCATTCCATGCAAAGGTCACACCTTTATGTAATGTTTTTGTAAAAGGCTATGATATGTCCACTAGCTGTGATATGAATCTTCTGATAGATTGAACTCTTCCTTGCAACATCCTCATTTGATTGATATTCAATGGAGGTTGCATCTCTATTATAGCCTTGAATTTAGTCGGATCAACTTCAATGCCCTTCTTTGAAACTATGTATCCTAAGAGCTTTCCAGAAGTGACACCAAAAGCACACTTCTTAGGATTTAGTTGGAGACTAAAATTTTCCATTCTATCTAGGATCATGCTCAAGTCCTTTAGATGTTCAGTTTTGATCATAGACTTTGCTAAAGTATCATCAACATAATCTTCCATAGTTCGATGCATCATGTCATGGAAAATAGATGTCATTGCTCTTTGATATGTAGCTCCAGCATTTTTAAGCCCAAATGGCATGACATTCCAACAGAAGGTGCCCCATGCACATGTGAAAGAAGTTTTCTCTTGGTCCTCTGGAGCAATTTTTATTTGGTTATATCTAGAGAAACCATCCATTAAGGAATACATCTCAAAACCCGCAGTCATGTCCACTATCATATCAATGTTAGGTAATGGAAACTCATCCTTAAGGCATGCTCTATTCACATCTCTAAAGTCTGTGCACACTCTGATTGACCTGTCTGGTTTAGAAATAGGTACAATATTAGAGATCCACTCTACATAGTCAATAACTCAGATGAATCCGGTGTTTAGGAGCTTCTCTAATTCAACTTTTACCAAGAGTGCAACGTGAGGATGCATCTTTCTCAATTTTTGCTTGACAGGTTTGACATTTGGAGCAATAGATAAATGATGCATTATAAGATTAGGATCCAATCCTGGCATATCTAAATATTTCCATGCAAAGTTGATCTTCTTCTCTATTAGGAATGTTGTAAATTTTTGCTTCTCTTCTTCTAATAATGATTGTGCTACATGTACCAATTGTGGTTCCTCTGTTGTACCCAAATTGATGGATTGAGTGGGCTCAATTAGAACTGGAGATCTATCCTGTAAATGACTCGGAAGGACATCAAATATCTCATCCTTAGGTGCCTCAGAGAGGTTTTCACCTTTGGATACATCTTTTATTTTTACTTTTGTAGGTTCTGAGACTACCACAAAGTGGTTTTCACCCTCAGAACTCTTTTTCTTTTTCTTTTTATTCTTGTTTTTCTGACTAAGATATTTGATGTCTGAATTGGTCATGCTGACTCTCAGTTCACTAATGGAAGTACTCATAGGCTCAACTACATGGAGGTAGCAAGTGAGGGCATAGTCATTTAGGAAGGTATAAATACCATGGCTCAGATTCGTGGAGGTTTGATCAATAAGTTTTGGATATTTGATAGTCAAAGTAGGGAAAGATTGGGAGATAGTGTTTATGGATATGGATCTATCATCATTGGTCCTAACCTGATGCTTGAGTTCAAAGGTGATACTACAACTTAAGACATCCAATTCCTGAATAGGCTCAATGTCATCGTGGGAGTCCAATTCAGCCATAGGTGGATCAGACTTGATAGGTTCATCATTTCGCTCTAGACTTACGTTGGTTTGAGGTGCATATTGGTGAATAACATCAACATGATTCTCTATGATAAGCTCATCTGGTTCTGGGATGACTCCCCATTCATAGTCATTAGATTCATCTTCTGATTCAGGATCTCTAGGAAATCTTAGAACATGAGTAAAGTCAAGATGAATACCCCAAGAAGGGTTACCCTCTGATTCTGATTTGTATTCATACTCATGAGAATCTATCTCAGAATGACTACCACTTCCCTCTTCTTGATTGTTTTCGAGATTAGCTAGTTCTTGTGTTGCAACTATCTCTTGATATAGTAGGTTCTTGTGTTTCTACTACATTAATCTCTTGATAGGATCATCTTTATCATCAAGAAGGTCTTTGATCTCTTTAGGAAATTTTTCATAGGGGATGAGTTCTGAGCTATCTGAATCACTATCTGATGGTTCTATTTCTTCTTTCTTAAGAAGAGGTTCCCCTGGTGTGATCTACTCTATGACATGAGAGCAATTACCTTTGAGGTGATAGGGTTTCTTCTTAAAGCCTAAGCCAACTTTGTTTTTATTTTTTCTACCAGTATGTGGGAGAGGTACCTCAAGACCTTTTCCTCTGATTCCTAGAGGTCCTTTACCTGACTATCCCATCTTAGCTATTAATTTATCTCCTAGACCATATGACTTGGAAGGGAGTTTGGAGACTACAGAGTCACCAGTTTGAACAACTTGAGATTTAGGTTCATCTTTGTATAGCCATGATAGCACAGCATCATCCTCTTCAAATTCTTGCTTGGATACTTGTTCTGCTACAAAATTCTTTTTATATGCTTCAAGAGGTTCTTTAGAGTCTAGTTTGGATTGTTTCAAAGATTGCCCATAAGATTTAGGTGAGATAGGGAGAAATGTCAAAGATAAGACTGGCTCAATAGTATATTCTCCCATACTATTTTCTTTGATATTAACCTCTTTTGCAAGATCTTCCATTTTAGATGTGGATGCTTCTTTAGTTGGTTCAATAGAAGATTCTCTGTTATTAGGTACAAGCTTATCTGCACTTTCCTTCAAAGTGTTGCAAGTTGTATTCAGATCTATGGGGATAGTAACCTCTACTCCTTCATAAGGAAACTTCAAACATTGATGGTACGTAGAAGGAATAGCTTGCATTTCATGTATCCATGGTCTCCCTAGAAGGATGTTGTAGGCCAAAGGTAGATCAAGCACTTGACAAATGGTATCTTTGATAACTGGACCCCCTCTGATAGGTAAGACAATGGTGCCTTTAGAAGATCTTTCTTGTTCATCATAGGCCTTGATAGTTATTTTATTTCTAGGATCAATAGCCAATTCTGAAAATTCCAATTGTGTGATGAAGCTGTAAGAACAAATGTTTAGGCCAACGCCCCCATCTATCAACACATGTTTGACTCTATGGTTCTAGATCAAGACTTCTATATGCAAAGGCTGATTATGTGGGTGACTCAAGGAGTTGTCATCTTCCTCTGAAAAGGAGATATATTGTGGAGATGTAAGATGTCCAACCATAGTCTGGAACCTGTCTCAATCAAGGTCATCAGGAACATTGGAACCGAGCAAAGCTTTATCGAGAATGGCTTTATGAGTTGGAGATATTTGAAGCAACTCAAACATGGAGATTTTCACATTTGTGTGCTGGAGTTGTTGAACAATGCTATAAGACGTAGGCCTTGTATCCTTTGGATTGGAAGATTTGGAAGCAGCCTTCTATTTAGAAGCAGATGAAAGATTGTAGGGCACCTTAGGGACATTTGATGAATCTGGGATTTGTCCTTTTAGATGCATTTGAGCTTGTGATCAAGTAACTACATTAGCTAAGGAATGATCTTTGTCTCTTCGTACAATTGTGATGACATTGCAACTTTTAGAGAGACATGGTTCAACCATATTGATGACAACATTATTTCCAGGGTAGGCATAGTTGACTTTTGCTCCCATATTAGGCTGAGAAGTTGAAACTTCTTGACCATGTTTCAGAAATGGTTCTATGAATGTTGTATGATCATTATTGCTCTTGGGATTTTCAATTGTGATGTCTCCACTATTGATCAGATCTTGAATGGTATGCTTCAAGTGGTAGCAACTACTAGTTTTGTGACCTTTACTCCAATGGAAATCACAGAATTCATTTTCCTTCCACCATATCGGTTTAGGGTCCTGATCATTCAGTCGGATTGGTGGTAATGAGATGATTTTATTAGCCAGTAGAGTTTTCATAGCTGATTCTAAAGACTCTCCTAGAGGAGTAAATTTTTTATGTTTATCCCATTTTTTGTATTCTGGCTTCCTTTGAGATGGTGGAGAAGACTTTTTCTCTGAAGCTTTAATGGCTTGAATGCCAAGAGTGAGATTGTAGGCTAGTGCCTTTGATGGGGCATGGATAGTGTCAACAACACCATCTGTGATGATGCCTTTGTTCTTGTTCCAATTTTTGTTCTTGTCTTTAGAACTAGATCCAAATTCGCACTTGTCTTTTTGAAGTGTGATTTCTCCTTTTTTTACAAGCACTTTTTTGATTTTGATAGCATTATCCACCATCTTATCAAAAGATGTATGATCTTGCATTTGTAGAGGATAATTGATTTCTGGAACAAGGTTGTTGATGAAGATTTCCAATTTTTCTATTTCTGGAATAGGTTTGGCATATAGAGAGAACTTCTTCCTCCATCTCTTGAGAAATGTTAGGAATGGTTCCCCTGGATATTGCTTGAGATTACAGATATCGATCATGGTGACCGGGTGCTGAATATTGTAGGAGTATTGCTGGTAGAAAAATTTGATCAACTCCTCAAAAGTTTTGATAGTAGAAGGAAGTCTAGAGAACCAGTGGATGGCTGCTCCCCCTAGAGATTGAGGGAAGAGATGCATCAGATAGGTCGGTTCATGCATGAACTCCATTGATTGCGTACAAAATTCTTTGACATGATCTTGAGGATCAGAGTGTCCATCATACTTGTCATACTTTGGCATCTCCACTCTTTTTGGAAATGGTGGCATATACAAGACTTTGTCAAATGGAAAAGGACATAGAGCCTCCATGGAGAACTCTTTAGGTTCCTTCTCTTTCTTGAGATTGTTAAGTTCAACTTGTATAGCATGCATCTGTTTCATCATAGCTATGAGTGGATTCTCTTCCTCATGTGTAATGATTTATTCAACATTAAAGTTGGGAGGAATTTTAGCTCCTCGATGAGCTAATTGTAAAAAGTATGCTTCTCTATCTTCTTTCAAGAAATGCTTCATCATTCGTTTGAAGTTATCATCATTTTGATATTGGGAAATTTCTTTAGGTGTGGGTTCCTGATCTGCACCATGTTGAGATTGAGCTCTTTGAGAGCCAAAATTTGTCCCTACTTGAGACATGGTAGGAGTTTATGGACTCCCTGGATTAGATTGATGAGGGGTATGTTGAGTACCTCCGTGAGTTGATGGAGGAGGTATGTAACTAGATTTCAATCGATAGTTGCCAAGACCGTCATCCTCGTAAAGACCAAAATTGATGAGTTGCTAAGATTTGGAGTTTGGAGAGTGGTGATAGATTTCTTGTGAGAGGAAGCTCTAGTCTCCACCATTCACCTTAAGTGAAACAAAAGAATAAGATCCAAATAACCGAAGAATGAATTGAATCAAGATGATCAGATGACGCAACCTTGTCAAGGTTTGATTGATTTGAAGATTTGATTAGATGTGGATGAAGGATACTATGCCCTGGATGTATGGGTAGGTTCCCAAAAGATAGCGGGCAAGATACCACAACACTTAGTCATTTTGATGATTGATCGAAGATTGATAGTTATGACAAGGTTTTGACACAGGATTATAAGGACTCAAATTGATTAAATAGAAGGCTGAATCAAATTCAAAAGGCCACTTTAGGAAAATGATTGGACTCTAAATAGCTACTACTCTATTCCTGACAGAGTGATTCATTTGACAAATTCTTAAATTAGGCTGAAAAAGCTAAATATCTAGCAATTTTGACAATTTTTTGACAACTTTCAAGAATTTCCCAAACGACACTCTCCAAACTCGTATGACAATGGGTATGCTATGAAATGACAGTTGCAAAAATCATACGATAGTGGGTATGCTCTAAAATGATAGTTGCAAAACTCATACGACAGTTGGGTAGCAATGAAATGACAGTTGAAAATCTTATATGACAGTTGCAAGATTTTGACTTTGAGAATTTGCTGGCATGGAAACTCATACGACACTAGGTACTCAATCATACAACATATGGGTTGTAGTGAAATGACACTTGATGGAAACTCATATGACTTTCTGACCTCTTGAGATGACTTTTGACTCTAGAAAAGGATTTTACTTCAGATTTTGCAAATTTTGAGTTTTCAGATTTGAATTGTTTGCAAATTTCAATGTCCAAATTTGAGGATTGTAATAGATTTGTTCATTTTCAGTAACCAGATAGATAAACAAGCACACAAGATAGCAAGCACGTGATTTCAAGCATGTCTGAAAATAATGAACAAGGGAAAAAGCAACCTTGCACATGAACAATCAAGTGACTTATTCGTTCTAATCCTCAGAAGTGCTAATTGTGTATGTTCCAAAAATGTTTTGCAATAACGCACATATACCCTATAAAATGAAAATTTGGCCTCGCTAGGGTTTTTAGTAATGGTTTGACTCTGCAACTTTTATGATCCAAAGGGGTGAACCCCAATCCCAACACACCAAGGTTTTGACACAGTCCGAGAACTTAATCTTCAGGAGCTGCTAGGGAGATCTGACAACCCAACAATGAACCATACCTGTGGAGATTTTTTCCACAAGGACATTTATATAGCAACTATCACTACCACGGTGAAAATGGCTATTACCTCTTGAGGTTCCATCAATGCAATTTTCCCTATAAAGGGATTGTCTGCTACGGTTAACCCTCTCTAAAGGTGACTCACAGTATGATACTACAACAGGACTTCGCTCCAGATCCAAGGTTTTTGATGCCTCTTCACTTTTAACCCAAACAAAGCAAGCAGATTAATCTAACACGCTAAGACAAAGTTTGTCTCACCAAGGTCTATGATATCAACCCCACATGATCTATCAACCCCTCCAGAGAGAGAATGTATCAATCAATAAGGGAAGATGCACTAACCAATTTTGATTCACCAAAGCTCGTGATTTTTACCCCACGTGATCTATCAACCTCTCCTAGGAGAGAATGTATCGATCAATAAGAGAAGACACACTAACCAAGTTGAATGTGAAATGCACTAAGTATCCTCCCTACCTACAAGGATTCTATCATCAAGAAGGATTTCGCTGGGAATCCAATCTCTCAAGAATCATGAATAGTGTTCATAGGGCCTAATTACTATGTGAGCACAGATGTATGTTTCCAAAAGCAAATCTACCAAAAGTACCCAAAAAGTAGAAAGAGGAACACTTAATGCTTAAAGTGAATATGAGATGAGTCCACAAGGTGGAACACTTAACACCTCACACAAGCTGAAAATGAGTCCCCAACTTAAAAAACAAGTGAGTTCTGGAGAGCACAAAAGGGTTGCCTGGTGGAACAATTAACGCTTCTCTCCTGTAGACCCCTCCCCTTTATGGCATTGAGATTGCAACCATGGGGCGGAATGAGAGGCCGATAGATTAGCGAGTCCAATAACCTAAGATAGCAATCAAGATCAATCACAAGTAATCTAAGACTACTAATAAATACTTAAGGTGTCACAACCGAGTATCAATTATGCAAGTGTGTAAAACAAAAGCATGAAAAGAATCACCCAAGCTAGACACACAAGAAATTTATTTTAAGCCCCAAATTAAAATATTATCAGCACAAGTGGAATACCTGAGATCCTCGCAAGGTGCTTAGTAGATGTTTACCTGATTTTAAGCAATTCTTGCACTTTTTCCAATCAAAACCAGCAGAAATCAATCAGAAATAGTAAATTTCAATTGTTAGGGTTAGCTGTCAATCAAAATCCAAATCAAATCTGACAAACTACCTGCAAAAATGAAATGACATTTGAAATCTGGTACCGAAACTCGTACGACAGTGGTTCTGTTACCAGACGACAGTTGAAACCTGATGCCGAAACTCGTACGACACTGGGTCTATTACCAGATGATAGTCTAGAAACTCGTACGACACTGGGTGTCTGATGAAATGATGATCTAGCCTCCAAACAACAGTGGGTGCCTGATGAAATGACACTCGGTCAACTATTGTACGACAGTGGGTTCAAAATCATATGACTTTTGTCAGAAACTCATACAAAGATTGTACGAACAAAAAATAAAAATTGTATTTTTGCACAGAAACTGAGAAGAAAAAGATAGAAATTGATAGAATTGAATTGGAAACCCGTTTCAAGGCCCCATGGTGGGCACCATAAATGTGTGTGAAAATTGTACCTGATCTGTAGACACAACACTTCAATAAAACATTAGAGGTTAGCAAAAATCAAAATCATGCAAAATTGAAATCTAATTTAACCAAGCGATTTACTGCCTTCTAGTAGGTGCGAGATCGATGTTCTCAGATTGTTATCGAGATCAGTGACCTAGATGACAGCTAAATGAAGGATTTGAATGCAAAACTGATATGAAATATGAATGCAATTAATCTATTTTTTTGATATTTTCTATGCAATAATATGATGAAAACTGATATGAATCTATGCTAATATGGAAATTGATATGAAAATGCTAATCTAGAAATGATATGATATGAGAATGAAAATTCTAACAATAATATGAAAGCTATGAATTCGAAATTGATCTCACAAAGCTTCAAATCCTCAAATTTATCTTTCAAGCTCCAATTGTGCAAATTCTCCAAATTTGATATGCTATGATTCCTATAGAGAAAGTTTGCAATTTGCCAGATAAATTATGAAGAGCTGAGCCTTGGTTTTATAGAAATCCATGGCTTTGGAGGTGCATGGAAAAAGCCATAAATCACTCAAATAACCCAGGTTGATTTTTGAGTTATTTTTAAATAAAGAATAATTAAGTCACAAAAATCATGCAAAAGTAGAGTTCAACTCAAATTAGAAGTTTAGATCAACTTTAAAACTCAAAAAGATGTTGAGTTTCAAAAAGCTAACAACTTGCATTGATTTTCCAATTTGAGTTTAACTGGTCCTTGAATATGCACATGGATAATTATGATTTAATAAATAAATAAAGTGATTTATTCTCAACTTAACTAATTTTTGAAAGAAAATAATTAATTTATGGGTTAATTAACTATTTTATCAAAATTTTATTAAAAACTATATTATTAAATAATGACAACTTGCTTTAATCAATTAAATAAGAATTTAATCAATTATTCATAGGGTATTGGATTTATTGTCAAAATTAAATAATATAATTAATAATAGATAGAATTAAATTTAATTACATAATTAAGTGGCAAGATATTAAATCTAATTAATTAAATATGAAAATATTCAATTAATCAAACTTAGGATAAATGTGATTTATCACCAAATAATCATTAAATTAAAGATAATTAAGAAATTAGAAATATTGCTAGGAATATTCCCCGATGCAGAATTTAAGATAATCAATTAGGATTCGATGATGTTTAGATGTGCCTTAGGTTAGGACTTCAATGTTGATTTCATTCGATTTGTAGATGTAGGAGGATAATGAACTTATAGCCCATTTTTGGGGTATTACAGGGTACTATTGGCCTATGATGCATATTGATGCAGTAGATTTTGCAAAGTCATGTGAAAAGTGTAAAAAACATGGTAACTTGATACATGCTCTAGGTAGGGAGCTCATTCCTTCTATATCTCATTGGCCATTTCATTATTGGGCCTTTGATCTTGTTGGGTAGATTCATCCCAACTCATCAGGTGGACATAAATTTATTATCACTGCTACTGATTACTTCACTAAATGGGTAGAAGCTATCCCAATTTCTATTGCCTCAGGCAAGACTGTCTCTCTATTTATTCTGAACCATATCATCTATTGATATGGAGTACCTTTTGAGATTATCACTAATAATGGAGGTCAGTTCAAAATAAGGACCTTAAGTAACTCTACAAGAAATTCAAGATTAAACAACATTGGTCCTCTATTTACTTCCCATAATGAAATGGTCAAGCAGAGGCATCAAACAAAACCATTGTTAAAATCCTACATAGAACAGTTCATAAGAATGGTAGAGATTGGAACTTACAGATAAATCTAGATTTTTGGTCCTATAGAACAAGTATTTGTGCTCCTACTAGGGCTACTCCTTTTTCCCTTACATATGGTTCTGACACAGTGTTACCTTTAGAGGTTGAGATTCCTTCACTTAGAGTTTCCCTCAAAGGTCTAGTTATAGATGAAGACTACCAAACCATGAGACTTCAAGAGTTAGAACTTCTAGATGAGAAACATCAAACATCATTTGACCATATGAGGGTCTATCAAAAGTGCATGTCTAAAGCTTTCAACAAAAAGGTTCACCCTAGAGAATTTGAAGTGGGAGATCTTGTCCTACGTGAAAATCCTAAGAATTAATAGCATAGAGATCAAAAGGGAAAATTTGAACCTAATTGGCTTGGACCTTACATCATTACAACAACTTTCAGGATAGGTGCTTTTTTATTATCTACTGAAGAGGGAGAGCAGCTCCCTGATCCTATCAATTTCTTACACCTAAAGAAGTTCTATCCATGATGCCCATTCTATATGGGGGCATCTTTGTACATACTTATTGATCCTGAAAAAATCCACAAAAATGATATATTGTTAAAACTTCTAAAAATAAGAAAATGTCTTGAAAAAATGATCAACTTAGTGAAAACCTAGCAATAGGTGCTTTGATGTATCTCAAAAAAATTATATATTCCAGAAATACCAAAAAAATTGAAAAATGAAATAAATTTAAAAAAAAAAGTGCCTTGGTGAAAATCGGGAAACAGGCACGTTGGTAGCAAAAATACAAAAACAAATTATAAAAAGTCCTAAAAAAAAAAGAAAAAAAAAGAAGGAAAAATTGGAATAAAATCCAAGTGGTGAAAACGTAGAAGCGGGCGCTACTTGAGGCCTTTGCACCCCTATTTCTTAGCATGCATCCTCGACACTTAGCCTTTCTCCATCATGCATTTTCCTTGTTGCCCTAGTTTGGAATTGGTCTTTGTCTTTGTCTAGGGGGCATAACCATGTTAGCTTTGGTCTCTTGGATGCGTTAGTCTTTAGGACACCTCACAAATGGTGTTTTTCAATACCACTCCAACTGTGTTTTTCAACACAACCCCTAGCCTTGAGTGTTTTTCAACATTTCTCGGTTTGGTCTTACCCAATTTTTTCATGTGATCTTACCTGCTTGCAAGCATTTGATCCTTATCCTCAGAACTCAGTATCAATTAACATGCTTAAATTTTTAAACACAATAATTAATGCTTGATATATGTCATGATCTTTTCTTTGTGTGCTAACTGTTATTGATTTTTATTGAGTTTCCTTATCTAATAAGTCTCTCTGGGAGGCATAGCTAGAGGACTTGGGGCATGGAGCATGTTTTTATTTTCTTTCTACTTGTGGGTGTGGTCTTGAAGCTCTTGAGTGTCTCTTGTTGCTCCCTTGAAACACTTAGGAGATTTGAGGCATCATCCTTAATGTTTTTGCACAACCATTCTTATGGTCATCCTGGCATCTATGCCTTGATGTGGGCATGGTTTTGCTACAATAAATTGGGTAAGATTTTATAGGCAACCATTTTAGGGTGCATACATAGATCTTTATGCATAAGCATTTCCTTTCATAGATTATTTTTCTTTCATGCATTTTTATCATTTATAATAGCTTTCATTTTCATTTGCATGCATACTTGATGATCATGGAGACTAGAATTCTTACTTTTCCTCTTTGAATCTCTCATTTTATGGTGTACTAGCATGGGCACAAACTAGGTCTTATCTGAGGTCCTCCATCATAAACATTTTCACTCCATGAATAGAGAGCTATGAGTCACCATTTGAGACCCCATTCTTGAGTAATCTTGGATATAATGATTCATAGAAGTGTGTCAACATTTTAGCACACATTTTTGGCACCCACCGTGGGGCAGAATATTTTATTTTTGGCCTCATTTTATTTTATTGCATATTTTTGATGATTTTCATGCACTATCCATACTTTCATGCGTCATGTTATGGAGTCTCACACGAAGTTTATTATTGTATCACATGAAGTGATGCAGGAGCATCCTGGGTTTAAGAGCAATCTTGCATCACCCAAAAATATTTCTATTTTTGTATTCAATAAGGGCTATCTTGTGCAGAGTTGCTATTTATGGAAACTTTCTATTTTTAGTAAGTTGGTCATATGATCTTAGAATGTTTTGATTTCACATGTGGAGGTTCATCTCAGTCATATCAGCCTGCCAGTAAAGTTTCATGGTTAGATCGAGTCTGGCTTTGAAGATATTAAAAAAATTTGGTTTTGGAAACAGGGTACATAAATTTTGAACTCAGTTTTGAAGGCTTTAGAGGCCCTGGATGAGGTCAAAACTTTGGCTAAATGAAGCTTGCTTGATTTATACATTGTAGAGCTCCTCGCACCCTTTCCGAATTGGGGTCATAACAGTCAATCGGGTCAAATGGCGATGACTTGTGGTCTTCAGAAGTTGGGTCACCTGAAATGGCGAAAAATGATTTTCCTTCAAAATTTTAGTTTGGGTTTCAAAATTTATTTTGAGCTGACTTTGATGTAATAAATTGTAAAATAAAATAATTCTAAGTTTGGTCGGCCCTCAGGGCTAAATTTTTGGAACCTTCTTGGGCGGTGGAAATTGCCTATATAAAGAAGGCCCGTAGTATTGTCTTAGGTAGTTTAGGGTAGTTCAGAGTAGTTATGAGTAGATTTGGGTAATGATTCGAGGCTTTGTCCTACAAAATATTTTAAAGGGAATGCCCATGTGGCTTTGCATATTGTAATTCTAAAAATTTGGAATTCCACACTTGTGGAGATAATAAGAAGCCCATTTTCTATTCTTGCAAATTGTTGTTGTTTCTTTGTTTATGTTATGTGTTTGTGGTATTAAGGGGAGCATCCTTCATCAAGTGGTATTACAGCAAGAGTTCCTAAGTGTGTAAATAGATCGCCGACTATGAGGTAGTTTGCACCAAGACCATGGTTAGGGTTTTAGTGCACATCACAAAAATGCCTCCACGAAGGGAATGTGGCAGAAGAGCTGGTGTTGTAACACCTGAGGTTAGAGCGCTCCAGAGACAAGTGCGAGCATTGCAAGAAGAGATTCACAGAGGAATGAATCTTAATGTCAGAGATGAAAGTGAGGATGAAGCCAAAGAAGAAGATCAAGGAGAAGTCAAAATTGTGAACTAGGAGGAAGAAAGACTTTTTCGGGCCATTTCCAAGATTGGGAAAAGACCTAAGATTGAGGTTCCTACATTTTCAAGAAATCTTAACCCAGAAGAATTGATCAACTGGATCAATGAATGTGAGGAATATTTTGAGTATGAAGATGTTGAGGATCCTGATAGGGTCAAATTTGCGAAGGCCAGACTGAAAGGTCATGCGAAGATTTGGTGGCAAGAGATTCAATTGGAGTGAAATAGAAGAGGAAAGGATAAAATCACAAGATGGGATCAGATGGTGGATAAATTGAAGTGACAGTTCATTACTATTGATTATGAGCTTGACCTACTAAAGAAAATGCAAATTTTGAAGCAAGCAGGAAGATCTGTTCAGGAGTACACAGAGGAGTTCTATCGACTCCTCATCAGAATAGGCCATGTAGAAGCTAATAAGGAGAAAGTCACCTGTTACCTTAATGGGTTGAGGTTGAGTATTTAGGAGGAGCTAAATCTGGTTTGAATAAATAGTATTGAAGAGGCATACTAGTTTCCCTAAAAATAGAGGAAAAGCTAAACAAGAGATTTGAGAGAAGACAAAGTGAAAGTGGTCGTGATAGCAGATCTGGTGGACGGTCATATGGAGATCGAAATGAAGATCCAAAAAAGTAGGATGAGGCTAGTAACAGTCAAAATTAGAGAGCAAATAATTTCAATCATTTCCATGATTAGAATAATAGAGATTAGAGAGGGAGAGGAAGAGGACAAGGATCTAGAAGAGGAGGCTTCTGTGGAACATTTTTTCACTATGGAGAAGAATGTCATAGGGCATTTGAATGTCCTCGGTGCCAAGGAAGAACAAACAGGAGAAATGAAGGTCAGGCCAGAGTTGCATATGTAGATGAAGATGCCAGATCATCACATTCTGAAGATGCTAAAAGAGGAGAGATGTTGATTAACAGAAGAGTCCTGTTGAGTGGTGAGAATGAACCTGAGCAAAGGAGGAGCCTATTTCACACCAGGTGCAAGTGTGAAGGTAAATGTTGTGATGTGATTATTGATAGTGGCGGTATTGATAATTTGGTGTCAGAAGAGATGGTGACAAAGTTGAAGTTGAAGAGGTAGAAACATCCACATCCATATCGGGTTGCCTGGGTGCAGGATGACCACAAGGTCATGGTTAGTGAACAGTGCCTAGTGAAGTTCAAGATTGGCAGATACCAAGATGAGGTACTATGTGATATCATATCTATGGATGCATGTCATATGTTGTTGGGTAGGCCATGGTAGTTTGATAGATGTGTTGTACAAGATGGTCATGTGAATACCTATTCCTTGACAAAGGATGGAGTGCGACATAAGCTAAAGCCATTGAAGGAGACTGAAGAAAAGGTATGTGGTAATGAAAGAATAAATTTTGTTGATAGACGAAATTTCTTAGATGGTATGCGGCATGAGCATATGTGTTTTACCCTAATTCTAAAGGCCAAGAAAGAGGAAGTGGAAGATGTACCTATAGAAGTTGCAGAATTATTGAATGAGTTTCAGGATATTGTATCTGATAGTGTGCCTAATGGATTACCACCAGTAAGGAAGATCAGTCATCAGATGGACTTGATTTTAGGAGCTAGTTTGTGAAATAAGGCAACACACAGAATGATACTAGCAGAAAGTGAAGAGTTAAAGATAGATTTGAAGTTTAGTTCATCACATCATCCATAGATTGTATATGGAAGTAGTCCCAGAAATACATCTAAATTGAGGAAAATAGATAAAGGAGAAATAAGTAGTGCTGAAGCTGAGGATTTTGCAAGACATTTGAAGAACATCCATGAGGAGGTGAGGAAGCATATTTCCAAGATGAATGCTCAGTATAAAGCTAAGGTAGATCAAAAAAGGAGGCATAAGGAATTTTAGGTTGAAGATGAGATCACAGTAGCACAGTGGAGTATTCCAGCAAGTGGTTCAGATATTGAAGTGATTCAAGACATACTAGACAGTCATGTTGGTAGAAGCACAAGGAACATGACATATGAAGAATATTTGGTTAAGTGGAAAGGATGAGCTATTGAAGATTCATCATGGCTGACAAAGTAGGAGGTTAACCATCTTGGTTTCCCTCTTCACACCTGAGTTGTGACAGGGTCACTTCTCAAATTACCCCGGGTGTTTGATGTAGGAGCATCATGGGTGTAAGAGCAATCTTGCATCACCCAAAAATATTTCTATTTTTGTATTCAATAAGGGCTATCTTGTGGAGAGTTGCTATTTATGGAAACTTTCTATTTTAGTAAGTTGCTCATATGATCTTGGAATGTTCTTTTTTCACATGCGGAGGTTCATCTCAGTCATATCAGCCTGCCAATAAAGTTTCATGGTTAGATCAAGTCTGGCTTTAAAGATATTGAAAATTTTTGGTTTTGGAAACAAGGTACAGAAACTTTGAACTCAGTTTTGAAGGCTTTAGAGGCCCTAAATGAGGTCAAAACTTTAGTTGAATGAAGCTTTCTTGATTTAGGCATTGTAGAGCTCCTCGCGCCCTTTCTAAATTGGGGTCATAATAGTCAATCGAGTTAAATGGTGATGACTTGTGGTCTTCGAAAGTTGGGTCACCTAAAATAGCAGAAAATGATTTTCCTTCAAAATTTTTGTTTGGGTTTCAAAATTTATTTTGAGCTTGCTTTGATGTAATAAATTGTAAAATAAAATAATTCTAAGTTTGGTCAGCCCTTAGGGCTAAACTTTTGGAACCTTCTCGGGTGGTGGAAATTGCCTACATAAAGAAGGCCCGTAGTATTGTCTTAGGTAGTTCAGGGTAGTTCAGAGTAGTTATGGGTAGATTTGGGTAATGATTCGAGGCTTTGTCCTATAGAATATTGTAAAGGGAATGCCCATGTGGCTTTTCATATTGTAATTCTGAAAATTTGGAATTCCACACTTGTGGAGATAATAAGAGGCCCATTTTCTGTTCTTGCAAATTCTTGTTGTTTCTCTGTTTATGTTATGTGTTTGTGGTATTAAGGGGGGCATCCTTCATCATGAAGTTTTGCTGGTATTAGCACTTTTGCACATGAACAAGGTGTTTTCTTGTGTGGGCCTGTGTACTTTCTCATGCAGGGTTCATTACTTTCTCACACAACACTGTGTACTGTCTCACGTGGGCTTTTGACAACAGAGATCTAAATTTCTAGATTTGATAGTTTTGCTTGTTGTTTTCTAACATTTAATGGTTGATGTGGTCAGTTCTCTGATTCTATTTTCTGAGGTAGCATAGCATTGGATTGTAGATCTTTGGACCTAAGGTGAGTTACTACAATTTCTATAACATTTGGATTTTGGGCATAAAATGAATCTCTCATGTGTCTAGCTTGGGTGTTTATTACTTTCATAGATCACTCTTCAATTTGGGCTCTTAAAAAGAACATAGATTCACTTTCATGCATATGTGTTTCACATAGTAATTAGGCCCTATGAACACTATTTGTCATGTTCTTGAGAGAGTGGGTTTCTTGCGAAGCTCTTCTTGATGATAGAACCCCTTGTAGGTAGGGAGGATATCATTACTATATCATGATCTTACTTGGTTTAGTCCTCAACATTGATCGGTATATTCTCTCTTGGTCCCACTTAGAGAGCTTGAAATACATTGTTGTTGGCATCATGAACCTTGGTGAGGTGGTTTCAATCTTAGCATATCAATGAACTTGTTTTCTATGTTTGGGTGAAGTGAAGAGGCTAGAGGATTATGCTCTACTCCTTTTTTTGGGTAGTAACAGAAATTAAGATCCTTGAATTTAAACCAAGTCCCCATGTGGTCCTTTTTGTGAGTCACCTTGTTAGAGAGGGTTAATTGTATTGGACACTCCCTTTATTGGGTAAATCTTGTGGATGGAACCTCAAGCGGTAATAGCCATTTTTGTCATGGTAGCAACAACTTCTATATAAATGTCCTTATGGAAGAAATCTCCATGGATTTAGTTTCTTGTTCGGCTGTCAAATCTCCTCAGCATGTCCAATTGATTAAATTCTCAGAAAGTGTCAAAACCCTGGTGCACCTGGATTGGATTTCACCCACTTGAGATTGCAAAAGTTGTAGAATCAAACCATTACTAAGAACCATAGTGCAACAAAAATTTTCTTTCTAGGACTATGTGCGTGATTAGAAAAATATTTTGAGAACATACACAAGTAGAATCTTTAAGGAGTAGCATACTAAGTCACTATTGTTGTTCATGTGCAAGGTTTCTTTTCCCCTTGCTCATTGTTTGAAGACATTATTTTCTTGGACTCCTTGATTTCTATCTTGTGTGCTTGGTAGATGATGAAAATCTATTGATGTACTTACTTGATCTTTTAAAATGAACAAAAACTGAGTTCCTATGTTTATAAACTTGTTGTCAAGAGACCTGATCCTATTTTGTCACTTGGCTTTGTGCAGATTCTCATGTGAGCCTGTCATTTTCTCACGTGATCCCTGGTGTATGCTTGCATGGAACTACATTCCCTCGCGCGAGACTGTCTTGTAGTCTATCAAAATAGCGAGTTGATTCTTGCCATTTTCAGTCATCCTTGGTTGATCCAGATTATAGTAGGCCACTCACCCCACTATTAGAAGCCTATTTGCACCTTGGGTTCATGTGTCTTGACCTCTTGAATTAGTCATCTTTGATTTCACAAGTGACCTTGCATGGAATCGGTAAGTTAGAAATTATCCTTGTTGAGAAGATCAACCTTTGGATCCTTTCATAACATACTTGGAGAGTCTTAGTAATCTCTTGTCCAATTCACTTCCATATCAAATTCAATTCAATCAAATATAACTTGGGTAAATCATCCTCCTGATCCATATGTGTTAGGATACTTATCTATTTATTGGGCACCTCAGTGGTAGTGTTGGTTTATACCTTTTGCAAAAATTATATCTTATCACCTCTCTTTTGGACAATTGAATGCTTTTACTATCCTAGTGCCCTTTCTTTCATCTTCTCACCTAGTACCCTTTCTTTCATGTTAGTTACAACAAGATATCAAGTAAATCAAGGAAAATGACCTCAAGTAGTCTTTGACCAATTACCCTTAGTTCAAACTCACCAACAACGTAAGGGAAAAGAGCCCATCTTTGATCAATCCCCTAGGAATACCTCAAAAGTTTGGTTTGATCCCAAGAGTAATCTTAGTGAGGGGAGAACATCCTTACCACCTTCTCATTTAGATATTGACACGAGTTACACAATGACTTGAAGAGAGAGGGAAGAAAGGGATAAAAGTCTTGACAACCTATTGGAAAGACAAAGAGATAACATTGTGTTTGGAAGTTCCTCTAATGAAAATCAACCAATCTCACCCTTTATGTCAACTAGATATTTGGATGCACACCAAAGGGCTGAAAGAGAAATGAATAAATCCTATCAAGAAGAGTAATCACAACATGACAGTCAAGATGATGAACCTTATGAAACCCATGTGAATGCGGCATACACAAATGACTTATTTAGGCATTCAAGACCAAGTTCACCACTCCAAACAACTTCAAGATACACAAGTGAAAGACTCAAAAGAATTGAGCATGAAAAGAAAGCCTTCCTAGATGAACAAGCTGCAAAGGAAGAGAAATTTAGACTCCTAGAGTTAGAAAGACAAGCCTTATTGGAAATAGAAAGGAGAGCCATAGAATAAGAGAAAGATAGGAGTTTGGCTCAACAACTTAATGTTCAATACAACATGTGTGTTGGTGGTGAAAATAACTCTCCTCCACCCACTCCTCCTAAGACTCCATGAAGTGGAAGATATTCAAGAACACCTTCAAGATCTCCTAGCCCTAGACAAAGAAGGGCTCCACAACATGCTCATTATAGGAGACAAATACCTCCTAGGAACTCAAGAAAACCTTCTCAACATGCTCACCATGGTTCCCAATATGGGGCTAGTAGCTCGAGTGTTGACCTCGACTCTCAAGATTTCATGAAAATGCAACAAGAACCACTCTTCCAATAGTATGTGGAGACATACTTGCAGAAAAACAAAGATAAGTTCCTAGAAAGTTTAATCAAAAAAGGTGCCAAAGTCTCTTACAACTTTGATGTGGATAGAAAGATCAAGAAATAGGGTCCATCTCAGGATGAGAAGATCAACTAACTTCAGAGTATGATGGAAAAGATGTTGGCACCCAAGATCTCATTCAATCTTGATTTGATTTGTCCTAATCCTTTTGAAAAGAGTGTGAGCATGAAATATTTTCCTAGAAAGGTTGAAATCCCTCAATATGACAAGTATGATGGTAATGGAGATCCACATGATCATATACGTCAGTTCTATATTATGAGTTTTGAGCTCCATCAATATGACTCGTACCTCATGAGATTGTTCCCATGGAGTCTAAAAGGTCAAGTGATGGAATGGTTCACCAACATAAATCCCCTTGTCAAGACTTTCAAAGAGCTCATCCATAGATTTGTTCAACACTTTGCATACAACCTTTCAAGAGCTATCACTATGTTGGACTTATGAAATTTAAAGAAAAATCAAGGGGAATCCTTTGTCACTTTCTTGCAAAGGTGGAGATGATAATGCTCTCACTACTCTAGGACCATTCCTAAAAATGAGAAGATTGATATCCTTGTTAGCAACTTGGTTCCTGAAATGTGGTATGAAGTTAGGAAGATGGTCTTTGATTCCTTTGACACCATGGTTGAAACTGCATGTAGGATTGAGGATGTATTGAGAGAACATGGAATTTTGGCTGACAACAAAAATAACAACAATGGTCCAAATAATAGCAACCCTAACAAGGACAAAGGGAAAAAATCACATTGGAATAGGAATAAACAAGTGGTTAATGATGGAGTTGTGGACTCTTCTCAACCCAAATATCAAAGTGTTCTTCATTTGTCTAGTGCAGTCCAAGCCATGAAGCTTAATGCATCCCATCAACAAGAAAGTAAGCCAAGATATCAAGAAAGGCCTATGAAAGAGAGGCACCAGTTTTCAAAACTTGGTGATTAATATGAGGATGTCTTCAAAACACTCATTTCCAACAATCTTGCGCATCCTCAAGATTCTGCAAAGCATCATATACCCAATGTTAAGCCACATTGGTGGGATGAGAAAGCCTTCTGTAAATTTCATAATGGCATTGGACATGATATTAAACACTGTTGGAAACTTAAACATATCATACAAGATCTCATTGAGAGTGGCAAACTTGAGATAGATGGATTGAACACCAATGCTGATCATAAGGATTTCAAAGAACCTTTGCCCAAGTATGAGAAGGGGGAAACCTCTAAACCTAAGAATGGCAAGGCTGAGATCAATTACACTTACACAGCTATAGAAAATGTTGTCAACATGCTTGAAGTTGTAGAGGAAAATATCAACATGATGAGAAACAAAGATCCCTATGGTTATGACTCTCCTCCTATCTTTGATGAAGAACCTGTCATGGTGCTAAGGGGTCCTAACTCTAGAATGTCATCCCAAGCTCTTAATGCTATTACACAAAGTCAATTTCCCATTTTCATTAGAGGACCCAACTCAAGTCAACCCAATAAACAAAAGAAAGTGGCATCTAAGAATGTCACCACAAAATCAGTAGTTAACCCCAAGTTGAGCTATAATCTTGTTGATCAGTTGCAAAGAACCCCAGCTCATATTTCGATCTTTGAGCTCTTAGAATTGTCCCTAAGACACAAGCAAGTCCTTGTGGATGCTTTTCACACAATGAATGTCCCTAACAACTTAGACGTTGACCAATTCTAGAACATGGTTAACCATATTGCCAGCCCTCACTACCCTACCTTTTAAGAGGATGATGACAAAGCTTTGAGCCACCCACATAATCTTGCCCTTCATATTGAAGTCATGATTCACAAAACTCATTTTAGGCATGTGTTGATAGATGGGGGTGATGGGTTTAATATTTGTTCTTTGAGTCTTTTAAAGACATTGGGTTATTCTGAACAAGTCATAGATACCAGAAAGAGGATCACTATCAAACCCTATGATGAGGTGAAAAGAAGTTCCAAAGGGTTGGCCGACCTTCCTATTAGGATTGGCCCTATTAAGAAGGATATTTTGTTTCAAATTGTTGATGTTGGTCCCCTTGCATACAATATCTTACTTGGTAGACAATGGATTCATGATATGCAAGTAGTGCCATCTACCTATCACCAGTGTGTTAAGTTCCCCTACAACAAAGTAGAGATTTTTATTCCTGGGGATAACACTTTATCTGTTAACTCAATTTTAGCAAGTACTCATGTTACCCTCAATAGAGAAGCAAAAGATTTCAATGTGATCCTAGAAGAGTGCAAAGATAAGTTCAAGTCAGTAGATCTTGTGTAGGGGGTATCAACTCAACTCCCTCATAAAGTTACCAATTTCACCTAGGTCTTATGGAAAACCTTCACAAGAAATGAGACCTTCCTCTTTAGCCATGACTTTATTTGGAACATTTGTAGAGTCCTTGGTGCCTATTCAAGATGAGAAAGAAGAGGTGGCTATTAAAGGCTAGATTTATAGAGAAGAGAAATATAAGAATAATGAGAACTTCTCTCTCTCTCCTAAAGCTTATGGAAGAGGGTATAATCTTGTTAAGTAGATGGGTTATCTTGGACATGTCCCTCTTAGTCATAGATTAGATGCTAGAGTTGAACCTCTTGATCATGCTCTTTTTGGATGCAAGTCTAAGAAGATGGTTGGCTTAGGATTTGTGAATCAGAACAAGAAAACTGCTGCTATCCCTGATGATTTGGATAGTGAAGATGAACCAAAATACATGCCTAATTTGAAAAATCAACAAGATATGTGTGAAGATTGGGTCCCTTCTACCAAAGTCCTTTAGGGAGACTCAGGTAATTGAGTTGCTCATGTGATAGTTGCAAAATTAGAACAAGAAGAATCAGATGTAGAAGATCCTATCAAAGAATGTCAATGAAAGAATATTGTTCATTTGATGGAGAGAGATGTTACCCTTGATGACATTAGAGCTTCCACCTCAAGATGTCCCAAACCTTCATGGTGTAAACATCCTAGTCGAGATTCAGAAATAGATTCACATGAGTATAAATGGGACTCTCCCTCAGATCTGTCTATAGTTGACAGGGATGTTGATGTCATCCACACTTATAGTTCTCAACCCAAAGTAGTTGACGAGTCATGTGTAGGAGTAGAGGATTTGAACCCACATGTTGCTTTAGTGGATGATTCTTCACTTGTTAGGATGAATCCTGATTTGGGTAGCTTAGAAGGATACTTGATAGGTTTTGACTCTTCAGTCACCAGAGATGATATCATTTGCATCCACAACCTTGAACCAGTCATTGACTTACCTCTTAGTCATCCTAACCTCAATGATTGGTCTTAATGCTATCAAGAACCTAAGCTCTTAATGTTCCAAAATGACTATGAGATAACTTGTTACTTGAATGCCATTGAACCCATAGTCTCTTCCACCAGTGAACCCGCTACCAGCATGATAGAGCTAGACATCAAGTACCTTAGTCAAAAAATAAAAAATAAAAGAAAAATTTATAAGAGATTTGATGGTGAAAACCACTATGTGGTGGTGTCAAAACCAAAAAGAGTAAAAATAAATGATGTATCCAAGGGTGAAAACCTCTTTGAGGTGCCTAAGGATGAGGTACTTGATCATCTCCATAGTTATTTTCAAGATAGATCTTCAGTGCTTATTGATCCAACACAAGCAGTCAATTTGGGTACGGATGAGGCTCCATAAATAGTACACTTGGCTCAGTCCTTGTCACCATAAGAAAAAGAAGCTTACACTGAGTTCTTATAGAAAAAGAAGATCAATTTTGCTTGGACTTATTCAGATATTCCAGGGTTGAACACTAATCTTATCATGCATCACTTGTCCATAGCTCTAGTTGTAAAACTAGTCAAACAAAAATTTAGAAAAATGCATCCTCACATAGCTCTTTTAGTCAAAGAAAAATTAGAGAAAGTCCTTGGTGCAGGATTCATAAGAGCTATTGACTATGCTGAATGGATATCAAACATTGTACCAGTTTCCAAACATGATAAATCCATTCAAATGTGCATAGATTTTAGAGATCGTTTAGATGATTTATAATTCATTCTAGATCGCATGGAACAATTTCAATTAAGATTAAATCCTAAGAAGTGTGCATTTGGTGTCACCTTTGGAAAACTTCTAGGATTCATCATTTCAGCAAAAGGAATAGAGGTAGACCATGAAAAAGTCAAAGCAATTATAGATATGCCACCTCCTAAAAACATTAGTCAAATGAGGAGTCTTCAAGGACATCTTCAATCCATAAGGAGGTTCATTTCACAATTGGCAGATAGAGCTCAACCTTTCAACAAGAACTTACACAAGGGAGTCAAATGTTTTTGGAATGAGGATTGTCAAAAGAGCATAGATCAAATTAAGAAATACTTGTAAAATCCCCCTATTTTAATGCCTCCTATCCCAGGGAAACCACTTATTTTATACATTTTAGCGATGGAATCTTCCTTGGGGGCATTACTAACTCAACTTGATGAACATCGAAAAGAAAGAGCGATATACTAAATTAGTCATACTCTTGTTTCATATGAGGTTAACTACACTAGCATTGATAAAGCTTGCCTTGAAGTGGTGTTTGCTTCCCAAAAGTTGTGACATTATATGCTTGCGCACACAATACACCTCATAGAAAAAAATGATCCACTCAAGTATTTACTTGGTAAGGCTGCCCTCACAGGTAGACTTGCTAAATGGATGATGATCCTTTCTAAGTTTGACATAGAGTACATTGAGCGTAAAGAAATCAAAGGATAAGCCATAGCAAATCAATTGTCTGATTTCCCAATACAAGATAGTGCACCTATTCAAGTTGACTTTCTAGATGAGCATCTCATGTATATGACTGAAAGAACATGGAAGATGTTTTTTGAAGGATCTTTTATGAAAAATTGTTCACAAGTGGGTGTGTTGTTTGTTTCTCCTCATGGGTACATGATTCCTAAGTCTTACAAGTTATTGTTCCCATGTACAAACAACATTGCTTAGTATGAAGCTTTAACAAATGGACTTAAGATGGCCATAGAATGGATAATCATAGAGTTGCACATCTATGGGGATTCATAGCTGATAATCAACCAAGTCAATGAATAATATCAAATAAAAGATGAGAAACTGGTTCCTTATAAGAAAATGGTTGATTCCTTGAAATGATCCTTCACATTTGTCATGTTTTAGTAAATCCCTAGAGCAGAAAACAAAGCAGGTGATGTTGTGGCTACACTTGCTTCACTCCTTCAGTTAGAGCAATAGGAATCTAGATTTCAATTCCTAGTGGAAGAGCTACATCACCCTATCTATGAATCCCAAGAAAGCCATGTCATTTGTAACCTTGTTGGTCACGAGTCATCCCGTTATGGTGCCATTTACTCATACCTTTGTTATGGCATTATCCCTGATACCTTTAACCAATATGAATGTAGAAACGTTACCCAAAATGCCTCTCACCATTCTCTTATCTCTGGTGATTTGTATAGGAGTGGTCTAGATGGAACACTTCTTAGATGCTTAGAAAAGGAAGACTATGACCAAGCATTAGTTTATATTCATGAGGGTATCTATGGGGGACATTCCAATGGTCTTGCTATGGCTCAAAGGTTGCTTAGGGTAGGGTACTATTGGCCTACAATGCAGATTGATGTAGTAGCTTTTGCAAAGTCATGTGAAAAGTGTCAAAAATATGGTAACCTGATACACGCTCCAGATAGGGAGCTCATTCCTTCTATATCTCATTGGCCATTTTAGCACTCAGCGTTTAATCTTGTTGGGAAAATTCATCCCAACTCATTAGGTGGACATAAATTTATTATCACTACTATTGATTACTTCACTAAATGGGTAGAAGTTGTCCCACTTTCTGTTGCCTTGGGCAAGATAGTCTCTCTATTCATTCAAAACCATATCATCTCTTGATATGGAGTGCCTTCCTAGATTATCACTGACAATGGAGGTCAGTTCAAAAATAAGGACCTTAAGAAACTCTGCAAGAAATTCAAGATTAAACAACATTGGTCCTCCATTTACTTTCTACAAGGAAATGGTCAAGCAGAGGCATCAAACAAAACCATTCTTAAAATTCTACATAGAACAGTTCATAAGAATCATAAAGATTGGCACTTACAAATAAATATGGCTTTGTGGCCCTATAGGAAAAGTATTCGTACTCCTACTGGGGCTACTCCTTTTGCCCTTACATATGGTGTTGATGCAGTGTTACCTTTAGAGATTGAGATTCCTTCACTTAGAGTTTCCCTCAAAGGTCTAGTTACAGATGAAGACTACCGCGCCATGAGACTTCAAGAGTTATAACTTCTAGATGAGAAATGTCAAACATCATTTGACCATATGAGGGCCTATCAAAAGCACATGTCCAAAGCTTTTAACAAAAAGATTCATCCTAGAGAATGCCAAGTGGAAGATTTTGTCCTACGTGAAAATCGTAAGAATCAACAACGTAGAGATCAAAAGGGAAAATTTGAACCTAATTGGCTGGGACCTTACATCATTACAACAACTTTTGCGAAAGATACTTATTTGTTATCTACTGAAGAGGGAGCCTAGCTCCCTGATCCTATTAATGTCTTGCACCTGAAGAAGTTCTATCCATGATGCCCATTCTGTCTAGGGGCATCTTTGTACATTCTTATTGATCTTGAAAAAATCCCCAAAAAATGGTATATTGTAAAAAATTCTTAAAATCGGAAAATGTCCTGAAAAAATGATCATCGTAGTGAAAACCTAGCAATAGGCGCTTTGATGTTGTAGACACCTAAAATTGTCCATTCACACTAATATTAATTTTTATTAATATTTGTCCTTAACATTATGGTGAATTTTATTAATTGACTATAATTGTTATATTCTTCTATTTATTTAATTAAATTTACTTTAATTAAATAAATTCATTTTCCCTTTGTATTTAAATTTTATTTAAATTCTATAATATATTAAATTAAATTAAATATATTATCCCTCCATTTGCCTTTATAAAATAAATTATATTTATTTTATTCCTCCACTAGCCTAAAATTCTTTTAAACCATGATTAAGTTTAATTTAATTTATTTTTCCTTTTTCCTAATCTTGATTTTTGCTAATATTCCTCTAATCTTGATTTAAAGGTGGATTACCTTTATACATGTGCACAATCACCTTTTTCAAGGTGGCCACCTCTCCATCTTTTTTCTCCACCAATCATTTTTAAATTTCTCTTTCCATCTAAAAGTGAAGTTTAACTTTTGTCACTTCACCTTTTGCCTCTTAATCCTATCCACTCATTTCTTTTTGCCTCTTCATCTTTTCCAAACCCTACCTAACCTTTAATCCTATCCACTCATTCTTTTGCCTCTTAATCTCCACCGTCCAATTCTTTTCATTTTTTATAAAAGGAGGCCTCACTCATCATTTTTTAGGGGAATTATTCTAAGTTACTTTTCTTCTAAACCTCTTAGCTCTTGCATCTTCTAGCATTCTTAATCATTCTAGTTATTTTCTTTATTTCAATCTAATATTGTTCTTAGATCTTAATCTTGTTTATCATTATCATAATCTTGCATCAATCTTAATCTCTATAATTTGTGAAGCTTGGGACAAGTTCCTCATACTTGATCTCAACTCCTTCACCATCATCTAGCTTGCTTCCCATGGTTTTGCATTATTTTTGCATTTCATTTGTGTTGGGAGAGCATACTCACATAATCTCAAAGAGAAAATCAATCAAAACTTTGGGTGCCCTTGTTTTAGCTCATCAGAGGTTGTAGTGAAAGTTACCTATTTTGTTGCATTTGAGATTACTAACATCTAATGTGTTTGTTTGGTGTTTTTGGTGTTTTGTATTTGCAGCAAATAGGTCTACATTTTCATTGCATACAGATGTATCTTAAAAAAATTACATATTCCAAAACTACAAAAAAAAAAAAAAAATTCAAAAAAAAAAGTGCCTTGGTGAAAACCTGGAAATAGGCGCCTTGGTAGCAAAAATACAAAAATTATAAAAAGTCTTGAAAAAAAAAAGAGAGAAAAAATTGCAATAAAATTCAAGTGGTGAAAACCTAGAAACAGGTGCTACTTGAGGCCTTTGCACCCCTGTTTCTTAGCATGTGTCCTTGACACTTAGCCTTTCTCCATCATGCCTTGTCCTTATTGCCTTGGTTTGGAATTGGTCTTTGTCTTTGTCTAGGGAGTATAATTGTGTTAGCTTTGGTCTCTTGGATGTGTTAGTCTTTAGGACACCTTGCAAATGGTGTTTTTCAACACCACCCCAACTGTGTTTTTCAACACAACCCCTAGCATCAAGTATTTTTCAACACTTATCGGTTTGGTCTTACCTAGTTTTGTCATGTGATCTTACCTGCTTGCAAACATTTGATCCTTATCCTTGGAACTTAGTATCAGTTAACACACTTAAATTTTTAAACACAATACTTAATGCTTGATCTATGTCATGAGCTTTTCTTTGTGTCCTGACTGTTATTGATTTTTATTGAGTTTCCTTTTCTAATAAGTCTATCCGGGATGCATAGCTAGAAGACTTGGGGCATGGGGCATGTTTTTATTTGCTTTTTTCTTGTGGGTGTGATCTTGAAGCTCTTGAGTGTCTCTTGTTGTTCCCTTGACATACTTAAGAGATTTGAGGCATCATCCTTGACTTTTTTTTGCACAACCGTTCTTATGGTCATCCCAACATCTATGCCTTGATGTGAGTGTGGTTTTTCTACATTAAATTGGGTAAGCTAACATCAAAGTCATCTTGACCTTTATATCTTTTATTCTTATGTTAGAATCTTTCCACATTCCAATCCAATATAAATCACATTCATATCTTCATAGTTGCACTTGTGACTAGTGATGATTGTGTGATTTTTTGATGTCCGTTAATAATGGCCGAATGATGAAAATAAGTTCCTTAACATTCTCTAATGAATAATGAACACAAGATCCTATGTTACAATTGTTGTATTGCAAGTACATCTTTGCATTTTCATGTAGCTTGCATTGTTAGACTTCATGTTAATTTGCATTTTTAGGTTGCATTAAGAGTTTGAGAAGGTTTTCCTTCATCTTTATTTTTGGACTTTTGATCAACTGTGATCACGTTTTGATCCTCATTTCCTTATCTTCTTTCATGATCTTAATTGAAATTTCCTATCTTAAACAGTTGATTGATTTTGAGGAATCCTATTTCTTGAGGAAAATTCTCTTTCTTCTCTCCATTTCTTTCCACCTCTTCCAAACTTCTATCTTCCATTCGCTTTCACCCTACTTCTTTTCTTCTATTTCAACCTTGGGGCATAAACTTTCATGCTTAATGATCTACCTTGGCTTTGCAAACTGACACCTCTCTTTCTTAGGCTTATCTTGCTATCTTGGCTTGTGCTCTTGTTGATGAGATTCATTGAGTTTCATAGCTTGAATGACGCTAGAAAAATGAAGAACACCTTGATCTTTGGGTTGAGAGGAGTCCACAACTCCATCATTGACCACTTGTTTGTTCTTATTCCAATGTGAGTTTTTACCTTTGTCCTTGTTAGGGTTGTTGTTATTTTGACCATTTTTGTTATTTTTGTTGTTGGCCAAACTTCTGTGTTCTCTCAATACATCCTCAATCCTACATGCAATTTCAACCATGGTGTCAACCATGATTTTGATTTAAATTGCATAAGTCCAACATAGTGACAGATCTCAATTCCATTTCTTGACCCTTAAGACTCCTTGGGAACAATCTCATAAGGTATGAATCATCTTGATGGAATTCAAAACTCATGATATAGAATTGATGCACATGGTCATGTGGATCTCCATTACCATCATACTTGTCATATTGAGGGATTTCAACCTTTCTAGGAAAGTCTTTCATACTCACACTCTTGTCAAAAGGATTGGGACAAATTGAGTCAAGATTGAATGAGCTCTTTGGTGTCAGCATCTTTTCCATCATACTCTAAAGTTGGTTGATCTTCTCATCCTAAGATGATACTTGTTTCTTGATCTTTCTATCCACATCAAATTTGTAAGGGACTTTAGCACCTTTGTTGATTAAACTTTCTAGGAACTTATCTTTGTTTTGCTCCAAGTAGCTCTCCACATACTACTGGAAGAGTAGTTCTTGTTGCATTTTTATGAAATCTTGAGAGTCAAAGTCAAGACTTGAGCTACTACTCCCATATCATGAACCATGGTGAGCATGTTGAGAAGGTTGTCTTGAGTTCCTAGGTGTTTATCTCCTATAATGAGGATGTTGTGGAGCCCTTCTTCCTCTAGGGCTAGGAGATCTTGAAGGTGTTCTTGAATATCTTCCACTTCGTGGAGTCTTAGGAGGAGTGGGTGGAGGAGAGTTGTTTCCACACCAACACACATGTTGTATTGATTGTTGAGTTATTGAGCCAAGAGTCTATCTTTCTCTTCTTGTATGGCTCTCCTTTCTATTTCCAATAAGGCTTGTCTTTCTAACTCTAGGAGTCTAAATTTCTCTTCCTTTGCATCTTGTTCATCTAGGAAGGCTTTCTTTTCATGCTCAATTCTCTTAAGTCTTTCACTTGTGTATCTTGAATTTGTTTGGAGCGGTGAACTTGGTCTTGACTATGTAAACAAGTCATTGGTATATGCTGCATTCACATGAGTATCATAAGGTTCATCATCTTGACTATCATGTTGTGATTTCTCTTCTTGATAAGATTTCTTCCTTTCTCTTTCAGCCCTTTGGTGTGCATCCAAATATCTAGTTGACATAAGGGGTGAAACTGGTTCATTTTCATGGGAGGAACAACCAAACAAAATGGTGTCTCTATGTCTTTCAAGCATATTGTCAAGACTTTTATCCCTTTCTTACATCTCTCTTTGAGTCATTGTGTAACTCATATCCATATCTAAATGAGAAGGTGCTAAGGGTGTGCTCAACTCACTAAGATTATGTTGGGATCAAACCAAACTTTTGAGTTGTTCCTAGGGGATTGATCAAAGACAAGCTTTTTTTCCTTACATTTTTGGCGAGTTTGAACTAAGGGTAATTGGTCAAAGACTACTTGAGGTCATTTTCCCTGATTTACTTGATATCTTGTTGTAACCGACATGAAAGAAAAGATCTTAGGTGATAAGATGACACTAAAAAATGTTGGTATCAAACTAGGATAGTAAAAGCACTCAATTATCCAAAAGAGAGGTCATAAGATAAAAATTTTGCAAAAGGTATAAACCAACACTGCCACTAAGGTGCCCAATAAATGGATAAGTATCCTAACACATATGGATCATCAGGATGATTTACCCAAGTTATGTTTGATTGAATTGAATTTGATATGGAAGTGAATCCGACAAGAGATTACTAAGACTCTCCAAGTGTATTATCATAGGATCTGAAGGTTGACCTTCTCAACAAGGATGATTTCTAACTTATTGATTCCAAGCAAGGTCACTTGTGAAATCAAAAATTACTAATTCAAGAGGTCAAGACACATGAACCCAAGGTGAAAATAGGCTTCTAACAGTGGGGTAAGTGACCTACTATAATCTGGATCGACCAAGGATGACTGAAAATGGCAAGAATTAGCTCGCTATTTTGACAGACTAGAGGATAGTCTCACGTGAGGGAATGCAATCCTATGTGAAGAAATAGTAGAGATCACATGAGGAAATGCCAAGCTTGTGCTAGAATATACACAAAGCTAGGTGAAAAAATAGGATCAAGTCATTGACAACAAGTTTATAAACTCAGGAACTTAGTTTTTGTTCATTTTAAAAGATCAACTAGATGCATCAAGAAATTTTACCATCATTCAAGCACATAATAAAACAATCAAGGAGTCTAAGAAAACAATTTCTTCAAACAATGAGCAAGGGGAAAAGCAACCTTTCACATGAACAAGAATAGTGACTTAGTATGCTACTCCTTAAAGATTCTACTTGTGTATGTTCTCAAAATGTTTTTCTAATCACACACATAGTCCTAGAAAGAAAATTTTGTTTGCACTATGGTTCTTAGTAATGGTTTAACTCTGCAACTTTTGCAACCTCAAGAGGGTGAACTCCAATCCAAGCACACCAGGGTTTTAACACATTCTGAGAATTTAATCAATCAGAGATGTTGAGGAGTTTTGACAACCCAACAAGAAACTACACCCATGGAGATTTCTTCCACAAAGACAATTATATAGTGGTTGTTACTACCATGGGAAAAATGGCTATTATCACTTGAGGTTCCATCCACATGGTTTACCCAATAAATAGAATCTTCACTATGGTTAACTCTCTCTAACAAGGTGACTCACAAAAAGGACCACATGGGGACTTGGTTTAGATTCAAGGATCTGAGTTTCTGGTACTACCCAAAATGGGAGTAGAGCATAATCCTCTAGCCTCTTCACTTCACCCAAACATAGCAAACAAGTTCATAGACATGATAAGATTAACCACCTCACCAAGGTTCATGATGTCAACAACAATGTCTACCGAGCTCTCTAAGAGGGTCCAAGAGAGAACGTACTGATCAATGTTGAGGACTAAACCAAGTAAGACCGTGAGATATTAACAATATCCTCCCTACCTACAAGGGGTTCTATCATCAAGAAGAGCTTCACAAGAAACCCACTCTCTCAAGAATGCCATAAATAGTGTTCATATGGCCTAATTACTATGTGAAACACATATGCATGAAAGTGAATCTATGTTCTTTTTAAGAGCCCAAATTCAAAGTGTGATCTATAAAAGCAATAAACACTAAAGATAGACACATGAGAGATTCATTTTAATTTCAAAATCTAAATGTTATAGAGATGGTAGTAACTCACCTTAGGTCCAAAAATCTGCAATCCAATGCTATGCTACCTCAGAAAATAGAATTAGAGAAAACACATCAACCATTAAATGTTAGAAAACAACAAACAAAACTATCAAATCTAGAAATTTAGGTCTATGCTATCAAAAGTCTGTGTGGGAAAGTACATAGTGCTGCATGAGAAAGTACCGAATCCCACATAAGAAAACACGGGCCCGTGTCAGAAAGTACACAGGCCCATGCAAGAAAACACCTTTTTTCACACATAGAAGTGCTAATACCAGAAAAAATTTGCGCGATACATTGAGAAACTTCATGTGAGACTCTGTAATAGTCACGTATGAAAGTACGAACAGCACACAAAAATCATTAGAAAAATAAAATAAAATGATACAAGGCAAGAAATGTGATATTCTACCCCACGGTGGGTGCCAAAAATGTGTGCTAAAATATTGTCACACTTTTATGAATCATTATATCCAAGATTACTCAAGAATGAGGTCTCGAATGGCGACTCATAGCTCTCTATTCATGGAGTGCAAGGGTTTATGATGGAGGCCATCAGATAAGACCTAGTTTCTGCCCATGCAAGTACACCATAAAATGAGAGATTCAAAGAGGAAAAGAAAGATTGCTAGTCTCCATGATCATCAAGGATGCAAGAAAATGAAAATTTATGATGGAGGCCCTCAGATAAGACCTAGTTTGTGCCCATGCAAGTAGACCATAAAATGAGAGATTCAAAGAGGAAAAGAAAGACTGCTAGTCTTCATGATCATCAAGGATGCATGCAAATAAAAATGAAAGCTATTCTAAATGATAACAATGCATGAAAGAAAACTAATCTATGAAAAAAAATTCTTATGCAAGATTATTCTATGAAAGGAAATTAGAATCTAGTCTAATATGCAAGTGCAAGAGTAATCTAAATGGGCTGCCATGGGGCATGAGAGAAGAAGACAAGAAAAAAGAAGTTTCAATATTCAAGTTCATGTGCTCAAGAATCTTCTCAAAAATTACTCTTCAAACCTGTAGCATAACAATACAAAAATTTAGATGTATCTAAATGAGAAGGAGAGGGCTCCTTTTAAAGGAAAGCGGACGGTCAAGATTAAGAGGCAAAAAGAAATGAGCAATGGTAGAGATTAAATCTTGGTTGATCCATGTGCTCAAGATTCTTTAAGAGGCAATAGGATGAAAAAGGCCCACCACTTAAAAGTATGTGTATTCAAAGTGGAGAGAAAAAATGATTTTTATTTATTTCATTTCCTTTTTCAACACAAAGAGAAATTTAAGTGGGGATTTTATTAGAAGAGGAATTTTATTTAATAAGATGATTTATTTAATTAAAAGAGAAGTTTTCTTTTAATTAAATGAGGCTTAGGATAAAATGGTCAAACCTTAGGAAATATTAAAATATTTGAATTAATTACGATTTGATCAAGAAAATTGATTTGAATGAAAATATTGCAAAGCATTGATTCAGAAAATTGATAAATTGGTTCCATCATTTGATAAATTGAAGAATGGGGCCCAAAGTCTAGGTGACCATTTTAGGGTGCATACATTTGCCCCTCTTTAAATAATGTGTGATCTTTATGGGAACACATGTAGTCAAAGAATGAAGTTGAAATGTGAGATTGATTTGGGATCACAAAACAATCCAGATGTGTGATCAACAGATAAGAACACATTAAGACAAATATAAGTTGATTGAAAAAGACAAGGCCAACACCTCTGTAAATAGGTAAGTGTCAAATCTTAGATAAGGTTAATTGATAGGTTTGATATAGCTGAATCAAGGATTGAAATTTGATAGGTATTGCCCCCTCATGATCTAACATTTCTCCACTTCTATAGATTAGTTTTCTTTCATAAAATAAAGGACTATTTTAGGGTGATGTCATCTAGGTAATGACATCAGAAATAAAATATTTTTCCCCACAGTGGGCACCAAAAATGTGTGCTAAAATTTAGTCATGCTTCTATGAATCATTATATCCAAGATTACTCAAGAATGAAGTCTCAAATGATGACTCATAGCTCTCTATTCATGGAGTGCAAGGGTTTATGATGGAGGCCCTTAGATAAGACCTAGTTTGTGTCCATGCAAGTACACCATAAAATGAGAGATTCAAAGAGGAAAAGCAAGAATGCTAGTCTCCATGATCATCAAGTATGCATGCAAATGAAAATGAAAGCTATTCTAAATGATAACAATGCATGAAAGAAAACTAATGTATGAAAGGAAATGCTTATGCAAGATTATTCTGTGATAGGAACTATGAATCTAGTCTAATATGCAAGTGCAAGAGTAATCTAAATGGGTTTCCATGGGGCATGAGAGAAGAAGACAAGAAAAGAGAGGTTTCAATATCCAAGCTCAAGTGCTCAAGAATCTTCTCAAAAATCATTCTTGCAACCTGCAGCATAACAATACAAAATCTAGATGTATCTAAATGAGAAGGAGAGGGCTCCTTTTAAAGGAAAGTGAACGATCAAGATTAAGAGGTAAAAACAAATGAGCAATGGTGGAGATTAAATCTTGGTTGATCCATGTGCTCAAGATTTTTTAAGAGGAAAAAGGATGAAAAAGGCCCACCACTTAAAACTATGTGTATTCAAAGTGGAGAGAAAAGGGTATTTTTTATTTATTTTATTTCCTTTTTCAACACAAAGAGAAATTTAAGTGGGGATTTTATTAAAAGAGGAATTTTATTTAATAAGATGATTTATTTAATTAAAAGAGAAGTTTTCTTTTAATTAAATGAGGCTTAGGATAAAATGATCAAACCTTAGGAAATATTGAAATAATTGAATTAATTACAATTTGATCAAGGAAATTGATTTGAATTGAAAATATTGCAAAGCATTGATTCAGGAAATTGATAAATTGATGAATGGGGGCCCAAAGTCTAGGCAACCATTTTAGGGTGCATATAGACATAACCTTTTATGCCATAACCATGCATCCTCATTTTTCATCATTAAACAAGAAGACTCAGCATTGTCAAGATAAAACAAGTTACCTTTTGATTGTGCTCCCGTTCCAACAAGTTTTCCACCATCATCAAATATATTTACTTTCTTTCTCTCAAAAGCTACTCGGTGACCTGAATTACTCATTTGTACCACACTTTATTAAATTTTAGTTTAGTCCTTCTACCCAATAAGCATTATCACATTTGATTCTTTCATTTATCATCATAGATCCTTTTCCTATAACCATACAAGGTGTATCATTACCCATTTTTACAGATCCTCCATTATATTTCTCAAGATGATCAAATTTTTCTTCATCACCAGTCATGCGATGTGTACAAACACTATCAATGATCCATGTATCATTTTTATTAACTTTAGAAATTAGTGATGTTTCTACATACCTTTATTCTTCCTTAGAATCATCCTTCATCGCAACAAATACTACTACATCATCATCTGAATCAGTGTTAGTATCATCTTCTTCAACAATGTAACAAACCTTTTTACCTTTATCATTATTGTCTTGGTTGTCTCTGTTGTAGTGTTGGTAACTTTTGTTCTTTCTTCTCCCATAGCTTCCTTCACCAGATTGTTCTTTGTTTTTGTCATCTTCTTTCCTATTTGGGCATGTAACAGCAATATGACCAACTTATTTGTAGTTAAAACATGCTAAAGGTAATTTACCTCTATATCTACCTTTCCCTTTAGGTAATCTTCTGGCCATAAAAGCTTCAAGCTCATCAAGCTCATTATCAGTATTACTATCATTATCATGTCTACTACTAGACTTACCAATCTTCAGAGAAGACATAAAAGTAGACTCAACAGACAGTACAACACTATTATCATATTTGTTAAGCTCAAAAGTTGTTAGCTTACCAATCAGATTATCAAGAGTAAGAGTACTGCTAGGTGCAGACCTCATTTCATGTATTGCAAAAATTCTAATTGCATAAATAGGCAATAAGGTTCTAAGAATTTGGCTTACCATTATATCTTCTTCAATAGTACCGCAAGATCCTTTGATAGCATTAAAAACCTCCTTTATTTGGTTTGTATACTACACTATGTTCTCACCTTCTTTTATTTTCATATCATCAAATATTCCTCTTAAACTTTCAGCTCTGGCTCTTTTCACATTTGCATCACCACTATAAACTTGAGTAAGTTTGTCCCACATTTGCTTAGTAGTAGTACAGTTTTTGACATCTTCAAATTCAGCATTTGTCAGAGCAGCAACAATCTCCATCATAGTAACATTATGCTCATGTCTATCTCTTAACTGATCAAGAGTCAAAGGTCCAGTAGGAAGTGCAAGATAGCCATTCTCTAATAGAGTGAGGGAAAAATTCCCAATTCCAAATATATGCAGCTTCATTCGACTTTGCAATATTGTAAAGTTTTCCTTGTTCAGCTTTGGTACTTCCCTCTTATACATTTTGTGATCTTTGTGCTGAAGTCCTTAAAACTCTGCTCCAAGCAACCAATATGCTCTAATACAAATTGTTAGAATAACTGAGAGGGGGGTGAATCAGTTATCCATAGTCCCAAATACAAAATGTATACCCAAAAATAATTTAAACAAACTTATGCAGCTCAATAACACAAAATAGTAAACTGTTTGTGCTTTTACCAATTACCAGTTAATAACTTATAGTGATTACCGACCAAATCAAATATGAAACATGTAAAATATGATAACCATACAATCATCACATCAACACATAACACAAGAGATTTAACGTGGAAACCCTATAAAGGGAAAAACCACCTGGGACTGGTAACCCAAAAATTGCTCACTCTTCTGAAGTGAGCTTAGTGAAGAGCCAACCCTATTAAAGGTTACAAAACACATTGTAAGGTGTGACCTTTTTAGAGGATTTAACACCAACCATTATTGTCCAACCAGCATTCACTATAGGGTTGACAAGATAACAAATGTGCATTCTATGAATGACATTGCAAGACTTTCAAGTATACCCAGTTAAGAGATTTTATCTATTTACAATGGTTAAACTATAACAGTAGATGATCTAATTACAATGCAACTTCTTTTTGCAAAAGTTCAGATCTATTCTAAGCTCATTCAAATCCTCTAATCAATATATCAATTCTATTCAACAATATTCAGTAACTTACTGTCTCTCGGTTATAGCTTTCTAAAACTTGGTAATCTTTGTAGTTTGGTTCTCCTTAACTAGTTTGATTAGGCATGCATGAAGCTTTGTTCATGCGATATCTATGTAGTATTCTTTCTTCTAGAATAAGTTTCACAATGAAACCCTAGTCTCTTAAATAGACAAGTAAACCATTTTCTTCTCATCCATCAAATTTTGCCGCTTAATCTCCTTCATTGTTTTTCCGCTTAAACCTTCCTTGGCTGATGTGTCCATAACACATTTTGATTCCATCCATTAGATCTTCTTTGAATTTTATTAGCCATAGATCTTTATAACAAACATTATCATCAACTTTGATATCAAGGTGCTTCCAGCTCATCAATTTCTGTTAGCTAAACTGATCATTTAGTTCTTTTGTCCATACTCAGTTAACAAAGAAATGCATCGGTAAACACCAGCTCAATTGATACTATTGTTCGGTATACACTACACTGCTAGATGTATACTGGAATGCTTATTTAATTGACCACATTGCCTTGTGAATTTTAGCTCTTTTCTTCATCATAGATGAATGCAACATAATCAAGTCAATAACATAAGGTCATAGACTTATCAATAAGTTACCCAAAGTATTCCTCATCCTTATCTATCATATCCATCTTCCTCATGTAGATATATCTATTCTTCATCTTTTTTATCCTTTCCACATATGTTTGTGTGTTTGTAACTTACAAGATAAGTACCGTCAAAACTAGTTTACATCAATGACAATATATTACTGATTTAATCATCTTACATTATCCAATCAGCAACTCGGTAATCTCTAATCACTAATCTTCAATTAGGTTCTAAATTAGTTGTAGTTCATTAGTATGGTTATGGCATAAGTGGTTATGTCATCGTTAACTTTGACAATCTAGTAAATATTAGTAAAAAGAAGAAAGTTAGAGGTTTGTCGAGATTGAAGAAACATGATAATGTAATGTGCAAACAATGCCAGTTGGGTAAAATGATAATGTCTAGTTTCAAGAGAAAGAATTTTACTTCTAAAAATGCTTTAGATCTAGTTCATACTGACCTTTGTGGACCTATGGGTGTACAAAGCTATTGTGGTGCTAAATACTTTATTATGTTTGTTCATGATTACACTAGGATGATGACTGTAATATTTTTAAAAGAAAAATCTGATGCATTTTAGTTTTTTAAGTGGTATTTGGCCAAGGTTGAAAAAGAAACAAGTAGAAACCTGAAATGTCTGAGATCTGAGGTGGAGAGTTTATATCAAATGAGTTCAATCTATTATGTAATGATAGAGGAATCAAGAGATAGATGTCTGCACCTAGAACACCTCCATAGAATGGTATAGCTAAGAGAAGAAATAGATCTATCATGGATTGTGCAAAGACACTAATGATTGAGAAAAATGTTGCACAGAAGTACTGGAAAGAAGCTATAAGTATAGTTGTTTATACCTTAAACTGAGTACAAATAAAAAAGGTATAAATGTTACACCTTATGAATTATGGCATGGTTATGCACCTAATGTAAAATATTTTAGAATCTTTGGGAGTAAATTCTATATATTAAAAGATAATAGGAATGGAAAGTTTGATGCAAAATGTGATGAGGGCATATTTCTAGGTTATCCCACAAAGAGTAAAGCTTACAAGTGTTTGAATTCTAACACTAAAAAAATTGTGGAAAGTGTAAATGTGAAAGTGGACAAATATGAAGAGAAAAATGAATAGGAAATCAAAAGAGAGCCTAAAGATTATAGATATTTTGTCTATATAGGAGAAGGAAAGATGAGTGACACACTTGCATCTGATGCCGAGTCACAAGTAAGAAATGTTGAGCATTAGGAAGGCACTATCGGGCATCAGGAAGATAATGTCGAGCATCATGGAAATGTTGTCGAGCATGAGGGGGATGCTGTCAAGCTTTAGGAAGAGATTGTCGAGCAATCAGAGGCTGAATCTGATAATCTTATTGATGAACTTCAAGAGCAAGGAGAAAAAAAATATGAACCTACTTTGGCATAGTATGTAAGAAGACATCACAAGCTAGAACAAATCATTACAGATAAAGATATTGGAGTTTTGACCAGAAGCAAGTTGAAAGATCCTACATATTTGTTGTGTGATTTTGAGCCTAAGACAACAAGGGAGGCATTAGAAAATGAAGACTGGATTCAAGCTATGAATAAGGAAATAGACCAAATAGAAAAGAATGATACATGGACTCTAGTGTCGAGACCAGAAAGAAAAAATTTCATTAGAACAAAATGGGTATTCAGAAACAAGCTTAATGAACATGGGAAAATCACAAGGAACAAAGAAAGGCTGGTATGAAAGGGTTATGCACAAGAAGAAGGAATAGACTATGGGGAAACATTTTCCCTTGTAGAAAGATTATAAGGAGTGAGAACTCTACTTGCATATGCTTCTTACAGAGATTTCAAGGTATACCAAATGGATGTCAAGTTGATGGGATAAGCTAGGATAGACAAGCTTGTCTATGCTCCTGACCCTCCACTAGGATCTCGGTGTTTCTTCACACTAAAATTAGGTAGCTAGGCTTCCTTATCCTTCTAAGGACTTCCCCTGACCTGCCTAACCTTCCCACCAAGTTTCACACTTCCATTCTTACACCTTCTTGCTTTTCATTCTCACAACTAACCTCTCACATAGGCTAAAAAAGGTTTTTTTTGACTCCTGGCTTCTTACTAAACTTCTACAAAGGAAATCAAGGCTTCATATGTCTTTTTAGGTCTAATTACACTTTCTCCATGCATTCTTGAGGTTTTGGAAGCACCCAATCTAGGGGTTCCTTTGGAAAATAGGGCTACTAGACTAGCCCAATTAGCCCTACACCTGGATTTGTAGGAGCTCTTGTGCAAAACCCTTAGAGATTCACCAAACCTGGTGAGAATAAAAAATGCTTATAATGATCCCCTCTAAATTATTTTTGGGGTCTCAGCTACCCAAAAAGCTGTACAACATACTTGGCCAAATATGAGGATTTCAAGGGTTTTGTGGGCTGTACAAGCTTCTAGAAAAAATAAGAGCCTTCTGCACCTTACCAAACCTCCTCCTTTTGGATTTAGGGTCTTCTAACATCCCTTTAGACTCCCTCTTAATGGAAAGCCTTGATTCTTTTTCAAACTCCTGTTGTAGCTTCTAGAACGCTGCTTGAACCTAGCCGGATTCAGGCTGAACTCGCCTAGGGCATCAACAAACAATTGTTTTTCTTTCTCCTCAAGGGACCTGCATTTGAGACAATGTACAATAGGGTCTTTACTTCCAAAATCCACATTTCCATGGTAATCCCATGGTGGATAAGAAAGTTACAGGCCCATTAACACAAAGCCCTCCAACCGGGCAGAATTTAAACACACAAAGATATATATAAAATAAGCTAACAAAATGTACAAGAATCTAAACTAATGCACACATAAAAGAGTCTAAACACAAATATACAATGAAAACCTTCACAAACTCAATCAAACTCCACTGTATTCACATAAAATCAGTCATACATTGACTGTTACACCCATAAAAAAACAAAAACTAGTCTGCCTGTACCGTACACAACTTCACAACTTCACAACTTCACAAAGTTTTCTTCTCCAACATGTACATTAGGGTTTTTAGGCATTAATATATTTGTCCTTTTGTGTATGTTAGGTATTTTTAGTCTCTTGTGTCTATTGGTTGAGTAGACAATTACAAAAACAAAATATTGCTAAAGTTGCTTGCTACTTTTTAGCAACTTGTAGTTTCTTGCACAATTTTGTTCTTTAAGACAAATAGTCTATTTTGAGGCTTATCAAGAACTCATTTTCTTCACCTAGCCACCGCTCAATAACTTCTGAAACCATAGACCCCAACTAAACACTTTGCTAAAGTAAAAGGACAAAACAAACTTAAGGAAACAAGCAGACCTCTAGGACTAACTCTTAGCCTAGATACAACCAAAATGGAGTCAAGCATCATAATGACTCTTATTGCTATTTACATGCATTAGACACACCAAAATGAAAAGGTGAGAGCCCTCATAGAGGTGCTCCTACACCACAAGTCTGCATTTTTGAATGGTATATTAGAAGAGGAAGTGTACATTGAACAACCTAAAGGGTTTTTTGATCCAAACAAGAGAAGTATGGTTTGCAAGTTGAACAAGGCATTGTATGGATTGAAGCAAGCCCCTAGAGCATGGTATGAGAGGCTACACAATTACTTGATACATATTGGATTTTCAAGGACAAATGACAAAAACAATTTGTACATAAAAGATGAAGAAGGTAAAGGGATTTTGTTAGCTAAAATTTTTGTAGATGATATCATATTTGGAGGACAAGATGCCCTATGTAAGAAATTTTCAAATGAGATGCAAACTAAGTTTGAAATGTCTATGTTTGGTGAGATAAAATTCTTTGTTGGTTTACAAGTCTATCAGTTGGAAAAGGGTATTTTTATCACTCAATCTAAATATGTCAAAGAGATACTGAAAACCTTTGGTATGGAGGATTCAAGGCTAGTAAATACTCCCATGGCTACTAGATAGAAACTGTCTAAAAATGATGATACTGCTAAAGTAAATCAAACTCTGTATAGATCCATAATTGGAAAGCTGCAATATGTTGTTCATAGAAGACCAGATATAGCTTTAGAAGTTGGGATTATGGAAAGATCTCTACCAATCCTAAGGAAACTCATATGATGGTTGTGAAGAGGATATTGAGATATTTGAAAGCAACATAATACTATGGACTGTATTACAAGAAGAATAATAGATTTGAACTAAGAGTCTACACTAATGCAGATTGGGAAGGAAATGTTGATGATAGGAAAAGTACTAGTGGTGGAGCTTTCTTTCTTGGACATAGATTAGTTTCTTGGACAAGAAAGAAAAAAAATTGCATTTCCCAATCCAAAGCTAAAGCTGAGTATATAGTAGTTGTAGTGAACTGTTCAAATTTGGTATGGATTAAGCAATTATTGAAAGGTATGAAAGAGGAAATCACTGAACCAATTTTCATATACTATGACAACACAAGTGCTATCAACATATCAAAGAGCCCAGTGATGCACACAAAGACCAAACATACTAGTATCAAGTATCATTACTTGAGGGAATTGGTACAAGATAGAGAGGTGAGAATGGAATATGTGAATACAAAGGAACAACTAGTAGATATATTCACAAAAGATTTACCTAAAGATGCTCATGAATATCTTAGAGGTAAATTAGGGGTGCTTCCCTTAACTAAGGCTGCCTAGTCAAGCTAGGAGCACTACATCAAATGTGCTACACAGAGTATCTGACAAATTGATGCAAAAAAGGTCACACCTTAGGAGTGGCCTAGAGTTGTGAAAAGTACAACAAGGATGATAATCAGTCATAAGCAAGATGAAAGAGGGATAAATATTATTACTGAACTAACAAGATCACATCTACATCTGAAAGATGCAAGTTCTAGATACTTCTTTGGCATTACTATCAAAGAGGGAGAGATTTAGAAATGCAAACATATAAAAGAGATCTGAGGGAGAGATTCAGAGATGAACACACATAAAATAGGAAGTAATTTAGAGAATCAGAGGAGAAGAGACTCAAAAAATATTCAGAGGGAGTAACTGTGTGGATGGTCAAGCAAGCTAGACTAAGTGATTAATAATTAGAATGAAGCTAAGGATATTACAAATACTTCTGATGAAATGGAAAAGTTTTGGATTGGTTGGTGAATCATGTGTTATTCATATGGTGTTTCCATCAATTCCAAAGAGGGAGATTATTGAAACTATAATTGAAGCAATTGTTGTATTGTCATTAATGTCAAACCTTAACTGGTAAGAGAGTTGCTATCTAAGAAAGTACTATATCTACTAATTGATGAGAAGGATTAGGACATGGGTGATAACAATAGAACCTAGAGAAAGGTTGAGTTATTTGATACTTCAATGGGTACTTGATTATGTGGCACAATGATAAGA
>BSBK01012692.1:470000-489242 GCA_027943335.1 Chamaecyparis obtusa
AGCCTCAGGGGGAGGGCATAGAGGATTGGAGGAGGAGACAAAGAAGGATTTGGCCAAGAGAAAAGCTTTGGAGATTTATTTGTTTATATAACTATTCCAATTGAAAACTAGATGGAGCCTTGTAGTCATGTATGCCCCCCCCCTTTTTTCATTCTTTGGATTGTGTATTTTTTCACTTTCTCTTTTTCATTTTTTGGTTTCTTTATTATTTGGTTTGAAAAGACATCTTTTATATGTCTGGCCATTTTTTATGTGTTTTTTTAATCTTTGTGTACCTCTCTTCTCTCTTTCCTCTTCCCTTCTCCCTCCTCTTCCTTTTATTGTTTGCTAGATCTAAAATCTACCATCTTATGTTCCTCTTGCTCTCTTGCATCTTGATGATGGATCATGTAGTATGATCTAGAATGTTGATGATAAAAAACTCTACACAATCAAATCCAAAAATTGATATCTAGTATATTTATTTCTTCTTGTATCACACAACCTTAACTAAATAAATATAAATATTTAATTTAACTAATTCCTCTCCCTAATGTCAATAAATAAACATATCATATTTAACTAAGTTTATCCTATTTTCATTAAGGAAACTAAAGCCAATTACCTTACTAATCCTCCACTTGCACATTCTTAATCTTGATCAATTGCTTATAATTATGAACATCCTCCATTTAAGTGTACATAGGAATCCAAGTTACTGTATAGTACCCTTTCAATCATCTCTATCTACTCATTTCATGTCATCGATAATGACTTTAATTAATGACACTTGGCATCATGATAACATCTATTAAATGAAAGCACCCATGGTTCAAACACCATCAATTAAAAAACCCAACTATAGATGATAAAACTTAGAACCAACATATCCAAATTATGAATAGAAAACACCACATATAATCTCAAAATAAATATATTATCATCAATAATGAATCCACCTAAATAACTGAGGCATGCCTAGGCTTTTGATATACAAGTATCATCTGAGACACCATGATCACTACCCTATGAGCCTACATAAAAAACCATTTTTTAAAAATCTCTAAGCATATAGGGAACTTCCTATGCCAAATTTCCAAGTATACAAGGAAGATATTTGACACCATAATCAACAACTATGATACTTGAATAAAAAATTGTTGGTGTAATTAAATATTTCTAATTACACTTCACTTAATCTTACTTAGGATAATACATTGCATTGTAGTTTGTCATTGAGACACCTAGGAGTTTTCACCTCAATTAAGCACATGGTGTAGGAGAAATTCCACTTTAGATGTGAGATCCACCTTTATTGCACATATCACATTATCATCCTCATCCTATGGCACATACTTCATTGCATAATGGAGGATGATCCACATTTGGTGGACATGTGATTACACCTTGCATAGGTAATAGCTTATCAATTTCTTATCATTGTCTATTATTGCCTTTCCTATATAAGGATGCCTAATATGTACATTTTATACAATCATTCCATCATTAATATAAGTCTATTCTTGTTCATATCATCTCTCTTGTATTTTTTCTATTCTTTAACTTCTCGATGCTTGGTTCATTCTTTGCTATTTACAAATTCTTACAAGATATCAGAGCCATTGGAACATTTTGATAAGCTTGTTTGGAGAGATCTTCATGTAAGCATTGGAGGTGCATATTTTAGATTTGAATACCAATGTCTTGTGGAAGCATTTTGGGTCAAATTTGACTTCATCATCATGTCCAAGTGGCTATTTCGGTGAAAATCGACTATAAATTTACCCATATTCAACAAAAGTCAGGATCGAGGCAAATTTTTTTTCCAAATTGAGTTATACAACCTGATCTGTGCAAGCACGATATGATTTGATTAAAAAAAATTAAAAAATTCTATGGGTTCTTTTTCACAGTTTTATTATTTTGTGTAAAACATTGGGGTTGGTATGGCCCCATTTATTTGTTAGATAGGATGAAAAACTAACATCATCAGACTTCCTCTGCCAAATCGTGCCTCTTGACATACAACCAAGAATTCCAAAGCATGACTTGTCATGCCCCGCAAGGGAACCAAGGAAGAGAACAAAGATTTTTTTTGTAAAAGAAAACTTAAGTAATGATTTATGAAAATTTTTGAAACTTTTAAAAGAACCACATAAACAAAACATAGTTTGACTTAGATTCCTCCAAGGTTACCCTCTTATTTAATGCACAATTCACTTAAGTCCATTTAGTGTACTAACAACTTGATTTACTTCTTAAGCAAACTACATCACAACATTTGTAGATTCTTTATAAAGAAATACAAGGTACTTTCATTTCAATTGCCATTCAAATCCATCTATATTCCTAAGTATCCTTTATGAACAATATAACACTTAAAGCATTAATAATAGACTTGTTTAAACATTTGATACATTGCAAATATTACATTTGTTTTTCAATATCTTTTCACTTAATCAATAATGAGAAACATACTACTTTACTTGGAATGTTACAAAATCCTTTTCTTTTTCAACATACATCATATACATAAAGTTCATGCTTTCCCTTTTCCTTTTTCCTAAGTTTACCCTTTCTGAATACATCATTTTGAAATTCATTAATGATTATATTACATTAATCTCCTCTTGGGAGGTAACAATAATTTTACATCATGAAAGATAGATACAAGTCTTCATTCTTCATAACTGGAACACTATGAAAGCATGAATCCTTAAGCACTGCATCCACAAAGGTACCTCGATAAAAATATTTACCACCCAACCAAGTGGATACCAAAAGACCCACTCCCCCATTCTAGGAGATAAACACCAAGGTCCACAAAGAAGGGATAGCTAGGCCATACCTAGGGTTGGGTAACCTTTCCCAAATAGAAAATGAAAAGAAGATCAAAGTATAAATCTTTTCCCAAAGGTTCTAAGGCTTGGTAGAAACTCTAAGAAATAACCTAAGTGAGTGTCATTGCATAGCCCTCACCCCTTGGGTTGTCTTGGTACTAGCCACTCTGGGCCCTAGCTCGCAAGTAGGCACATGTGGAACCAAATGTCTTTCATACAGACAAGCACCATTCGATCGTACCTACACATAGGCACCTTCTCCCACTCCCATCCATAGCATTTACTAGCACTAATGGCATGGGAGAGACATACATTAATCTTTTTAGTGTTTGAACCCATTCCCATAAGTTTTAATTAAATTATCACTTGTTAAAATAATTCTTCAGTTGGTTATCCTTGTACTAGCCACTTAGGGCCCCGACCCCGCATTGAGAGTCACTCACTTAGTGTTCTTAGGTTTTCTACCCTTACCCACACATCAAAAGTACATCAGACAAGAAATAAAACACATCATAGGCACTTAATACATGAAGTAAAACCTCACATACACATTTGAGAAGTTGCATCAATGAATAGAAAAGAATAGGAGAGTTTAGGGATGTTTAGGAAAATTCGGATTGTTTAAGGAGACCTAGGATAGTCCTGATCCTCCACACACCTCCTAACCCTATTAAAGCATCTAAATACACCATATAACCTCCACCAAATAGTAATGAACATATATAAACTTCACACAAAATTCTATATGCAAAACACAATGCTACATCTATGGAAACCTCCTGCGCCTGAAATTTGGCTAAGTATGAATTTTTGAAATCTCAAAATCTAGAAGTTGCATCTTAACTCCTATGAAGCTGAAACCTATCTCAAACATCCTAGAAGGTACCTAATTTCTTTATACAAGTATAACTTAAAGTATAAGAAATGATATACTTGCATAAATCCTACCTTCCACGGCTGACACTAACACTAGGCTTCCTCGATTGATACTAACACCGGTCTTCCTCAGTTGATACAAACACCGAGCTTCCTTGGTTGATACTAACATCGGGCTTCCTCAGTTGAGACTAACACCAGGCTTCCTCAATTGGCACTAACACTGGTCTTCCTTAGTTGATACTAACACTGGTCTTCCTTAGTTGATACTAACACTGGGCTTCCTCAGTTGACACTAATTGCTCGGTTGTATTGAATGCTAGAACTACAAAAAATGATTGTTGGCTCTGACTTGCAGTTAGAATTGGGAATTATGGGGACTATGGTTACCTAATCTAGGCACAACCCATTTGAGATTTCCCAATTTCCCTTTAGAAATGACTATCAACCCATCCTATCTATCCACAAATTTTTCCTAGATCTGGACGAAGAAAGGTGTTGCACAAACATAAATGGACCAGTAGGGTTGAAATAATAGTTCTAAATTCTGGAAGCACTCATGGATATTCTGAAAAGAAAGGAGATAAAATGAGAATAATGAGTCTACAGACTCTTACAAATGCAGAACTATTCACATACATACAATATAGGAAATAATTCCATTTAAACATGATCCTAATCTCCAAGTCACTAATACAAGCATAATGATATATAACATGAACATTCTACAATCTATATCAACAACAAACATACAGAGAAGCATTCAACTAGACTTTCATCATTCCATATCACAAAGGAGAGTTAACTCTCAAGATGGATTCCAACTTGGAGTCCTGCAGAGATTCAGTTTGATGAAGAAGGGTCCAATCCTCTTAACCTCTCCAAAATTCCTTCAAGTCCTTCTAGGTGCAATCTCTAGCCTCTACCCAGAACAACCAATGCCAATCTCAGAGAATAATGAACCCTCTCCTCATGAGTATAATTTTTCTACAAGCATAATACTAATCTTCTCAAATCAACTCCTATCCAACACCCCCTCACATAGGAGATCCTTCCTATATATAGATTTGAGGATCAGAGTAGGCATAATTGACTTTAGCACCCATATTAGGCTGAGAAGATGAATCTCCTTGACCATGTTTCAGAAATGGTTCCGTGAATGTTGTATGATCATTATTTCTTTTATGATTGTCAATCATGATTTCTCCATTATCAATTTTGTCTTGAATGAGATGCTTCAAGCATATGCAGTTATTAGTTTTATGACCCTTGCTATGATGGAAGTCATAGAAATCATTCTATCTCCACCATTTCATTTTAGGTTCCAGGTCAAAGTGTTTGATCTCAGGAAAAGTGATAATATTGTTAGCCAATGGAGTTTTCATAGCAGATTCATAGGACTCTCCAAGAGGAGTAAACTTGCATTTAGGATCAGTAGCCCAAGGTTTATATTCAGTTTTCTTTTTATTTGACTTTGTTGTTTTGGCTTCAGAAGCTTTGATGGCTTGGATACCAATAGTGAGATTGAAAGTGGGTGCCTTGGATGGGGCATAGATAGTATCAACAATGCCATCTATGACAATGCCTTTGTTCTTGTTCCAGTTTTTGTTCTTATCTTTAGAGTTAGATCGAGATTCATACTTGTTCTTTTGAAGTGATATGTCTCCTTTTTTCACAAGTGCTTTCTCAATTTTGATCGCATTGTCCACCATCTTATCAAAAGATGTATGATTTTTCATTTTTAAGGGATATTTGATTTCTGGAACAAGATTGTTGATGAAGATTTCCAACTTCTCAGTTTCTAGAATAGGCCTAGCATATAGAGAAAATTTCTTCCTCCATCTTTTGAGAAAAGTTAGGAATGGTTCTCCTGGATATTGTTTCAGATTGCAAATATTGATCATAGTGACCAAATGTTGAATATTGTAGGAGTATTGCTGATAGAACAATTTAATTAACTCCTCAAAGGTCTTGATTGTAGGAGGCATTCTAGAGAACCAATGAATGGCTGCCCCTCCCAAAGATTGAGGGAAGAGATGCATTAGATAGGTTGGTTTGTGCATGAACTCCATAGATTGAGTACAGAATTCCCTGACATGATCTTGAGGGTCAGAGTTTCCATCATACTTATCATACTTAGGTATTTCCACTCACTTCAGGAATGGTGGCATATACAAGTCTTTGTCAAATGGAAAAGGGCATAGAGACTCCATGGAGAACTCTTTAGGTTCCTTTTCTTTTTCAATTTTGTTAAGTTTGACTTGCATGACATGCATTTGTTTCATCATAGTGGTGATTGGAGTTTCTTCCTCATGTGTGATAATATCTTTGACATTAAAATGTGGAGGAAGTTTAGCTCCTTGTTGAGCCAACTCTAGAAAGTATGCCTCTCTATCTTCCTTTAAGAAATGCTTCATCATTTTCTTGAATTTATCATCATTTTGGTATTCATCAATTTTAGGTGTGGGCTCTTGAATAGCACCATGTTGAGAATGTTGTCCTTGAGATCCTTGATTCATTCCTCCTTGAGACATTGTGGTGTTAGGAGAGTTACCAGGGATAGATTGATGTGGGGTTGTCTGTTAACTTCTATGAATTGATATAGGAGGAGTCGGTTGATTACCCGTGTGGATTGACGCAGGAGGTGTGATGTAACCACCTTTCAAGAAAATATTATCAAGAGCATCTTCTCCAAATTTGTTAGTGTCATAACGTTGATGAAAGTTGTTAGCAATCACAAACTTGTATGATAGTTGATAGTATATTTTGACCCTAAATATTGACTTTTGACTCTAGAAAGGGATTTTGCATCAGATTTTGCAATTTTCTTAGTTTTCCTAGAGGCATAGATGAGGAATCTAATGACTATGAATGGGGAGTCATTCCAGAGGAAGATGAGATAATTACAGAAAAACATGTTGATATCATTCACCAATATGTATCTAAACCCAACATAAGTCTAGAGCGAAATAATGAACTTAACAAGTTTGATCCACCTATGGCTGAACTGGATTCCCACAATGACATTGAGCCTATTCACAAATTGAACATTTTAAGTTGTAATATCACCTTTGAACTTGAGAGTCAGGTTAGGACCAATGATGATAGCACCATATCCATAAACACTATTTCCCAATCTTCCCATACTTTGACTATCCAAAACCCCGACCTTCTTGACCAAACTTCCATGAATTCAAACCAAGATATCTATACTTTTCCTAATGACTACACCATTGCTTTCTATCTAAATGTAGTTGAGCCTATGATGAATTCCATTAGTGAACCAAATGTTAGCATGATAGAGTCGAACATCAAGTATCTTAGTCAAAAGAATAAGAATAAAAATAAAAAGAAGAGTTTTGAGGGTGAAAACCACTTTGTGGCAGTCTCAGAACCAAAAATAGTAAAGAAAAAAGACATATCCGAAGGTGAAAACCTCTTTGAGGTGCCTAAGGATGAGATATTTGATATCTTGCCAAGTCATTTATGGATAGATCTCCAGTACTAATAGAGCCTACTCAGTCTATCAACTTGGGAACAACAGAAGAGCCACAGTTGATCCATGTAACACAATCATTATCAGAAGAAGAAAAGAAAATTTTTACTACATTTCTAACAGAGAAAAAGATCAACTTTTCATGGAAATATTCAGATATGCCAGGGTTAGATCCTGATCTTATAATGCACCATTTATCTATTGCTCCAGGGGTCAAACCTATTAAGCAAAAGTTGAGAAAGATGTATCCTCATGTTGCACTCTTGGTAAAAGTTGAATTAGAGAAACTACTAAAAGCCAAATTTATCTGAGTTATTAACTATGCTGAATGGATCTCTAACATTGTTCTAGTATCAAAGCTAGACAAATCTATAAGAGTGTGCAAAGATTTTAGAGATCTAAACAAAGCATTCCCTAAGGATGATTTTCCATTACCAAATATCAATATGATAGTGGATATGACTACGGGCTATGAGATGTATTCTTTAATGGATGGTTTCTCAGGATACAATCAAATAAAAATTGCTGCAGAGGATCAAGAGAAGATTTCTTTCACATGTGCATGGGGTACATTCTATTGGAACGTCATGCCATTTGGTTTGAAGAATGCAGGTGCTACATATCAGAGAGCTATGATGTCTATGACATGATGCACCGTACTATGGAGGATTATGTTGATGACACTTTGGAAAAATCTATGATCAGATCTACACATTTAAATGATTTGAGAAAATACTTGATCAAATGGAAAAGTGTAGTCTCAGATTAAACCCTAAAAAGTGTGCTTTTGGTGTCACTTCTGGCAAGCTCCTAGGCTATATTGTCTCAAAGAAAGGAATTGAAGTAGATCTAGCAAAAGTTAAAGCTATCATAGAAATGTAACCTCCTAAGAACATTAGTCAAATGAGAACATTACAAGGGAGGGTAAAATCTATTAGATGCTTCATATCTTAGTTGGCAGACATCTCACAACCTTTCACAAGAACATTGCATAAAGGCTTGACTTTTGCATGGAATGAGGATTGTGAAATTTTTTTTACCCATATCAAGAAATATTTGGCAAATCCTCCTATTTTGATGCCTCTTATTCAATGGAATCCATTCATCCTATATGTCTCCACTACAGATACATCACTAGGGGCATTGCTAGCACAACATGATGAGAACAAAAAGGAAAGGGCTATATACTATATTAGTAGAACATTGGTAGCATATGAGAAGAACTATTCAATGATTGAGAAATCTTGTCTAGCTGTGAACTTTGCATCACAAAAATTGAGACATTACATGTTAGCTCATACAACACAACTAATAGTTAAGATTGATCCACTAATGTACCTACTAAGCAAAGCTGCCCTCATAGGTAGATTAGCTAAATGGGTAATGCTATTGAGTGAATTCGACATTGAATATGTTGAAAGAAAAGCTATAAAAGGAAAAATAATTGCAGATTAGTTAGCCGATGCACCAATGATTGATGATATACCATTACAAATGGAATTTCCTGATTCATCCATCATGAACATATCTTCTAGGGCTTGGCATCTTTTCTTTGATGGATCCTATACACAGAATGGATTTGGAGCAGGCATATTATTCATCACGCCTCAAGGATACTTGATACCTAAAGCATTCAGAATAAATTTTCCTTGCACAAACAATATTGTTGAATATGAAGCTCTCCTTAATGGCATGAAGATAGCAATTGAGTGGAGGGTGACAAAACTACACATTCATGGAGACTTCCAACTTGTAATACACCAAGTCAATGATGTGTATCAAATGAAGGATGGAAATTTGATCCCATACAAGAGAATGGTAGATGATCTAAAGAAATATTTCATATCTATCATATTTGAACAAATTCCTAGATTGGAGAACAAGGCTACCGATGCAATGGAAATGCTATCTACTCTACTAAGATAGCTTGAACATGAGCTATGCTATGAGTTCCTGGTGGAAGGACTATTGTAGGTCATGATTCATCCAGATATAAAAATCTCTTTTCCTATCTCCAAGACAAAATCATTCCCAATTTCTTTAATCGGTATGAGAAATGAAACCTTATCCACACTGCATCCCGGTATGTTATCATTGGTAATGATCTATACAAATGAGGTCTAGATGGTACAATACTTAGATGTTTAGAATGGGAAGAGTCTCAATGTGCATTAGAGGAAGTCCACAAGGGTATATGTGGATTACATTCTAATGGTTTAACACTAGCTCAAAAACTTATTAGGGTTGGGCACTATTGGCCTAAAATGGAGAAAGATGCAATCAAATTTACTAAGAATTGTCAAAAGTGTCAGATACATGGTATCCTAATTCATGCTCCAGGGAGAGATCTAATCCCCTTTACTACACAATGGCCTTTTCACCAATGGGCATTTGATCTTATAGGAGCCATACATCCTCATTCTTCTAATGGACATACCCATATCATAATAGCTACAGACTATTTCACAAAGTGGGTAGAAGCAGTCCCATTGACTCAAGCAACCAGCAAGCAAATCTCTATGTTCATCCTAAACTACATTATATTTCGGTATGGAATTCTGCATTCTATAGTCACAGATAATGGTGGCCAATTAAAAAATAGAGACTTAGATGATCTATGTGCCAAATTCAAGATTACACAATGTTGGTCATCTATTTACTATCCTCAAGGGAATGGACAAGTAGAGACTTCAAACAAGAATCTATTGAAAAATCTTGCATCACACAATTAATAAAATAGGAAGAGACTGGCATCTCATGATCAATCCAGCTCTCTGGGCCTATAGAACAAGTATTAGAACACCCACTGGGACTACACCGTTCACTTTAGTTTATGGGTCTAAAGTGGTACTGCCTATTGAGGTTGAAATCCCATCACTAAGAATCAGGATGCATGGTCTAGTAACTGATGATGACTACAGAGTGTCTAGGTTGCAAGAACTTGAACTACTAGATGAGCACAGACAAACAACATATGATCATCTCAGAGTATATAAGAAGAGAATGTCTAGAGGCTACAACAAGAAAGTCAGACATAGAGAATTTTAGGTTGGCGATTTAGTCTTGAGAGAGAATCCTAAAAATCAATCACATAGAGAACGCAATGGAAGTTTGAACCCAACTAGCTGGGTCCCTTTGTAATCACTACTACTTTTAGCTCTGGAGCCTATCAACTCTCAACGACTAAAGGAGAACAGCTCTGAGAACCAATCAACGTTCTCCATTTGAAGAAATTCTATGCCTAAGGCATTCAGTCTATGGTAAAATGTCCTGAAAAATCTTAAAAATAAAAAAAAATTCTTGAAAAAATGAACATCTTGGTGAAAACCTAGCAATGCGCACCTTGATGATTCACAAAAAAAATAAAAAAATATCAAAAGTACAAAAAAATTAAAAAAATGAAAAATACAAAAATAAAAAGAAGAAAAAGAAAAAGTGCCTTAGTGAAAACCTGGAAACAGCACCTTGGTAGCAAAAATAGAATCTCTGCCAAGATGGTGAAAAACCTGGCAAATGGGTGCCACTTGTTCAAAATGCTTCATCTATCAATGCAATCTTGGTCTTTCCCATCTTTCAGTCTTGCTTTAGTTTTGTACATATCTCTTGGTTTATTCTCGCATTCCTATTTTCAATAAGTCAATTTGTACACCAATTAGAAAAAATGTCTGTATCCTATCAATGCTTAACACTTGGGGGCAATCAATGTCATATCCTATGGTCTCCAGTATACCTCAGACAAGTCATATCTAGTCAAGGTCCTCTAAATCTTTATCCAAGTCAATCAGTCAGTCTCCTCTCTAGAAAGGATTTTGCATCTACAACAACACGATCGAACATCAACAACAAATTGAAAACAATCTAATCTTCACATGCTTTTATCTCCTTGTATGCTTACTGATTCACATTGAGATTTATTTTTTTTGATCGAAATCACATGAGATTTTTGCATATTATGTTCCCTCGAGCTCTTTGATGATGTCCTTTATAGGATTTAGAGAGTGATGACTGGGGGTATAATCTTTTCTTTGTTTTCTACTTGTATGTGAAAATCTAACAACTTTGGAAATTCTAGATTGAAATGGTGTCTGTCTATAAGAGCCTCTATCTTGAATTGGATGGCCATGAGTACCTCGACCATTGATACCTAAAAAATTCAAGAAAGTTTGATCTAACTATTATATTTTTGAGTGAATTCTTTCTCCTACTATGAAACATGATCTTACCTAAGGATGTGAATGATAAAGGGTCACTACGGGTAATTAAAAATGGCTTTAGAATGATCTTTTCATTGCTTGATGTGTTTGTTATGCAAGGTGTATTCAGGTCATCATGACATTTATGTTTTGATGCTTATACAAATTGCTATATCAAAATGGACATGATATTTAGGTCATCCTAGCATTTATGCCTTGGTGCTTATATCTAATTCAACATTCCAAAAACAAAATCAATATTCATATGTCCATGGTTGTCTAGCTAGTGGTCGTTGTATTGATTCTTGAGCATACAAATCGATATTCATATGTCTATGGTTTCATAACTAGTGGCATTGTATTGATTTATCCGGTTACCTAAAAAAATTCAATGATGAAAATGACTGACACATGATTAGTGACTAAGTCCTAGGTCTTCATTTCATTCTGCATTTCATTTTGCACTTTGCATAATTGAATTTATCTCATGATTGCCCAAATCAGCTTGATACTCAAACGATTCTTCAAAACTATGCTAAACACATCATAAGGGACCGAGTATCACATGAAGGTCTTTTTAATAGATCACCAAGTAGGCACCCCTGACTAATTTCAATGTTTTGAACCCATTTTCAGGATCAAAATTGAAATTTGAGATCATTTACTTTGTCAAAATTGCGATTTAAAATTTTTGAACCTAGGACGGCTGACTGCTTGCATAATCAACCTTCAATAATCATAGAAATCTAGAATTCAACTTGACTGATTATCTTACATCAAAGTATCAAAATTTTAACTTGGTCATCCATGGTCAACTCATGGTCAAACCTAGTCAAACTTGGTCTCCAAGACCTCCAAATGATGTAGAACGCATCCCTAGACATGTATAACCACTACTACAATAAATTAACATGCTTCTAAACCAATCAATACTGACTTTTCTTGTCAGATTTTGATTTTCATCTTGAAGGGGGCATGGTATTGCATATCATTCAAATCTATAAATCAAATCTTTCTCTTAGTAATCAAGACAACAACCACGTCTAGTTGTTGATTCATCAAAAGACCTCGTCACTTGGGGCACATCGCTTGGGGCATATCAGATTCATCGAGATCCATATCAATCTGCTATCCTAATCTATCTTGTAAACTCTATCAACTTTTTGTAACCATCGGTTTATTAGTGTTATTTCTTTGGTTCTTCGTAACTGAAGGGTTCATATGTGATACCAATTACGATTTCTTTGGACAATCAAGTCGAGAATCAGGTCACTCACTTCTTCATAATCATAAGGTTCAAAATCAAGCATTTTGATACTTTTTCATAATCACCGGTTCATTGTTGTTATAGTTAACATCATCTTTGGTCAATCAGGACCTAGCATCTTCACATCTTTCAATCGGTTTCTGTCTCAAAATTGGTTAGTCTTTCAAGATTAGTTTCTCCACCACTAAGCTGAGTCTGCATCTTTATCAGAAATAGATTATTCTTTGAACCACTACGCTTCGCACAGTGATTCAAAGAGGGGCAAAATGTAATACCCAAAAATGGGCTATAGGTTCATTAACCTCTTAAATCGACAAATCAATCGAAATCGATACAAAAGTCCTAACCTAAGGCACATCTGCACATCAAGTCATCGAAATCCTAATTGATTTTATCCTAATTCTGCATCGGGGAATATTCCTTGAATATTCCTAATTTATCTAATTATTTTTAATTAAATATTATTTGGCGATAAATCTCATTTATCCTAAATTTGATTAATTAAATATGATGAATATTTAATTAATTAGATTAATACTGCCACTTAATTATTTAATTATATTTAATTCTATTTATTCCAAATTAATATTGTTTTATTTGACAATAAATCAAATTTGCTAAAAATAATATATTGAATTCTTATTTAATTGATTAAATTAAATTGTCAAATTTAATTACATAATTTTGGAATAAAATTTGATTAAAATAATTGATTAACCTATAAATCAGTTATTTTAAATATATTTTAAATATTATTTGGCGATAAATCATATTTATCCTAAAGTTGATTAATTGAATATGATGAATAATTAATTAATTATTTTAATTTTGCCACTTAATTATTTAATTATATTTAATTCTATTTATTCCTAATTATATTATTTAATTTTGACAATAAATCAAATCTCCTATGAATAATTGATTAAATCCAAGTTGTCAATATTTAATAATATAGTTTTGAATAAAAGTTTGATTAAAACAATTGATTAACCCACAAATCAGTTATTTTTAAATTTAAAATTAGTTAAGTTGAAGATAAATCATTTTATTTATTTAATTAATTCATGATTATTTGTGCACATTCAAAGAGCAGTTAAACTTTAAATCAGAAAATCAATTCAAGTTGTTATCTTTTTGAAACTCAACATCTATTTTGAGTTCAAAGTTGATATAAACTTGTGATTTGAGTTAAAAAGCTATTCTTGCATGATTTTGTGAGTTAATCTATTTCTAATTTCTTGTTGACTCAAAAATCAACCTGATTTTATCAAAAGTGATTTATGGCTTTTCTCAATGCATCCTCAAGCCCTGGATTTCTATAAAATCAAGGCTTAGCTCTTCACAAATTATCTCTCAAATTTGCACAATTACTCTGGTGAAATTTGCATACAAAGAATCAAGCTTTTGCGACAGGCAATTTTGTGAGATCATTTCATAGTTTTTCATAGCTTTTGCATACTTTTGCATTCATCTTCATAGCATTGCTAGATTAATTTGCATATCAATTTCAATTCATTATAGATTAATTTCATACAATTTTTCATCTTATTGCATCAAAAATTCAAAAAATAGATTAAATTTGCATTCATGTTTCATTGCTTTCATCATTTTAAATCCTTCGTTTAGGTGTTGCATTGTCACTGATCTCAGTCTAATCTGAGAATACCATACTCACACCTACTAGAAGGCAGTAAATCACCTAGTTAGCTATATTGTTCTTATTTGCGATTTTGATTTTACTAACCTCTAATGTTTTACCTGAAGTGTTGTGTCCATAGCTAGGTACAATTTTCACACACACAGTTGCATAGGTAATCCAACTGATGCAACCATCCCAACTATATTAGTTATTTGTTAATAATATTACAAATATTTAAATATTATGTAACATATTATTTATTTATACACTAATCCATATTCTTTACAAAATACTATATATATATATATATACATACATATATATATATATATATATATATATATATATATATATATATATATATATATATATATATATATATATATATATATATATATACATACATATATATATATATATATATATATATATTATATATATATAATATACATATATATATATATATGTATATATATATATGTATATATATATATATATATATATACATATATATATATATATATATATATATATATATGTATATATATATATATATATAGTAGGTAACTACTAACATAAATTAGAATTTACCACTATTATTAAAACATCTATTATTAATATTGCCATAGACATCTTATTATTATGGATATCATAAAACATTATTAATACCATATTGATATTAAAATCACATCAATAATCTACTAATAAAATTGAACATACCATGAAGACAATTAGAGCTACCGTACTCAAAACCTCATTTTAAACGAATGCAAAAGACAAGAAACCATCCTCAGGGTCCACAAAACCAAGAACTTGAGAGAACATAGAGATACATCATCCACACAAGGGACTGACTCAGGAACTCCCCACCTAAAGGTAAAAGGATCAAAGGTAGAGTTCCTTCCTATGGAACTTGGTGATATCTCCATAACAAAAACAATGATCAAGGATTTTAAGGGATCGCTCAGACCTATGAAGCTAGGTGGAGATGATACCCAGTACCTGCAATCCTGCATCACCAAGAAGAGATACATGTATACATATGGATATACATACAAATTAGATATGTGTAAATAGATGACCAGGATCAATACATCGTGTGGAACTTAACTAAGTGAGTAACTACAACTTCGTCCTGAGTCATGGAAACACATCAGACACATATCCATGAAATATAAAACATCATGATAATGGTTAGATTCAAATCCTTGGGTTAGCTCCATAAAACATATAAACATAGATGGCTTTCTAATTTCATAAATATATAAATGATAATCATAAATGAGCATATCAATCATCTGATAAACATATCATCATCCATAAAACATAAATGTAAATGTATAGTTCTAACCATCATAATAGAATGTCCAAATCAGAAAGTCCAAGTATCACCATAAGAGAGGGTATTACATGACTGTTGACATCATCAGTCAAAATTGGGCATCAAACTCCTGACCTAACCACCTATCAGCCAACCTCCAAATAGATTCTTCTTTCTTTAAAGTTGGTGGGTCTTTGCATATAAAGACCAAAGGTCTCCCCTATGCGCTGCATGTGGGACTAAAGTCCTAGGCGGCCACCCACACTCCATCTGAGCGGTAAACAAGCCACCTCCAATCAGATTTGCCACAAGAGGAAGTGACCACCTTCATTCTCTAGCTCAGCTCCTCTAGTGGTAGTGGCCAACTCAACCAACCATGTCCATTGCTACAAGGCCACCTTGTCGACCACATCCACCGTTGGAGAACCAATCAACAATTGACACGTATCCCGATAACCACCTCAACAAGGCCACCTCACAAAAATCAAATTAAATTCTATATCATGCATTCCACATTAATAGTATGGGTTCCATGTTAGAAATAGTATGGTCTTCCACACCAACATTCCATAATGCCACATTAGCAAATGAGTCAATTTTTTTCCATGCAGGACAATACACTATCTTAAAATTGATAGTCATCCAATCATCAAACATAGGAGATTGGATTTTGCGGTGAAAGTCATATGGCCATCAAATTTAACATAGCATTTTTTGATGTCAGCACTAGTTTGATTTTTCTTGCCTTCACCATTGGAGTTTTTGGTTTTGTAGCCTAACTTCAAACTCCCATATATTGCTCATTTTTTATCCTTATTTCGACCATTTTTTTTATTTGGGGTAGAATTTCCTAAATTTTCTAGTGGTGGAATTATTTTTTTATTTTGGTGGTCAGATCTATCAAAAATTATAGTTTTTCATAATTGTTCTTGTTTGTTCCTCACTTTTACAACTTACAAGGATTTATTTGGGCACATAAAGTATCATTGATGTGATTTTTTTTTGAAAGTGTATGATTTTTGTCTACCTTCTAGATCTTCAATCAGATTTTAGTGATTTGAGGTGGAAATATCACTTTAAAAAATATGCTATTTGGGGGCTATATTTGCACTTTGTTAATCCTTGAATTTCAATTTTTTGATTTGCATCACTAATCTGAAGAAGTTATTAGTTGTTATCAGTCATTATTTGGTTGCATTATAGATTTTTTCAAAGGTCAAAATCCTCACTTCATATAACTACCATGAATGGAAATAATCTTTATCTAATCACTTATTAAGTATTGGATTTATTAGAATGACTCTTGGGTAGGATCAAGAACCAGTTATAGGTGTTGTAGAAAGGAGAAATTGGTTTGATCAAATGGATATAACACTTGGCTCTCTAAGATCATCATTCTCTCATGATTTATTATTTCTTATTGCATCTTTCACACATCCTCATGATGCTTGGGTCATATTGGAGGGACTCTTTGGTAAACCTGATAGAATGCAAAACTTCAAATTAGAGAATGAGCTCATAGGTCTTAGTCCTAGTGATTTTAAAAATATTCAAGAATTTTTCTCTAAGTTTAATTATATTAGATTGGAGCTTTCTTCTTGTGGCATTACTAAAGGGATGAACAATTGATATTTTCTATTCTTTCCAAGCTAGGTCCTGAATATTCAATAATTTTTTCTAATTTCTATGCTACCATGATTTCTTTTCATAGCACATACAAATTACCTTCTCTTGATGAATTTTCACCTCAAATCACAAGGGGACAAGAAAAGTTAGCACACATGGGTAAATTGAAATATTCAACACATCATGCATTGCTTGAAAATGAATCCACTTCAAAGGATTATAATGGAAAAGGAAAGAAGAAACATAAGGATCCTAAGCCTCATGAAAAATGTAATGAAGCTCCTTCACAAAATACTTCTGAATCCAAGCCCTCTTCAAGAGAGGAATCATCTAGAAGAAAGAGGGGAAAATGTGCATATTATAAAAAGCTAGGACATGATGAGCATAAATGTTTTCACAAAAATATTGGTGAGCTCACTCACATTCTTCAAAAGAACAATATTAAGTTTCCCTCATCAGTGTCTACTCCTTCTACATATTTTTCATCTTCTACATCTCCATCATCATCTAAGGATAAAGGTAAAGAACAAGCACTTTTGGATTCTACATATCCTGAGAAAGGTAAATGGCTTCTTGATTCAAGTGTATCACATAATATGACATCTTCTATTAATATGTTTTCTTCTATTGAGCCTTGTAATTCTTCTAATATATTGATGAGAAACAACACAAATGAGGGTTTGTGGAAAAGGTTCTATTCCTATGGGAGAGGGGAAATTTAATGATGTTCTTTGTGTACCATCCTTGATCACTAATCTCCTTTCTATTTACAAAATTAATCACGGGGCACAAGGTAAAATTATTGAGTTCACTCTTGATTATGTCTACATTAGGGACATGGAGATTAGAGATGTCATATCTATGGAAGTTGTTGATCATACATCACGCTTGTATTCTTTTTCAAATATTTTTTATGATGATGATGATGATTTTCACGATGTACACATCCCTTTACCAAGGGAGAATTTTGTATGTGAAGAGAAATTTGGACACTTGAATCATTTTGTTGTTGAGACAAGTTGTCGGGATCCATCTTGCATTGTGAGTTTAAGTTCATTCCACTAAGTTGCACTTAAGGGGGGGTATTTATGTAATTAAATATTCCTAATTAAACTTTAATTAATCTTACTTAGGGTAATACATTGCATCATAGTTTGTCATTGAGACACCTAGGAGTTTGCACGTTAATTAAGCACATAGTGTAGGAGAAATTCCACTTTATGCGTGAGATCCACCTTTAGTGCACATATCACATTATTATCCTCATCCTATGGAACATACTTCATTGCATAATGGAGGATGATCCACATTTGTGGGACATATTTACACCTTGCATAGGTGATAGCTTATCAACTTCTTATCATTGTCTCTTATCCCCTTTCTTGTATAAGGAGGCCTATTATGTACATTTTATTCAATCATTGCATCATCAATACAAGTCTATTCTTGTTCATGTATCATATCTCTTGTATTTGTGTTATTGTTTAACCTCTAGATCTTTGGTTCATTCTTTGTTATTTGTAAATTCTTTCAAAAACCATGTTATGGAACATATATCAAAGTGTATAAGAACTTCAATGACACTATAATCATCACACAATTCACATTCATACATATTATACTATTTCCAATTTGGTCAAAAAAAAATTTAGATCAATTTAGTACATCAGATGCATCTTTGTATTTCCTTATAGCCTTGTATACATTTCTATCAATTATATTTCCTTCTCTACATTCTATCCATCTACATTTCTTTCTCCTATATCTCTAGTTTGTATTGGTGATTACGTCCTACAATAAATATATATATATATATATATATATATATATATATATATATATATATATATATATATACATATATATACATATATATATATACATATAGATACATATAGATACATATATATATATATATATATATATATATATATATATATATATATATATATATATATACATATATATATATATATATAGATATGTATGTATACATATATATATA